>OZ014553.1:33929400-34529400 GCA_963966155.1 Clivina fossor | reverse complement strand
AAAAAAATGTAAATAGTAGATAGCTTTGAAAAAATAAACGTTCTTATTTTCGCTGAAATATTGAATTTTGTTTTCCGAAAAGTGCCAAAATCAAATAAAAATAATGAAAATATTTTTCGTACAGCATTTCCGCAGTAATCTCTATTTATTCAGCGTTTAGGGGGTACACTTAGCTACAGTTTTGTATGCGCTAACATTAGCATTATACTTACACTTTATATACTTGAAAGTTGAAGTACAGAGAAATATATATATATATATATATATATATATATATATATATATATATATATCTAATATTATCAAATTCAAATAAATTGATTAAAATTACTTAATAAGTAATTTTTTTTGACAAAAAATTACAGTCAAATTTTTCACTGTGTGGAATTCAGAATCGCATCACATTTTTTAGAATAATCTACACAATTTAATCTTTGTAAAACGAGATAAGATTTTTTTTTAAGTATATAGAATTACATATCCGAATTATGGTAGAATTCTGGACATATTTTACAAATATACGTGTTTATGAAACGAGTCGAGATGTTTAATAAATTTAAAAAAATATGAATAATAATTTTTCATGATTCTGTTTAAATTTATAAATTTTTTTTTTTAATTTACAAAATTGTATATACTTATATTTAAATTATAATAAAGTATACTTGTGACAAAATTATTATATTTTTTATTATTAAATCTATAAAATTCTCTAAATTTTTATTATTAAATTCTCTTTTGTTTTACATTTTAAATTTTTTTTACAAAGAATTGAACAAACACACACACACACACAACCACACACACACATACAGACACATATATTTATGTATGATTGAATATTGAAAACATTGGAATGCGGCAGTGTTCTCTTGTCCAAGACAGCACTAGTCCCATCTAGCGGCTCACATATCTATCACACGCACACACACATACATTTATACGCATTTACATATAATATACCGAGTGTTTTAAAATAGATGTTACAGAATAATATACTATACCATAAGTACAAATATGGAAATTTGAAAATCAACATTCTGTGCAAGCCTTGCACCATACTATTTTTCTACGATTATAAAATTTACAAAAAAAAAAATACTTTTTAGCACAAGATTATTGAATATTGAATTTGCGATACAATATTGTCAATATTGAGTTATTATATCATTTGAAAAAATACATAAAAATAGTGTTAACCTAAATAGGTAAATTTAAAGAGTACTTTTTTAGCTTCAGAAAAGTGTAAAAAATGTAAACACTTTTTGGAGCAATTAAAAACTAACTATTAGCATCGGATAACAATAACTTCTATTAAAATATTATTATTTATTAATAATTGACGTCTTGAACGTACATCTTCATCAGGAAAAATTACACAAATGACATTTATAGTAAATAAATAAAACTTTAATTCTGTTTATTACAAAAAAAGCTTTCTATTTTGATTTCTTTTTCAAGCGTTTTAAACGAGAAAGTAAACTTAAAATAAATAAAAATACATGGCAAGTAACCTTAACTTTACTTGTAGTGTAGTGTAGTTGTCGAATAGTATGTATATGAATATATAATTTATATTTGTTACGTGTTTTTTATAAAATTTTTTTTTTTTGGTCGAATATACAATTTAGGACCACCTTGTGGGGTGCACATTGCATTTCTTGCACTTCTTTACACATTTTCAGTAATCTAATTTAAATTCAAACAAAAATTAATGCAATGCTATTGTCAATTAACTTAATTTGACTTAATAATTTTTAATACTATATAGCCGTCGGAGATGTCAAATTAAATATATTTGACTATTTTTTTGGTCGAATATATAATTTCTGACTACCATTGACGATGCACATTGTTTATTTCTTACACTTCTTGACTCATTTTTAATAATCAAATTCAAATTTAAGCGAAAATAAATAATGCAATTTTTAATCAACTTAATTTGACATAATAGTTTTTGCAATATGACCGCCGAAGATGTCAGATTAAAGGTTGAAGTTATGTTTGTTGCTGCTGTAATATATATAGTAATTAACTGTTGTATAATAATGTCATTATTGTACAATAAACTTAATAACCTTTTTTTATGTAGGCAATATGGTAACATAATATTATTATTATGATACGCTTAAAGAAAAAATATGTAATATATGTATGTATATTTGTTCAATCTGCAAATATTTATCTTTAAGACACACTGTATATTAAAATACACTGAAAGATACAACATATATTAACTAGATGTAACATTAGATGAACGAAAACTATTCAAGTTACAACGGTGCAATTGCAATGTGTAACATACGAGTAACGTATACAGATACATGGGGTGGACGACGTTATAATGTTAGACTTCTTAGACAGGACAGGTAAGACGAGAGATATATCGCGAACGGAACTCTTAACGTTAATGTAAACGTAGTAGGTACGTCTACTAACTCATGGCTAATTGCTAACTTGCTATATATTTACTCTGTTACGTTACGTTCTGTTACGTATATGTGAATAAGTTATGTTACTCTACGGTGAAGAAGCTATCTAATATAAATCTCATTTGTAATATGTAATACATGAATTTTTGTAATTTAAAATAAAAAAGCTGTTAAAGTCTATCGTCGTCAGGAAAAATATATACAAAATGATATAATTACATAATGAAAAAATGATTTTAAAATATCTTAATAAACCTTGAACAAATAGATGCTCATATTGTCATTGTGAAATTTAATATAATAATACCGAAAATATTGAGATTTTATATTTTTCTCAAAATTTCACAAGTTACTCAGTCATCGAATCGGCTTGTTAGGCTATGCATCAATGACTGACCAGTTTTTTTTGCTTATGAAGATGTACGTTGAGTAGGTTGAGTGCATCGATTATTAATAAATACAAAAAAAAACGCCAATTTTGAATGAAATTAAATGATTTTTTTGTACAACAAAGTCTGAAGTCTCGTTTTTAAGGTCATGTCCCATTTGGACCATTCCGCTCCCCACCACACCCCGCATTTTTGATTCAATTTACCAAACGGGCGTAAAAATTCAAACATTTCTACGTAAATTTCGCTTAATTTCAAGGACTTGCAGTGCTTTGGCGCGTTTATAATTTTTTTTTGAAATTTACCTTGCATTTTGCGAGTTCAAAGTTCTGACAAATTTTGAACATTTAAACTATTTTAACAACCAAATAAATGTGTTCAATGGTAAAACATTCTTCGGACTTTGTTGTACAAAAAGTTTCATTTAATTTTGTTCAATATTGGCCGAGTTACACCTATTTCTAAATCAATAATTTTTCTGATTTTTTAAGTAGCGCGTTTTTTTTTTACAGAGTGTATTAATTTAGAACTACAACCTAAAGCCGTTTTATTTTAATATAATGAGTTTTGATAGATTTTTTTACTATATTCTGTTATTTAATTTAAATTAAATAATGTCTTATAAGATAACCATTTCGCTGTTATTTTCTAATTTCTGTAGACATGTAAAGTTAATAAAAACATATTTTGTGATCAAAATAAAATTGATACAAAGATTAAGTAGGCTGTACATTTGATTATATAGTTATACGCATTATAACCACTAGATAACTATAACCGTATTATAGCCATCAGCAAGAATTCTATACTGTTCTTTATTGAAACGTGTATTATTTTTTTCTACGACCTTTTTTTTTTATTTAGAATTTTTTTATTTTTCAGTTTTTCTTTGCTTGACTATCATATGATGAAAACTTATCTGATATTTTGCATGGATCATTAATTTCTGAACTAGATGGTAAATCTGTATATGTATGACTAGATTATTTTATAGAAGCTCTTATATCGTTTTATGTGATTACTGTTTTAAAATTGCGTCTACTGGTTTGCTTGAATAATTTCTTATAATTTTATATCGGCTTGTTAACCGCGTAATAATAATGTGTTTCTTAAAAAAAATCTGCAGAATGACGACATACTTATACGTAAATTACAAATATTAAATAAAATATTTTTTCTTTGAACTTATCATAATATTAACATTACGTTATCATATTGCTTATGTAGAAAGAAATCATTATGTTACTAATATAATAATGACATTATTGTACAGCAATTAGTTACTATGTACAATACGGTGTTAACACTAAACATAACTACAACGTCAAGTGCATTTAGTTTGACATATTCGGCAGTAATATTGAAAACTATTACGTTAAGTTAGTTAATTGACAATTGTATTGTTTATTTTTGTTTAAATTTGAATTTGATTATTAAAAATTTGTAAAAAAAAATACAAGAAATGCAATATATTCCGCTCAAGTTGATCAGAAATTGTATATTCGACCAAAGATAGATTAATTCTTACAAATCACGTAATAAATATAAATAATATATACATATATGTTTATTTATTTTTAGTTTAATTTCGTTTGAATCGCTTGAAGAAAAAATCAAAGTTAAGGAACACTGAGTACATTGTATCTGTATAATCTTGGATTACCAATTAGATTTTTATCTTTATCTTTTGCTACTGATGATAAAAGCTTAGCTTTTGAAATATATATATATATATATATATATATATATATATATATATAGTTTTTTAAATTATTGTTTGTGCACTATTGGACAAATAAATTATTATTATTATTATTATTATTATTATTATTCGTTTTTATTTCACACCACCTCAACTTGGCTGAGTTACCCAGGTGATCGGGGTAACGGATTTCTTACAACCCAGAGATAAAGTGAGGTTGTGGTGGACTGATTTAGTATCCGAGATCTGACCTAGATCTTAAAGATACTAAATGGTCTTTCTAATAATGTGTGCAGTGCCCAATATTGCTGTTTTTTGTAGTGACTGGATTAATTTACTATTGCAGCCAGGTATAGTTCCTAAGTATTTTGGTAGGTTTGTTGTGACAGCTCCAGTTGCGCCGATTATAATTGGTATCACTTTTGTTTTTAATTTCCACATCCGCTCTATTTCTATTTGCAGGCTTTTATATTTCAGGATTTTTTCTGTTTCTTTTTTTCTAATGTTATTATCCGCAGGAATAGATATGTCAATCAATAGGCAAGTTTTGTTTTTTTTGTCTTTAACTACAATATTATTATTATTATTATTATTAATATTATTACTGTTATATTAATGCTATATTAAAAAAATTACAAGTATGTTTACATTAAAAAACTGATTTTTTTATACAAAATTATCAAATCGTACCATCACATGAGATCAAAATTTTAAAAAAACTATTTAAAATATTTGAATATTTAAGTTGGAAATATTTACATCCGCCACCGTGCATACCTAACCTAGAAAATAAGACTAACAAAAATACCTAAATCTAAAACTAACAACATCGAAATAAAATTGTATTTTGGAATGCGCGCGCATTATCAGATGATTTTAAACTAAGAGACACGAGGGCAGGCAGCCCAATATATTCATCTGTAACAAATAAATATATTACACGATATCAGTGAGAGAGACAGAGAGAGAGAGAGAGAGAAGAAAGAGAGAGAGACTAAAAGAGAACTAGAAAGACTCTTCGGGATAATTGAATGCTTTAGATTTCAATGTTCCGATAAGGCCAAAAAGCGAAACGAAATTATTTCTAATCAATTAGTGTGAAGAACAAACAAGCGCTACTGACCAGCAAGCCAGTCAGTTGCATGACGGCCTCGTATATACCTATAGTTTGTACCCGTCGAAATCTTTATTTCTTCATTTTAGAATGTGAACCCGCGCTTATATTACGTATCACAGACTTACCATCGTATCGCCTTGCACGACAAGTGCTACATCAATCATAGAAATGATGAATGCCTCTCATCCGTAGACTTTATATTTCTATTTTTTTGATCTAGTTTTATTTGGAATTTAATGATAAAGGTTTATATAAGTATTTAGAAGTTTCGATTATTATTATTAATTAAAATAGGATATACTAATTAAATAGATCTAATTTTTTTTTAAATTAGTTTATGTTACAAAATTAGTATGATTATTCGTAAAATATTACGTACATTTCGTAAAAATACTGACATCTGTAAATTTATATATTAAACTGGTGTAAATCAGTTGCCTCAGGTTTTTATGTAAAATTTCCGAATTGCAACAAAAATTACCACTTTGAGCGCAAGAAAAAAGTGGTATAGCGACTGGTACGGTGTCTGTAACATTTTCAAAGAAAAAAATTGTACAGATGTGCGTCGTCAGCTGAATAATACTTTTGTTTATTATTTTATGATTATGAACAATAGTAAAATAAAATATAGTTTAAAATTAATAGAAATAATTGCTTAATACAATGGTAAAAACCAAATTCAAATAATTAGTTTCTGAATTTATCGCGAGTATACAGACAGACAAACAAACAGACATACGTTCCACTTTATAGATATATAAAGATTTGATAACTCAATATAAATTAGAATAAAACTCCGCGACAAAGATCTATGATATTCACTCTTCGATACTTTGTGTTTGAAATTGTAAATATACATTGTAAAAAAAATCGTTAATTTTACATAAAAATCCGGGACAACTAATTTACACCAGTTTAATATGTAAACTTACAGAAGTCACAGGAAGTTTTTTTAGATAATACGAATATGAAATACGTATATCTATTTTATGTAAGTTTACTTACTTTTTCGGTGAAAGAAACATGTGTAATATAGTAAATTAATTATTTTACTTAAATTACAAAATTATGTTATTTTTACAGAAAATGTATCGTTTTGCTGAAATAATATGTAATTTTGTGCTTTTTATGTAAAGTAACAAAAAAAACTACAGTGTAGCCTCTTAATATTTAATACTTGTGTATATTCAACAAGAAAATTTCTCTCGTATATATTTTATTAACTTGTTAGAAACGTTTGACTAAACGTTTAGAAAATTCTATCACGTATTATTTTAAAATTTTTCCACATCTTTAACAATTAACAGTACAATTAAATAATGTTGTTTTAACTGATATATAAAATAAACAATTCTATTCTCAAGTGTATCTTATATAACCATATCTGTTCCAATAGTAGTCGTGCATTGTGTATCATTTTGAGAAAAACAAAACGTTTTCGGAACAAAAAATAAGATTGCGAAAAAAAAATATAAGCAGTTGTAGTTAATAGGTAAGCGCGCATCCACTGTTCAATTAGTAGTTTCCAAGCATTTGAAAGCAGAGACCATCATCATGGTAAAAGGTGATGCTATGATCTGATCATCTAATGTTTTTTTCTTAACTATTTGTACGTTGCTAGTTCTAAGGTTTGTTTCATAGTTTTAGATAATTTTGTTTATATGTGCTATTGAAGAATACATAAAATAAAACGGCTTTAGGTTATAATTCTGTATTAATATTTATTTAACCTACATTTATATCAGAGAAAAAGATACAAATGACATATATAATAAATAAATAGAACATAGAAACAAGTTACTAGCTAATAAAATACAAGTAATTTGATTATAAAATTTATTAATTATTAATTAAAGGTAGCCAAATTTTGTTTAAATTATTGTATTATTACTGATTGATTATAAATTTCTATTGCGATAAAATATATACAATTTAATTTCTGACTTGAGACTGACGTCACAATCGATCGTATTAAAAATCACAAACTTTTTTAATACGTTCTCTTTTTTTCTTAAAGCAGCTCTTAAAGCGATTTCTTTGTAGGTAATGTCTGCAAAATTTTCTCCTTTATTATTCAGTAAGTAGAGAAATGATAAAAACAAATAATATACCCATTTCTTTTCTCCTAATAAATTAGTATCCTCAATAATGTTTTTCTTTCTTGATTGCAATATTAAAAAGAAAATGTAAGAAATATAATATACAATAGCTGTGTTATAGGCATATACAATATATATATATATATATATATATATATATATATATATATATATATATATATATATACAGGGTGTAACAGAATAACTATTCCTAATTTTAACTGGAGTATCCTGGGCTCAGAATATGAAGATTTAATGCAAATCACTGAGATAAAATGTGGCTCCTTACTGAGCTTCAGGGTGTTTTATATAAAAATTTAAAAACGATTTTTGCCCAGTACTTTAAAACTATTTGACGTATCCTTATCATACTTGGCAGGAAATGTAGGTACCGTACACCATACTAAATTATGTAAAATAAAAGTTTCTGGCTAGTGCCAGTGGCGTACAACAGGGGCAAGTAAGCGGTTGATCCTTCCTAAATTCTACGCCACTGGCGGAATTGTCATTTTAGCACAATTTTTCGATTCTCCAATACTAGCTGTGTAAAAAACATACTCTTCCTTTGTAACGATAAAGTCACTGTTTTTCGAGATATTTAAAGTTAAACATAAGCTGCACCCTTGGGATTTTTTCAAAATTTGCTAAAAAAAATCTGAAAAAATTTAGTAAAATAGAGAAAAAAATTTGCTACATAATATCTAAGTAACTTTTTCTCTAACTCATTTTGGTTTGGCTGGAAAAATTATTGAATATTAATATTTTTTGCATTTTATTTTTTTTATTTTCAATAATTTTTACAGCCAAATCAGAATGAGTTAGAGAAAAAGTTACTTAATTATTATGTAGCTAATTTTTTTCTCTATTTTACTGAATTTTTTCAGATTTTTTTGAGCAAATTTTGAAAAAAACCCAATGGTGCAGCTTATGTTTAACTTTAAATATCTTGAGAAACAGTGACTTTATCGTTACAAGGGAAGAGTATGTTTTTTACACAGCAAGTATTGGAGAATCGAAAAATTGTGCTAAAATGACAATTCCGCCAGTGGCGTAGAATTTAGGAAGGATCAACCTCTCACTTGCCCTTGTTGTACGCCACTGGCAGTAGCCAGAAACTTTTATTTAACATAATTTAGTATGGTGTACGGTTCCTACACTTCCTGCCAAGTATGATAAGGATACGTCAAATAGTTTTAAAGTACTGGGCAAAAATCGTTTTTAAATTTTTATATAAAACACCCTGTAGCTCAGTAAGGAGCCACATTTTATCTCAGTGATTTGCATTAAATCTTCATATTCTGAGCCCAGGATACTCCAGTTAAAATTAGGAATAGTTATTCTGTTACACCCTGTATATATATATATATATATATATATATATATATATATATATATTGCATTTAATTTAAGATTGTTCAAGCATAAACTAACAAAATTTTAACTTCGCCCAATTGATTGTGTAGAAACGTTGATAATGCAGGGAGCTGCATTGCAGGTAAACATTTTCATAACGCGAGAGTGGTTAAGGTCATTGATGGCGAAATTTACTCCTCAAAAATTTGACTCAATTCATACAATCTTGTTTGTAATGTAAGTCTCAACATATTATAGAACAATAAAAGTTAAATTTTGTTTTATTTATACAAAAGTGTTCTATACTACAAAATGCGGCAATTCGTGTATATTGATTTGTTTCCAAATGTTATCTTGCAAATAGATTAAAAAAATTTGATAAAATTGAGGGGGTAAATTTACCATTTTAAAACTTAGATTCTAGATATCTATATCAGTAAAATAGTAAAAATTGTTATATGTATTATAATAATATTTGTCCAAATGAATTGAGTTGGTAAAATTTTTGTTTATACAATACAATAATACAAAAAATTGTTTATAATTCTCAAATTGTGCAATAATTTTACTAAAAATCTTTAAAAAAAATATAAAAATAATTGAACAACTTTATTTCAGCACTTATTCAGCACCTGTTTCGTTTTCTTGCTTCTTTAAATTTATATTTTGAAATATATTCGATTTAAAAATAAATCTCATTAACTACAATTTTTTATTTCGAAAAAAAAAAAAACAGTTATTTAATTGTGAATAACTCTGTAAAAAACGAGAAATACTGTACAGAATTCTACTGTTAACAAAAATACAGTTTTTTTTTATTAATAATTGTTTTTAAGTAATAATCGAAAACTATCAAAATATGATCACTTAGTTATGTGAACTAAATTTTAAAAAAAGTTGTACTTAATAATAATAACGTTTACCTTGATATTGATAAAATATATATTTTGAGACAGACTGTATATGGTATGTGCTCCACTAAATGTAGTTTTAATAGACGCCAGCTTTTTACTTTAATTGTCGGTACAGCATCAAAAGTTGAACGGTGTTTTTTTTTGTTATAATATTACACGTTTCTTTCTCTTTCTATCTTTCTGTACGTTTGTTTGTTCAGTGTGTTGTTAATGTTGTTGTTGTTGTTATACACTTCTTCGTTATTGTCTTTGTCTTTCTTTCATCTTTCTATCTGCTACTCTTAATGCATTGAAGAATTTTCTTCAAATCAATTTGGTCTAGGCTCTTTGTTATATTTGTGTTATAGTGTTATAGTGTTGGCATCAGTAATGATCGTCTTCTGTTATTTCTTCTTTTTTTTATCAGGCGGCATTACTACTGGGTTTCATTAGTTTTTCTTAAAATATGTTTTTAAATATATGTGCCGAGCAAGATGACTTAATACCAACACAGCTTACGCCATATTCACTATTCTGTCCGCCATATTCAATGACGTATGCATTAGTATAAACTACATAATAAACAATCTGCAAACACAATATTTCTAATATATGTAACTCGGTAGTCATAATTATATTTATAATTTCGATTTCATTTTAAAATTTATAGAAAAAAATTAAAAAAGTCCTCGTGCTTTTGATCGAGGGACTTGAGCTCATTTTTATGCGTAATTTTTATTAGTATTTTTATGCGATGCGCCAGTAACTCGACACCACCGAACTAATGCAAAAAACTAGAACTCTCTACGATGTCAAGTTTAAAAGTTTTTCTAGAGCCGAACGACCGACCGACTGGTAGACCGAACGGACAAAGCGTATTATTGAGCTTTCTTTTTGAAAACAAAAATGCGCTAAAAATCATTAATAATCTTCATGCTTTCACGGTCGGTATCCATTGAATTTATAGAATTGTCTGGGTTGGTATACCGTGATCGATCTAGCCGCGTCCTAGACGTTTCACCATACATAGTAGATGGCATTTTCAGTGATTGGTGACTGAATCACCATTTAAAATTGAATTAAGCATTTCGAGTGGTAGAAATTGGTAAAATTATTTTGGCACACATCAAATTGTAGCTAAGCGTACCTCTTCTCTCAGGATAAGTACACTATATAAACTATGTTATGGCTCAACCTGTTTTATATTAAGTCACCTTGGTGATGGATAGATAAGACTACAATATTTGTTTCATTTTTTTTTTTACAAATTGAATACGTGCAACATAAAATTTTTAACAAAAACATAATATCTCTTATTTATTTATGAATAAGTTATCGGGTTTCTATGTTTTTAATAATGAAATTTCCGTATCTTTTCGGTTTACATCTGTAAGAATATTTAGTAAATGGAATTCTATCAATATAGAAAAAGACAAAAGAATCTGTAACGCTACGGGTCTTACAGATGTAAACCGAATAATAATAATAAAGTATATTTAATTAACTAACCAGTTATTTACATCAATATTGTAATCAGTATTAATAATAATAATATTAATCGTTATAAAATGCAATATAAAACATATTAGAGTACTTAGTATAAACTATGTAGCAACAAGGTTGCAATTATTTCTTACATGTAACATTTTTTTTAAAACGTACATTTTTTACAGAAACTAAGAAATAGAGAAGATGACCACATCAACAATGCAAGCATTAATGGCACAAATGAGCCCTCATACGCCGGGTACTACAAAAGTTCACAGTGATAAGGTTTGCGTGATTGGAGCTGGCAGTGTTGGAGCTGCATGCCTTTTTTCACTTGTTGCTAAGGTAAGCAAATATCATTTGCATTTTGCTACAGACTCAAATCAATTTGAATTGATTGATACTCATAAGGATGTGGAATAAACATTTCTATTTAACCAGATATTACACACAAAAAATTTGTGGACGTTATATGGACTGTAAGATATTTATTTGAAAAATTACAACAAAAAATTATTATTTATTTGTTAGTTATTAGTATCTACTGTTTATTATTATTTTTACTGCAAAGTAAACAGAAAATAGTTTATAAATAATATTACAAGATATTTTATTTTCAAAATTACAACAATATTGCAAGAGGTTGGGTTTTTGTACAACTGCAGTAAAAAAAAAATAATAAACAGTAAATATTAATAAATTAAATATTTGTTTTATTATAATATTATTGTAAATTTTAGAATAATATCTTGTGGTCCATATAATTTCCACAAATTTTTTCCTTGTACTTTCCGCTAAATATTTCCATTCAGACAAGAAACTTTTGCTTCATCCACATTCATAATAATACTCTCTTCTCATACCATGGCTCTTTTATTTTTATCACTTGGAAATATTTGCTGACGCAAAACATTTTTAATCATACTTACTTATCGGACGTCCACGGGCAAACGTATATCTTATCATAACCTAACCTAACTTAACCTAATTTAACTTAACCTATATTGGAAAGACTTTGTGCCACATTCTTTTTGGTACATGGCGTAATAATAATTCGTATTTCTGCAAAATTACTTGTAGTTTTAGAAAATTTTGTACGAAAACAATACAGGGTAGTTTAGGTAAAAAAGTTAATGTGTGTTTTTAATATTAATATTCATTTCTATATATCTTAAAATGAATGTTTAAAAAACAAAACAAAAGTCATGACATCATATATCAAAACACACTGTAATGTAAACTTTAAGCTGAAGAACATAATTCTATTCAATATACTTATTCTTAATAACATTGAACAAAAGTTCATAATTGTATCGTGAATTTAATATAAATAATATTTATTATTAAGCGAAACACGTATGTATGGTTAACTGGACAGTTATTGATGCATAGTCTAACAAGTGAAAAAAAATCCCAACATTAGAATATTGTACTTATTCTTAATAATAAATATCTCTACTATACACTTTTGTTTCGTATTATTTAAAATCAAAGTTAAAACTCATATTTCTAACATTTACTGTTTACAAGAAATACTAATAATTTTGCAAAAATACAAATTATTCAATATTCTTACAATATACAAAAAAGCTATTATGTTTTAACATTTATTAAATTTTATATTTTAACATTACCTAAAAGAAATAAATAAAAGTAAAAATTTTCAATTTTTTTTTTTTTCAAATAGTTTATTAATAAATGTCTAGAAAAACAGCATCTCGCATCGATCACGTGCTCAAAACGACACATCGTACATGACCAATTAAAATAATTAACTCTATAAATCATATGCGTATGCATTGTGTATACGTGTGTAAGTACATAAGATCAACCATAATATAGATACTCAAAACAATGTTTTGTTATATTAATAAGAGAAGTTTTGCTTATAAACATGTGTTAGCAGGCGATTTTATTTTAGACACATGAAAGATGTCAAGTTATAAAAATGTAAACAAATACTATATTTATCCTTTTTTAATATGCATAACAAAACAATTCATGTACCTATTAGGTATAGACATTACGTCTCTATGTTTATGGTTGATCTGATATACTTACGTGTTTGTATATGCACACGCGTGTCTACGCGCTCTATACGTATAGAAATACCGGACGCAATAAATTTCTGTCGAAGAAATGCGCTGTCTTTTATATATACATACATTACCTTTTATACGTGATAGATATTGTTTTATTTTTTAACTTATATAATACATTTTTGCATTAATTTTTCTTTTTTACTTATATTATTCGTTATAATGCATAAATAATATGTAAACTTAATTAAAATGTTTTAAAAATACGCTAATTCGCAGTTGGATTTCATAGCAAAATCTAAAAATATACAAAAATATAGTTATTTTTACTTTCCTTCTACCAATAAATTATGTTAAATAATAATAATAGTAATCATCAGGCCTTCACAACCGGTATCTATTGAATTTATAAAATTTTCTAGGCCGGTATGCCGTGATTGATCGTCGCAGACGTTTCCCTATACATCGTAGATGGCATCCTCAATGCTTGGTAACTGAATGACAGTTTCTGTTCCACGATCTGGTATATATACTTAAACCCACTCACTCTTCTCTACAGGTGCCGTTAAGTCAATGGCCGATTCTGGTTGGTCTAGATAGCCCATTTTTTCCAATCGGACTGTACCTACAATTTCCGTTACAAGTTTTGCCATGCCATTGGTCCATCCTGGTCGATTCATTCCTGTCCACCGCCCTTGATGACGTGGACTGTTTGTTTCGCAGTAATGATTTCCACGCTATACTAATCCTTATGTTTTCATCTCTGTTGAAATTTTTAAAGTGCAAAATAAACAGTCCTAGTCATCAAAAACGGTAGAATGAATAAACCAACCAGAATTGACCAATATTGTATCAAAACCTATAACGAAAACTGAAGGTACAGTCTGATTGGAAAGGATGGGTCATCTAGACCAGTCAGAATCGGCCAATGGTGTAACGGCACTTGTAGAAAATGGTAGGGTACAGATTGTGAAGCAGAAACTGTCATTCAGTTATCAAGCACTGGGTATGCCATCTACGATGTATGGCGAAACATCTGCGATGAGAATAGATCGACCACGGCATAATCAGCCCAGAAAATTCTATAAATTTAAAAACAATAGTATTTTAATATTTTTAATTATTTATATGAAATATAATTAGATGGTTACAAAAACAAATATCTTTTGTTAATTTTGTAGTACGTAATATACTGAAACTAATTTAAAAGAAAAGCAAAACGATAAGTACATAAATTATACGAGTACCATTACGTTGTCGAAAAAAATTGAAGATTTTTGTAAATAATTTTTCACGTCCAGATGAAATGAAATGATGCATTCACTCATTTCTTGTTTTTTTGTATATTCAGCATTCATTAAAATTCGTTTAAAAAGATAATAATACCCAGTGTATATTAATATCCATTTAGGTTATTTTTTTACAAAGCCGTACAATGTGTGGTTTATTTTGTTTTTGGGTAATTTTTGTTTGTATGGGAAATTAAAATAGTGTTTTAAGTAATTTTCACCAAATTCAGGATATAACCTATTTTGACATTTAAATACCGTGTTACCATATTTTAATATAACCTTAATTTTAAAACTACATACTACAAAAAAATTTAACATAGTAAAAAATCTTTCAGAACTCATTATAATAAAATGAATGTCACTTGTATCTTTTTTGCCTGATAAAGACGTACGTTGAGTATAATACGAAAATTAAATAATAAAGAAAATAATACAGCGGTTTTATTTTATAATTTTCTAGCTATATACAGGATGGTCCAGAATTATGTACCGTAATTGCTAGAGCTGATAGTACGTTCAAAAATAAGGGTATCTTTTTATTTACACTTTTTTCCAAAACTCAATAATAAAGGAGATACAACCCTGTAAAAAGGTGAAATAAAAACCATTTTTCAGATCCGAAAAACAGATCCGATTGTAAAAATTAATCTATAATCTGATCTAAATCGTATTAACTGCGAGGATTTTGATCTAGGTTCTTTTTAAAATAATTTGTCAATACTTGTATAAATAACAAACAAATGTATATATGTGCCAACTCTTGCTTTATTAATTTTTTTAAAAAGTGCGTCATTAATTTTACATTACAGAGATTATACCTACTACACTTTTATTATAATGTTAATATATATATATATTTATACTGGAATTGGTAGTGGATCCTTGATAAATGGTCCACAATACCGGCAAACTAGACGTCTGGCAGAACAGTAGTATGATACTTGTAAATATTTATAAGTACCGGCACAGGGATCTCCAAAAACGCTATTACTTGCTGTAATTGTACAACTTGCTTGCTCATTACAACTGAAAAAATCAATTAATTAATAGACGTATATAGTTTATATTTTATTTGCTGTTTATTTATTTGAAATTTTATGTAGCGTTTAAAGAATATTTATATATATGTGAATGATTTGAAAGATATACGTTTGCAAGTGGACGTCTGATAAGTAGATAAAGTTGAGAACATGGTTTGCGTGAGTAAAAGTTTCCAAGTAGTAGGAAGAGAAGAGCATGTATGAGATAGGTTAGATGAATGTGGATGAAGCTAGAGTTGCTTATTTGGATATAGGAATGTTTGGAAGAAACTAATTTCAGATTAGTGAAAAAAGTTTGTACCACATCCATTAAGATAAATGGCGTGATTATGTATATATGTGATGTAAATCTTTCCAGAGAAGTCCATTTCAGTGTATACAATGCTGTTTTGGTGCTTACGTTGACGTATAGTATTGAGTGTTGGATTTGACTGCAGAGGCATAAAAAGAAACTGACTACTATAAGAAATGAGAATAATTATATTAAAATAAAAAGGCTTTAGATTGTAGTTTTGTATTAATATTTATTAATAAATAACGTTTCGACAAACTCAACATATATCTTCATCAGGAAAAATAATACAAATGACATTTACGTAATTCTGTAATAAAAAACAAACTGCTTTAGGTTCAAGCTTTGTATTAAAATTTATTTATAATCAACGTTACGACAAAACTCAACTCTTTTCTTTATCAGGAAAAACTGATATAGTTACATCATATTTTTCTAATAAAGACAAGCGTTGAGTTTCGTCGAATTGTTGATTAAAAATAAATTTTAATACAGAACTTGAACCTAAAACAGTTTTATTTTATACTGGGTGTCCCAAAGTCTGGAAACGGTCAAATATCTCGAGAAATAGATATCAAATTGAAAAAACATGAATAGAAAAAATGTTTCAAACAAATTCTACGTATTTTTAGCCATAGAATCCGAATCTGCAATAAAAACTAAGGGTTTCTATTTAAGATTTAAAAGTTGACTTCCTTCCCACCCCTCGGGTTGGGGGTAGGGAGTCGGGTGTAGTATCATTAGATATATTTTTTTTTTTTAATATTGAAGTCGTATTTTTTGTTTTTTCGATTTGATGTCCATTTTTCGAGATTTTTGACCGTTTCCAGACTTTTGAAACACCCAGTATAATAAATTCTAAAAAATTTTTTAATCGGTAATTTTACATAAAAGTCTGGATCAACTGATTTATACAAGTTTAATATGTAAATTTACAGACGCCACAGGAAAATTTGTACATAATATGAATTAAAAATAATATTTTATTTACGTTTTTGGTAAAAAAATTAAATTAATTATTTTATTTAAAATTCCAAAATTATAACATTATTAAAGAAAATTTATCATTTTGCTGAAATAATATGTAATTTTTTTACTATGGTTTTTATGTGAAATTGCAGCTTCTTACAGTGTAGTTGAATGTTATTGAAGGTATACGTCTGCCCATAGACATCCAATAAGTAGATAGAATGGTGTGATTAAATGTGGTTTGCGTGGGCGAATGTTATACCATGTGATAGGAATAGAGGAGCATGGTATGACAGGAGTGTCAGTATAAATGTGGATGAAGCGAAAGTTACTTGTCTAGTTTGCAATGTTTGAAAGAAATTAATTTCGGGATAGTGAAAAGAGTATGTGCCACACTTTTTTCGATACATGGTGTAATTCTGTATATATGTATATTGTATATGTATAAGTAATTAAATTTATTAGTATTACCTTTGTATTACTACATTAAGCGATGTACTTAATGGACAATTAGTTGTTTGTATAGGACCTTGAGTACAAATATTACCATTTAATCGACCATAGTTAGCACCCACAATTGTCAGACGTTGTCCTTTAGGACAGGACAACGCTTTAGAGCGATTTTCACAAACAAATACAGTTTGAATAACTGGAACTAAATACAAAATTTAAATTATACTCGTACTAATAAAAATGCATGTAGCTTGAAAAAATTCAAAATGATTATTTCAAATATAATTTATGAAAAAAAGTTCTTGCAAGAATATTATATGTTAGATGTTAAATTTAATTGTTAATTTTTTTTTAATTTCTAATTCTTCTTAAGAAGATGTGCAATACACATACGAAAAATTTGAGAGACAGGTCGGGTGTGCGAGAGTGGTTATTTATACATACGGTATGTATACGCAATTGGCTATTTATACATACAATATTTTTACTTAATTGGCTATTTAGAGTAGGTTAGGTTAGTAGGTTGGTTTAGGTTTTTTTTTTTTTTAGTATGTATAAATAGCCAATTGCGTATACATAAGATGAAGAATAATTAAACTAGATCTGCAAATTGTAAAATTTTTATTTAGAAATAGAAAAATGTACTCAAATATTGACAATATTTAACGTAGTAGAAACAATATTAAAAAAAACTTAATTTAAAAAATATTTTAATTTGCCACCCTATAACAAGCTTTTTGAAATTTATTTTAAGAATAAGTATCATAAATAATAACTATGTTTTAGCTTATACAAGCTGGCTCAAAAGTCACTAGATTATTTTAAAGTAAAACAACTTTTAAATAATAAATAAATAAAAATAATTAATGTAGAAAGTTATTCAAATTTTAAATGGTCCAGCGACTTTTGGTCCACTTTTACACCTATTGCACATCCTTTTAAAGGATGACCACGTGTCGTTTAGTAATAATTATTTTATTATTTAAACAGATTTATTAAAATATAATGCAGACACAAAAATAATATTTATAATATTTTTTGTTGCTGTTAAAGCTCTTTTATCCGGCATTGTATCCGATATGTTCTAAACATTTAAAAATAGTTTAATTTCAAAAACTAACATGGTAAGAAGTAAATGCAATTACATATATATCATCAGAGAGAATTTGCAGAGACAGTAAAAAAACTAAATTCGCTCAATTTGCAAAACATTTGAAAAAAGGCTACCATTATACGAAATAATTAATAATTATAACATAACAATCAAGAAAACTACATAGCTATGGAAATAATAAAATTAGTATTTGACCAAGACACACGGTTTAAAATATTATACAAAATGTCTACACGTCAAACATTTTATAACATGTAAACAATTTTGTTAAGTTATAATTATTTCGTATAATGGTAACCTTTTTAAAATGTTTTGTTCAATGAACGAATTCAGCTTTATACTGTCTCTGCAAATTGTAAGTTTAACATGTGCTTTTATATTTATCTAACTAAAAAGAATGTCATATTAATTAAATCTATTGTTCATAGCTCCTTGATGATGATATAAATATATATTGAAAGCTTGATAGTATTTCAATTGAGTTTCATTTTTCAAAAGCCATATTAACTCATAAAAATTATATCTATATATATATATATATATATATATATATATATATATATATATATATATATATATATATATATGTATTAGGGTGTTCCAAAAAAAATCATTTTTTACGCACCCTTAAAAGAAAACTTGATTAAAAAAGAAATTTTTTGAGCCAGGTTTCGTCAAAAAATATTATTATTAACCCGTGAAATTTAAATGGAGTTTAACATAGGTGTTGGGCAGTTTCATATATAACGCATTATAACTGCCTTAATCAAAAAAAATATTTATTTAATCATTCTCTAAAAAAAACTTCATTAAAAAGAAATTTTTTGAGCCAAGTTTCGTCAAGAAATATTGATATTAACCCGTGTTCACTCAAGCAGAACTTTCGAGAATCCAGGCAGTTATATTAAACTACATTTGAAGGGGCACTGGTTAATATCAATATTTTTTAAAGTTTTTTTTAAGGAGTTAGTAAAAAAGAATTTTTTTTATCAAGGACGCGCCATATATGACACTGTCCAAAATCTATTGTAAACTAACTTGTAAAATATTTTTTTTTGGGACCATTCTAATATATATATATTAGGGATGTCCAAAATATATATATATATATATATATATATATATATTCTATTTTTTTTTTATATTAAAACAACGAAAGTTTATAATAATGAATAGTAAATTAATTTTATTAAATGAATAAGAATATAAATAAAGTTTGTGTCAAATTATACTTTTAATTGTGCTTTGTAGGGAAATGTAATTATCTTACACTAACTAAGCCGGATAATAAAGCGCTTTTTTTTACTAAAGAAATAATTTCTACTCACATATACCCGTTGGACAACAGCAGGGATTTTCATCATCACATGGACATGCATCTACCGTAGAATAGATAACCGATAACATAAAAACAAATAGAAATTTGTACGAAATCATTTTTACTTTAATGTTCAGTTTTCTACTGATAATTTTACTTGGCAAATTTCATACTTATATATAGATGTATAACAAATCTAATTTACATATGACGGTTTTACACGACAATAAATTTTCATAATATTAAAATACTTAATATTATTTATTATTTAATAATAAGGAGAAGGATGATTGATAGAATTAATGTTGTTGGTAAAGATATGAATCTTGTGTTGAATGTAGATAAATGCAAAGTTTTAGTTTTTGAGAAGGGTGACTTGATGACTGAATGTAATGTATATATTGATGGTGCACGTTTAGAGCAGGTAGATGAATTTGTGTATTTGGATAGTTTGCTGTCTAGAGATGGCCGTTTTGATCGTGAAATTGAAAGGAGAGTAAATGCTGGTTGTAAGGTTTTGGGTGCTTTGGGAACTTTTGCTAGGAATGTAAATGTTTCAAAAGAAGCCCGTTTAAGTATATACAATGCAGTTTTGGTGCCTACCGTGATGTATGGTAGTAAATGTTGGGTTTGATTGCAAAAGCATAAACGGAAAACGACTGCTGTGGAAATGAGATTTTTACGTGGGGTATGTGGTGTAAATAAGAGAGATCGGGTACGAAATAGATTAGTGTATGATGAGTGTGAAATTGAAAAAAATGTTGTAGCAAAAGTTGGTGTTAGTCAGTTAAGATGGTTCGGACATGTTGAGCGAATGTCTAATGAACGTTTGATTAAAAAGATTTATTTGAATGATTTTGATGGTATACAGTTTGCGTGGACGTCCGATGAGTAGTTGAAATGGTATGATTGAGAGTGTTTTGCGTGAGCGAAAGTTTCCAAATAGTAGGAATAAAAGAGCATGTATGAGAGGAATTATGAATGTGGATAAAGCGAAAGTTGCTTGTTTGGATAGAAATGTTTGGAGGCGACTGATTTCGGGATGTTGAAAAAAGTTTGTGCCACGCCCTTTTGGGTACATGGCGTAATTGTGTATGTATGTATGTATGTATGTATTTAATAATATTTAATAAAGTTGGGATTTTTCCTCAAAATTTCACAAGTTACTCAATCATTGACTCGGCTATTAGGCTATGCATCAATAGCCGATTCAATTTTGGGTGAAAAAATTCCAACATTAGAATATTATATATTTATATTAATTTCACGATACACTTGTAAACTTTTTCATTATAAATAATATACTTATCATATTTTTACCATTTTAATTAAATAGTAAATTCATTAAATTTATAATATTAACTACTAAATGATTGTCTTGTAAAACAGCTATAATATAAATTAGTATTCAATTATATAAATATTAAATTTTGGCACGTACATAAAAAAGTTATCAAAAATGATTTTCATACAAATTGCTTTTTGCATTATTGTACATGATGGCGCATATAATAAAAATTGTCTTATCTTAAAATCCATATTTAATTTAAATATAGTTGATGTGAAATATTAATGATTGAATTTATTTACATATATTTTAAAAAGTAACAAATTTTGGGTCGTGTTCAAATAATAATAATAATTACATACACTGTAAAAAAAGTTACCATTTTACATAAAAAATTTCATATTATTTCAGCAAAACGATAGTTTATATAAATTTTATGTTTTGTTTTTTACCGAAAAAATAAGTAATTACTTATACATGAAATATACGTATTGTATATTTTTATACTGTAAAAATGTTAACGTCTGTAAATTTACATATTAAACTGATGTATATCAGTTATTAAAGATTTTTATTTAAAATTACCGAATATTTTTTACATGTACATACAATTATACACAATCACGCCATGTATTTATAAAGTTGTGGCATAAATTCTTTCCATTATGCATAAATTATTTTCCGCCAAATAAAAATTTTTATTTTATCCACATTCTTGATATTTCGTCATATCCATGCTCTTCCATTCTTACTACTTGGAAGCATTCTCTCACGCAAAACACTCTCAATTATACCACCCCCCATCTACTCATTGGACATCCATGAGTAGACATATGCCATCAATGTCATTCACAAAAAATAATATTATGTATTTTCGATTTATTTTACAGAAAGTTTCCAAGGATTTAGTTCTAATCGATAAGGATTTAAGCTTGGCTCGCGATGAACTAATTGATATTCAAAACGCGTCAGTGTACATGGGACAACAAAATTTAACATTCAGTTCTGGTAAATTACATTTGCAATTACACATGAAATTAATTATTTTTTTATTTGTTTCTAGTGTTGGAACAGAAAAAGAAAAAACTAATGATAACAATAGATAACAAATTAAAAGTTTATCTAGATAATAAATAATAAGTATTAGTATAAGTTAGATAACAAACCAAAACTTGAAAATTCGCTATATTGTTTTTATAAATTGCTTAATAAGTAATTTTAAGTAAACGTCAAAAGTAATTTTGACATAAATAGTGACCCTTATCTTTTTTATTTATTTCTATATATGGAAAATCAACAGATTACGAAAAATCTCGCGATTCCCGTGTAGTGATACTAACGGCTGGTCAATTGTTAACTTTAAATACGGATGTTGATATGGATATCGTAAAGAAGAACGTGCAAATTTATAAAGAAATTATACCGGAAGTGCTTGCCTATAGTCCAAAATGTACATTAGTTGTCGTAACGAAACCCGTTGATGTTATGGCGTTTGTTGCATGGAAACTAAGTGGATTGCCACCGCATAAAGTTCTCGGTACAGGCTGTTCATTATTATCAGCTAGATTTCGACAAAAAATCGCACAAAAACTTGGTATATCTACCAAAGTTGTACAGGCATATATTATTGGTGAAAATGGACCAAGATGTGGTAAGATGTCAATTTTTTTTCTATTAGTTTAACCCCCCCACCTTCATATTCGAAAACATTTATACGTTTAAAATAACAATTTTGTTAAAATGAAAATTATGTAATTTTACCTATAAACCAAGACATACTATGATGCCCAGTATTTCTAGGTATAATTACTCAACTGCTGTAATTTTATTCATAATTGTTTAAAAATATATAACATCACAACTATTACAAACATTATTTAATATGATATTACCAACGAGATGGAAAAGTACATATGTATGTAATATTGCAGTTTCTTTTAGTAAAGTTTCTTTTAGTAAATTTACAGAAATTCAGTAAATTTGCTGTCACAAATTTTCCATAAATAGAAGAAAATTTGTTTAGTTCAGTAATATTATTGTTAGTATAATTATATACATTTATAAATTTATATAAAGATTGTATTTTGAAATGAATTAATTGCACTTAAAATATTTTAGTATTATTACATAAAATATATACCAAATCTCATTATTTTGATGAATTATTACAGATATTAATATGCAAACTGTAATATTACATAATTTAAGAAGTTATACCAACAATATTTAATGCAACATTCATTAGACATTTAGTGACCGAACCAACCTTAATTAATAATTACATACATACATACATACACAATCACGCCATGTACCCAAAAGGGTGTGGCACAAACTCTTTCCATTATCCCGAAATCAGTCTCCTCCAAACATTCCTATCCAGACAAGCAACTTCAGCTTCATTCACATTCATACTGACACTTTGTCATACATGCCTTTTTTTCCATTTTTCTTTTTGTTAGTAATTAATTTGATTATTTCAGTACCGGTATGGTCGAGCGTCTCAGCTTGTGGTATACGTTTAAGAGACATTAATCCTTTGATGGGTACTGAAGATGATCCTGAAGATTGGGATCAACTTTTTAATGAAATTCTTACCAGGTAAAAAAAATGTATAATTTATTTACATTCATGTATAATTATCTTATCGAATCTAAGTAAACTAATTTAACTAATTGTTTAGCGAGTAATTTTTATTAAATGTCGAAAGTATTTTTGACAAAAATCAGTAAGTAAGATGAGAATATAAATTTATTTTTATTTAAAAAAACATGCAATACTTGTATAAGGGTTATTATAATGGTTATATTATGTAGTATATAAAGTATTAAACAAGGAAATGTGAGTGAATTCTCGCAAGTATTACTGACGCATACAAATGTGAATAATTTGTTAACGTCGTCAAACTGTAATTGTTATTTTCATGCATCGTATTCCGATGTAGATAATTTTCAACTCGAGGCAATTTTATATTCACCTACTTCCGGATGCAATTTGCCCTTTCTACAGCAAATAACTACGTACATACTTATGTAATTATAAATATATTTTAATTAAACACGAATTTCTATACATATATTTACATATTTTTATTATCATTACTATTTTTATAATTAATATTATTCCTGTAATAAATATATATATATATATATATATATATATATATATATATATATATATATATATATATATATATATATATATTATATATATTAGTTTTAGTGACTGGAAATATTTATATTATTAGTTTATAGATTTTTGTACGCACATAAATAAATATTTAATAAACAATTTACAATATTTAAAAATCGAAAACAAATTTTGTCGGGACCTAGTAAGTCATAACTAGTAAATTTGTTTACTAGTGTTTAAACAAAATGTTAAAAAATCAATTAGTAATTTTACAATTATTAAAAAATTTATGACTTGTTTTTTTTTTCTTGATATAATAAATAAGGCTAACACGATTGATGTTACATTTAATAAACTTCTAACGGCTACAGTTCCGTTAGAAAGCATTTTCGGACATATGTTTATTTGAAGTTTTTTATTTAGATTACTCATAGGAATCACCCGATATAGTTTTTCCCCGACTTCATAAATCACCCTGTATATATAAAGATAAAAATTACATATATTTGCACTCATTTATATATTCTTTAAACAAACGTTTATTAGACATTCAAACAAAATGGCCGCACCATTTTAATTGATTAATACCAACATTTGCAACAATATTTTTACCAATGTTACACTCTTCATACACATATATTTATTTCTCATTTAATTCTTTTTAGTTACACCACATACCCCACGCAAAAATTTCATATTGTGTATAAGTTTAAGTAAGGCAAAAGTAATAATAGTTTTATCTGTAATAACTAATTGTAAAGTTACATCCATTCCGGCTATATTGTTGTAAATATGAATACGAATATACGATCACAACAACATATGTACATACGTACTTATATCTCACGCATTTGTTGGGCGTGTATATATCTTGCAGCTATCACGTTTTTAACAAATGGGTTTTACTGTAAACGTAAATGTAAATATATTTGTTAATTCTAAATAATATTAATTGTTTTCAACGTTGAAAAAATAAAGTCAAATTAAATGTTTTCAATTATAATAATAAACCTTGAACAAATAAATGTTCATATTGCCATTGTAAAATATTATATAGTAATACTCAAAATATTGAGATTTTATAATATATTTATCCCAAAATTTTACAATTTATATAACAAGCCGATTTAATGACTGAGTAACTTGTGAAATTTAGGGAAAATATAAAATTTCAATACATATTTTGAGTATTATTTTCAACTTGTTAAAATTCAAAATTTTTTAACATAGTAAAAAAATCTTTTAAAACTTATTATTATTTAAATAAAACGGTTTTAGGCTGTAGTTCTGTATTAATATTTATTAATAATCGACATACTCAACGTACTCCAGGTTTATGTTTATCAGAAAAAATTATACAAATAAATAAAGTAAATAAACAAAACATAGAAACACGTTACTAGCTAGCAAAATACAAGTAACTAGATCATAAAATTTATAAATTTTTAATTAATAGAAACCAAATTTTATTTTAAGTCAGTGCCTTTACAGTTATTAATGTTATTATCTTAAATAAAATTTGGCTTTTATTAATTACTTATTTTGTTACCTATACTATAGTAACTTGTTTCTATCTTCTGCTATTTACTCCAAATATCATTTGTATCATTTTTTCTGATAAAGATGTACGTTGAGTTTGTCGAAACGACAATTATTAATAAATAATAACCTAAACTATAACCTAAAGCCGTTTTATTTAAATATAATGAGTTAGTAATCTTCATTTTGTTCCTGAATTTTTCTTTATGAGGAACTTTGGGAAGCAATAATCATCAAGTTATAAGGTTTGACTTCATTTATTTCCAATATATTTTTTTATTTTAAGTACATTTCAGCTTCATACTGAAACCATCTTTAGCTTTTAATGTTTCAGAAATTATTTTAGTTTTTTAATGGTTATTGTTCATTTTTTTTTTAACTTGATACATTTGACAGTTAACAAATTTTTTTATATAAACAAATTAAAAAACATATAAATACGACAAATTTACTATTTTAATTACATTATTTAATGTTTGTCAATTATTAAATACATTTAATTTTCTTCTCTTTATAATAAATCATACACGTCTTCTTCCCAAGAGAAGAAAACTAAATGTATTTAATAATTGACAAACATTAAACAATGTAATTAAAATAGTAAATTTGTCGTATTTATATGTTTCTTAATTTGTTTGTATAAAAAAATTTGTTAACTGTCAAATGTATCAAGTTCTAAAACATTAAAAACTGAAGGCTTCAGTATGAAGTCAAACCTTATAGCTTGATGATTATTGTCTTCCAAAGTTCCTCATAAGCCGCTGTTGTACATTTTAAATATAATGAATTCTGAAAGATTTTTTACTGTTAAATGTAATTGTAAAATTATTAATGATTTTTCTAATACTTTTACATAAAAATAGTATATTTAAAATATGTGTAACAAGTTATGAGAGATGTTAAAGTGATTCAAAATATTTTGATTTAAATCCCCATTTAAATAACATGGAGACTCAAACGATGCGTCACACTGAATAAAAAATCTATTATATATTAAAACACCAGTTTAATATGTATATTTACAGACATCACAGGAAAATTTTTACATTACATAAATATAAAATACGTATATTTTTTCTAAGTTTACTTACTTTTTCGCTAAAAAAAAATATGTAATATGGTAAATTAATTATTTTACTTAAAATTAGGTACAAAATTATAGAAAATTTAAGTAAACCATCGTTTTGCTGAAATAATGTGTAATTTTTTTACAATGGTTTTTATGTAAAATGACAATTTTTTTACAGTGTAGATAACAAAATAAGTAATTTATAAGTTTTTAATTAAAGGTAGCCAAATTTTATTTAAATCAGTACCTTCACTGATGTTATCTTTTTCTTGATCTAGTTACTTATTTTGTTACCTAATAACCTATTTCTCTGTTCTGTTCATTTACTATTACTATAAATGTTATTTGTATCATTTTTTCCCAATGAAGATGTACGTTGTACTAAACTAAATTATTATTAAATTATTCAACAGTAAAATGTTTCTTGAAATTAAAGAATGAGAAAAACCAATCTGAAATTTTTAGTATTTAATATAACGATACAGATTGTTTTGTAATATGGTCACTTTTATAATATAATAATTTATTTTGAAATAATGCCATATAATGTTTTTGTTTTAGTGCCTATAACATAATGAAATCAAAAGCATTTAACACGTGGGGCATGGCTTCAGCAGTTGCAAAAATCGTCTCAGCTATAATATGGGATACAAAAGAATGTTTATCAGTATCAACACACATTAAGGTATCTAATTAAATATAATGAAAAAAGATTTTAAAAAAATAACCAGTAAATTCAGATGTAAACCGCTTTGACTAGAAAAATCTAATTTTAATATTTCATTATCTTTGAAATATAGCAACGCTACACAAACAAAATTTTGTATCTGTTTTGAAAGTTTGATGAAAATCGTATAAACAGTATAGTCAAAATAAAATTTTAACAATTTTTTTCTCCAAAAGTTAGAAACATTGTCTAAAATAGTATATTATGTTACGAAAACTAGAATACTATGATTATTGTGTATTGTGTTGAACCCAGATATTTGTGGCCAAATCAGACACATACGATTTTTTATTTAAGCATTTTAAAACTAAACTAAACTAAAAATAAATAAAAATACATTCCAAGTTACCTTAACTTTACTAAGAGTTGTAGAATACGTATGTATATGTATATATTATTTGTTTTGTTATTTGTGAAAATTAATCTTTCTTTGGTCGAATCTATAATTTCTGACCACCCTGGGCGTACCATATAATTCTATGTACTATGTAAACTATTGTCTAACTATGTTGATAATAAAACACATTTGTATATAATTATATAATACAATAAAAAAAATAATTTTCTAATTTTTGCGATACATCAAAACAATATTTTTTCAGTTTCTGAGAAATAAAGTTTTGCTAAACTTTGCATGTTCTTATATTAATATTATTTTTGAAATTTGATTTACAGGGTTGCCGGCACGGTGTTGATACAGCGAAAGCTGTATTTTTATCACTACCTTGTATAGTTGGTGCAAATGGTATAAATTACATTGTAAGACAAGTACTCTCCAATGCTGAAAAAGAAAAATTACAAGAATCAGCTGATACTTTAAATGATGTTCACACGCAATTGGCTGTATAATTATCTAAATCTTATTCTTCGACTTCGAGAAATTTTAGAAAAGATTTTTCGATAATGTTTATTATTATATTTATATAACAGTATAACAATATAACAGTATAACTATATTCATATAACAGTATTTTTTTTATTATTTATATTTTAATTACGTTAATATCAATATAAGTAAAATATTTTATTTATTAAAACTGTAATTAATATTGGTAGTTATGTTTTTATTTTAAGTTTTAGTAATTTTCTTGAAATTTTACAAAACATTTGAATATATTAATCAAAATCATTTGTAATAAAACAAATCTTTGATACATTATTGAATCAATTGAATTTTAGTAACTTATTTTATGTTTCTTTTTCCTTATTACACAAATAGTTTGTATTGTATGTATAATAGATAAATAATAATCAATTACCTTAATTTTTTTAAATTAAAATAGAAAATACTTTCTTTTCGAAAAAACTTGCAAATTATTTTTTTATCTAATAAAATTATTTTTATATTGAAATCGTATTATTAATTTAGGCGATAAAAATTATTTCTTAAATATAGGTTTAATTTGGGTATAAAAAGCCTATTATAGTCAACAGTAAAAAATCTTTCAAAACTTATTATGTTAAAATAAAACGGTTATAGGTAGTACGTTTGTATTAATATTTATTAATAATTGACGTTTTGACGTACTCAACGCACATCTTCCTGATAAAAATGTACGTTAAGTACGCGGAGACGTCGATTATAAAGAAATATTAATACAGAACTATAACTTAAAGCCGTTTTATTTTAAATTAAGTTAAAATCAGATAAAATTTTAAGATTTTAAAATAGAAAAGTTTTAGGTTTCTCTGAAAACTTTGTAAAAATAAAATAAAGTGATTATTTTGGATAAAAAAATATACCTATATTATTTTTTGAAGATAGAATAGCAATATTGAATATTTAGATTTAAGTAAAAATATATTGTTTTTATTTTCATAATTACTTATTTCATTGCATAAAAGTATCATCTACTTTTTATTAAGCTGAGTAATCTTTAGATTATAAGTAAAAAACTAAATAAAAAACTATAGCATAACATTATGCGTTTTTCAAGTTCATTAATCGTAGTTTATTTTGAGTGTCTACACTGACTGTACTTGTACAAGTATTTTGTATTCAGTTTGGTTGATAACTTCATCACGTTATTTGCATTTTACATGCTTTTGGCATTCACTTCATTTAACTAATTTAAATCTGTTCGCTCTATATATAATATATATCTCTTGAGAATATAACGTGTTATTTTAAATAAATGTAAAAAGAGAACTGACTTAAAGTAGTCACTACATGACTTTAATTGTCTTATTTTTATTTTTTTTTAATTTAATATTATAACAAAGGTGATAAATAAAACTTTTTATATACATAAATATATAGATCACGATCACGCCATATTCCCAAAAGGATAGTGGCACAAACTCTTTCCATTATGTCGAATTATTTTCCAAAAGATATTACACGGTTGTGTAATTAAGATAGTGCACGTTTCCAGTAGAAACTATTTTTAAATAAGAGAGTATTTGCAAAAAAAAAAATTTTTTTTGTCAGTGTACTTTGCAGTTACCAGCGTTTCTTCTTCATTTATTAACCTTTTTTGGATTGAAATCATTATAAATAAAGGTAAAAATTGGTAATAAACACTGTTATATATAAGATTACAGCATTAATATAAAAATTTAATTTTACAGTCAAAATGATTTCTACAAACTACATTCAAGGGAGATCAGACAATTTACCGTACATTGACCAATTAATGGTGGCAGAATTTATAACACAAAATAAATGTTTTACTGCTGCAGAAATTAAGGGCGTAAAAAAATTAAGGTAAAAAAAAGTAATATCAAGTATTTTATAAAATTCAATATGTATATTATTCATGAAATAATTGATCAGATTGATTAAAATAATATTTAGACAAACAAAATTTTAACAACATATCTTAACTTTAATTCAGTACCATCTTCATCTTAACTACCGGGCACTGTTGATTTATGCCGTGAGGGCAACTGAGGGCAACATTTGCACAGTTCGTTGTGAAGTATGCAGTAAACATAAAATTAGAGCGAAGAATTACAAAGTGGAAAGTGAAGAAAAAATTATAAGTGTTTCTTGTAATGATTACGCAGCTTCATCAGGTAAGCAAATTTAGTTTTTAAGTTTTTGAAATCGTTTGTAGAAAAATATAATAGGCGATAACGAAAAGAACAGAAACAATGACCCGTATTCTAACCTCATTTATAAAAGTGATTTTTGCCAAAAGTGCTTCTGACGTTTTCTTAAAATTATTTATTAAGCACTTTATAATAGTTTATTTAAATTTTATAATACCAAATCTAATAAAAATGATCAAAAATAGAAAAACTATTCATATTTGATCTAAAATAAAAGCAAAAACTTAATTTAAAATTAATGATAAAAGTACTTTTTCACGAAAAACTGAGGTGAGAATACGGGCCAATGTTTTTCATTTTCATTCTGAACAAAAACATACTTTTTTCCGGTGTCAATCCCTAAAATATGACACCCAGTATGGTAGTTGTCGAATTGAAAATTAAATTTTGAATTGAAATGTTAACAGTACCGTCTGCCTTGTTGTCAAAAAAGCAATAAATATTTTGCAGAAAAATAATGTAAAAAAAATGCTAGCTTTTAGGCCTAAAAGTTTTAGTACTTTTTTTTAGTTCTTTTAGATAACAAGATTAGAAGTATATGGGTAAACCCATATATAGACTACTTTGACATTTCTCGGAAAGTTGGCAACACTGTATTTTAATAATTTTATAATTTATGTGGGCACTAGGAGATACTTTTCTGAAAATTTGATCAAAATCGAATAAATAATGTAGCCACAATGAATTTTTTTAAAATTTTGTGATTTTTTTTCTCGATAAGTTGGCAACACTGTATTTTGTTAAAATTACATAATTTATTTAGGCACTAGGAAAAACTTTTATAAAAATTTGATTAAAATCGGTTAAACGAAATGGTCAAAATAAATTTTTAAAAATTTTACTAATTTTTTCTCGGAAAGTTGGCAACACTGTATTTTGTTAAAATTACATAAATTATATGAACACAAGGAGAATCTTTTGTGAAAATTTGAGTAAAATCGGTTGAATAACATGGCCATAATAAAATTTTTAAAACTTTAGTAATTTTTTTCTCGGAAAGTTGGCAACACTGAATATTAATAAAATTATGTAATTAATGGGAGCATTAGGGAAATCTTTTCTGAAAATTTGATCAAAATCGGATAAATAATGTAGCCAATATGAATTTTTAAAAACTTTAGTAATTTTTTTCTCGGAAAGTTGGCATCACTGGAAAAAACCAAAACCACATGACCATCTTGGGCACTAGACAAATTTATCCTGAAAATTTCATTAAAATCGGTTGAACCGTCTAGGAGGAGTTGCGATCACAAAATTTTGTCTGACGACCGAGCGAGTGAGCGAGCGAGCGAGCGAGCGAGCGAGCTGACGACGCACACACATACACCCTCATAAACTAAGTTCAGATTCGTCATCTACAGGCTATATGAAGGATTTCTATACAATTTTTTTTTTTTTTTGAAAATGTTACAGACACCGTACCAAACGCTTTACTACTTTTCCTTGCAGTCAAAGTAGTAAAAAGTGCGTATATTTGCAAGTATTTACTTAAAAAATGTTAGAACTGTTTTTAGCATTATTTATATTTTAAAATGTTAAATATAATAAAAAGTATTTTATTTATAAAACTAGTTTATATTCGATACATAATAAAAGTGAAAATTAATTTTAAAATCTTGACTGTTTTTAAGTAAAAGTGATCTAAAAGGGGCTATGAATACGGGTCTTTGTTATTAACATGCGACTTCTTTTATATCATATTTAAGAATACTTTATTGCAATTTCGCCAATTTATGTGAGTATAATTTTTGTTTCAGAAGGTTGTAAACATGCAATTAGCTTTTCTGATGTGGTTGTAAAAGAAAAACGCAGAACCGGCACCAACTTCTGTGGAATCATATTGGCGTAAACCAGCGTTGTCAAATATTCCAGCTAAAAAATGTGTAACAATGAAAAATTTCGGAGCAGAAGATCTTTTGCCAGCCGATGATTCCGATATTTTTGCAAATTAAGTTTTTGAAACAATTTCAAAAAATGATACTTATAGTGAAGTAGAAATAAGAAATTTCTTTAAGAAAAAAATTTATATTGAGGTACTAGATCTTCATATATTAATGTTAAAATTTAAAGAAGAATGTGGACAAATTTTTTTTAAAAATGTAGATATTATTATTATAAAATATGATGAAAAATTAACTTTAGAATTAATTAATAAAGTAGAACAATTTTGGCTTAATAATATTTATAACGTATTGTTAAATTCTCTAAATTTGTAAATATATTTAATAAATTAGTGAAATTTACATGTGTTTTTAATTGTATGTACTTTAACACGATTAATGAAGCAAACAAGAAGTTTAATAGTGTTCAACAATACATACTCATACTCAGTCACAACAATGTTATAGAAATAAATGTGTTAATGTGAATGAAATTTTATTATCATTTTTTAATTAATGATTTTTGCAAATTAATTAAACCACTAGCTATAATAACAATATTATCAATGTGGCATAACATATTATGGTTTAAATTTGCATTATGTTTTAACATAGAAAATTCGCTAACTCTACTTATTACTCGTTCTATATGAATTCTTAAGCTAGCAATTTTTTTTGTTAATATAACATCCGGTTTGCTTAATTTAGTACCACTTGGAACACTTGGTGGCCTCACTAGCTTATAGTTTTTCTGTAACAGCAGTCGATCTATATATTTAAATCCACGATCAGCCATAATACAACAGTTATGTGGTAATTTATTCAAATAATCAGATTTTTCTATAAGTAACGCATCACTCGTGCGTCCACCAAATCCACATGATATAAAATTAATTATACCATTCGGAGTTGCCGATATCAAATAAGTATTTGACCGTATTTCTTTTTTTATAATCAGACCAAGTTAAACTTTGTAATACATTTGGTTTTTCAAATTCTATCTCAAAGCAGTCTATAATACTTTGAACAGCACCAAAACGCGCCCTAAATGCTATTGGAAGATTTTCAGTTATTACTTTAGTTTGAGGCCAAATAATTAGTTTCATCATATATGACGCTATTTCCTTAACCGTTTTTTGAAAAATTCGACAAATTGTTGAATCTGAACAACTGAAATCGTTACCTAGTATAAAATCTTATTTATCTTTTTTAAAACTATTAAAATATTAATTAAATCACATTTAATTATATTTTTGTAACATGCTTAAAATAAAATAGCATTCGTTATTTAGTCCTAAATAAATTTTTGGATTTTTTTCAATATGATATAATGTTATATTTTTAGCAATTTTATTATTACGTTCCAAAACTGTATTATCTATATACTCTTTACTGACAGTGGTGCTACTACTACCTTCTATAATAATAATAATAATAATGCTGCTTAAATTACTTGATTCTTTATCTTCACTAAAAGATAGTCAAATTTTACTAGGGTGTAAAGTGGTATTTTTTTTACTTTATTTTTATAGAACATTAAACGCTTTTTTTTGCTGAGTACATTGAATATATCGACCTTTGCACCATGATTTTTCCGTTTGAACACACACTACACGGTTATCAACCGAAACTTGAATACCAATGTCTCGTTTAGTCACGATTTGTTTATTGTCTATTTGCAGTTCCTGATTTTGAACATCACTTGATGTAGATTCTATTTTTATTCTGTTTTCAATATTTCCTTGATTAGAACAAAATCTATGAGGGACAACATGCCGTTTCATTATTATCTTTTTTTCTTTCATTAGTCGAAATCGCATGTAATTTTCCATATCTTCTTCAAGCTTCAAAAAACAAAATATCAATTAAAAGAAAATATTGCTTTCAGTACACATATATTTACATTAAAATGATCTTCGCAAACAAATACAGAACTTGCAAGACTATAATCTGAAATATTTCGTCCTGCTGCTTCTAACCAAACTTTTCTTCTATCATAATCAAATGGTACAGTAATAAATCGTTTGCTACTATCATTTGACTGGTACCTATTGCATGATAAAACGATGCAGTGCTTTTTTCTTTTAAAACTCATTTGTAAAATATATAAATCAGAAACTTCATAAAAACGATCAACAGATTGTGTTTGACATATGCCAAATAGTACAGCTTAATTTTAAATTCAAGTGACAGTAGGCACCTTACTAAGTGCGTTTGTTTTGCAAGGTTCATATTTTTCTACAAAAATAAACTTTTTCAAAATTGCTTCAAGATTTATTCTGTTAATTTAACTATACTTATAATTAACTTTATAAATATATAATAAAGTATTATATTAGAACTTGTATATTTTTTAATGTACATTATTAGTTAAAATATATATAAAACGTTCTGAATTTTTTAACTTGTATTTGTTAAATGTTGTCAGCCAATCAGATTGTTTCATATTCGACTCTCGATTATGATGTTTTTTTAAAATTTAAATTTTGTGAAATGACCCTCAGATATTTCTTTTCAATAATTGATAAAATTTGTAATTTATGTAAATTTGAAAAACAAGATAAAATATGTTTATTTTTTTAATTATTGCCATAATCAATTTATAATATTTATCAAGTACCGGGTACTGCGCAACATCTGTACGCATACTACATTCAAAATAGCATTGCCTTACGTGCTTTGTTTTATTAAAACTATTTCAACCAAATTAACTTATTATGAAATTTATAATATTTTAAAATATTAAATAAATATTACTATTTAATTTATAATTGTTTAGATAGTTTCTTAATTACTAACTAAAATTAGCGTTGACAACCTTTTTTGGCATGGATGTAGTTGTTTATCTGTCAGATGAAAATTGAGGTTATAATTTTGAATTTATATATTTAAAATATGGAAACTAATTTCTTGGATTATGATTCTATGTGGAAAAAAATTACTAAAGTATTCAATATTCTTGATAACGAGGTAAAAATATAAAATTAGTAATTGAAACATGATTTTTATTGTAAATTTATTTCTTATAGGTTAATGACAATACTTGTACAGAAAATGATTATAACGAAGCAGTTAACGTAATATTGAATTTAAAAATGTCAATTTGTATAGAAGATTTAATTTTTAACAAAATAGAAATGCATATGAGGGACAGCTTTGTCCCACTATTCTGGTCATATTTCAATGATGAAACTACTTACATGGTTCCGTTTATGAAATTTAAAACAGCCGTTGAAGATTTATACAGTAATCTATCTAGATATATTTCTTTAATAAATAAGTTAGAAAAATTGCGATCCGATTGTAATATTGTGTCAACGCGTTACGGTGAATCAACAGTTTTGAATGCTTTTAAAGTTTTGCTTCGAGCATCGTTGTTATCCGAGTTACCACCGAATTATACGAAAATTATTGAAAAGTTTTACGAAGATGCGTTTAAAGCTTTCTGTAATTTAGATGAAGAAGTTAGCGAAGATGGTCAGTGTATTGGTTGTTCTGAAGAAATACAACACTGTCAGTGTAGAAAGATTTGTGATATGTTTTATGATACGAATAGGTAAAAAAATAAATGGAAGTAGAATTTAAATTAGTTTCTGTTTTGTAAAATTCTTTGATTTTCAGACGTTTAGTTGAATTAGATTTATTGGAGCCGCTAGTTGGTCAAGTATTAACTGCATTAATTCATGTTCGAATAGAAAATCATATTTTACAGATTTGTAAAAATAGTTACGATACGTCTTATGTTGAGTCATTAGAAAAGGTATTTTCTGTTTAATTTATAAAGTGCGCGCCGCTTACCTCTCTTTTTTTAGGGTTACCTTCTTTTATTTGAGTTAAACTTAAAGATAAATTATCTAATCTAACGTAACCTAGAGATTGATTACTAAAAAAAATGTAAGTCGCATTCAGAGATTGAAAATTTCACTTTAAGTACTTATGGTAAAATTTTCAATCTCTGAATGTGGCTTTAACTTTTAAAAACAAGCAGGGTGGCCAAAACCGGAAAAAGTCAGGGAATTTTGTTGATTCTGGAAAAGTCAGGGAATTTCATTTATAGTCAGGGAAAAAATCTGTTTGGCGAATTTACAAAATTACAAACACAAATTTTGAGCAAATTTGTATTATTATAATATCGGTAAAAATTAATGAATTTCACTTTTAATATATTAAAATTATTCTTATTCCAATATTTTTCACACCTACACTTAGAAATCTTTATTTTAATGAATATTTTGTGATTCACATTACTTAGGAATTTACATTTGTTTAATAATAAAAGTCTTGGAAAAATGAAAAAAAAAAAAATTCTGGAAAACCGAGAAAAGTCAGAGAAACTGGTTTTCACAAAGTTTTGGCCACCCTGACAAGGTTGAAAGCCGGTTCGGTTTACATTTTTTAATATTTTATCGGTTTGGATTTTGTTCCGTTTTAACATAAATTGACACCGAAACGGTTTGTAAATTGGTTCTTAAATTCAGTTTTTTTAAATAATGCAAAAATACACTCATTTTTACCATTAAAAACGTTATTAAACAAAATATCTCTTTGTATGGAAAACACTCTCAATCAATCATACCACCATATCTACTCACCGGACGTCTACGAACATATATTCTTTTAACCAAACGTTTATTTGTTTATATTTTTTTCATATATTATTTTCAATCGGATATTGTTATCAAAAAAAAAAAACTTCCAATGTAATCATATTAAGCGACATGCACTGTATTGTATTTTAAAAATACTTTCTAATATTAATTATGAAATTATAACTTTGCAGTGGCTAAACACAGTTGTTATGACTTTACTACAAAGAATTTATTGTGTAGATAATGACAATGAGAATATTCAATTAAATGATTCGATGACGAAATTTCAACAAAAATTAACATACTTTTTAATTGAAACTTACACCAAAACTAGGATTGATCAATTATTTAATATTATTATTGGTAAGTAAATACAATACAAGGTTGGTAAGTGCATTTATTTTTGTTTGTATCGTTTTTAAGTAAAACAATAAAAAAGTGCATTCGTTCACATATTTCTTACAAATACCAAATAGTAAAGTATTGTCCTCCGAATAACATGTTGGACGAATGACAGACAAATGAGTTAGATAATTTAAACGAAAAAAAATCTTAATAAGAAAACAAGTTCTATATCAGTTAATTATTTCTAGAATATCCCGACTCGCTACCAGCCATTGAAGATCTTCACGTATGTCTACCAAAAACATCGCTTCGTCCGCATTTAATAAAAAAACTTCAGCGTGCTATTGAAACACGTCTCTTGCATCCAGGCGTAAGTACACCGGATATTTTAACCGCTTACGTTGCGGCAATTCGATCACTTCGTGTACTAGATCCGTCCAGTATTCTCTTGGATATTATTACTCAGCCGATTCATCAGTATTTACGTAGTCGTGAAGATACGGTACGATGTGTCGTCGGCAGTTTAAACGAGGAAGGACCAAATGATCTAGCTGATGAATTGGTTAAAGGTGAAGCGTTGTGCTTAGATGAGCATATGGTGGAAGAGGAAGACGATGAAAATTGGGAAATGTGGAATCCCGATCCGGTTGATGTTGATACAAGTTGGTTGAAAAAGTTATTTATTTTGCTTAATTAAATTCAAATAATGTTTACTCATTTTTCAAATTTTATTTTGCATCAAACTATTTGATGAAATATTATGTTACAAATTGGTATTGAGTAGGGGTATTCTTATATGCTCAGTCAAAGTATAATATTGTCAATAAGATGTTATTTTCGGTTTAACCAAAAATCGACCCAATCTTATTTACTTTCAACAGAATCTTGTATTTTAAAAAAATATATATCATTAAATTTAGGAGCTAGTTTTCTATATGAAACATCAAAAATATTTGACTCCAGTTAAAAAACTGTGAGGCTGTTAATTTGTATCTTGGATTATCAAATTATTTTAGATTTATTACTAATTTAGATGAAATAATATATTTTATGCTTGCATGTAGCCAAAACTAAATAAATAAAATATATTCTCAGTATTTTAACTTAAGGGGAGGTTTCTTTACTGAAGTCTAAAAATTGGGAGAACTTTGCGATTTTTTTCTCATAGAAGAAGTGCTCTTTTTTAGAATGGGGTTTAACTAGTTTTATTCTTTAGTTAATGTACAATAAAATCAAATTTTTTCTTTCGAAAAAATTGGAATAATATATAACTACATGTTTTCCGGCCGTTGCATTGTTTCACTTAGCCGGCTGTAACTTCTGACATACTTTAGATATCGACAAATCTCTTTCAGTCAAATACTCTAGACCTAGACACTATAGTAATTAAATTTATGCAAAAAAATCTATTTTTTTTTATCGATCAGTACAGCAACCACCCCTTAACTTATAATTTTAGTTTTAAAGTTAGAATTCAAAATAGCTTTGTATCATACTAACGATAAGTAATAATTTCTAATTTAAACAGGTAAAACAAGAAAAAACCGTCGTACATCTGATATAATATCAATGCTCGTCAATGTTTACGGTAGTAAAGAACTATTCGTAAACGAATACCGAACATTACTAGCCGATCGGCTATTAACACAATTCAGCTGTAACACAGAAAAAGAAATCCGTTATTTAGAATTACTAAAACTACGTTTCGGTGAAACTCAACTACATTACTGTGAGGTTATGCTGAAAGACATCTGTGATTCGAAACGAATCAATACACATTTACAAAATGATAGCGATTATAAAGCAGAATGCAAAGACTTTCCGATATCTGCGCTAATATTGTCAGCGCAGTTTTGGCCGGCATTCAAAGACGAAACTTTAGAGTTACCAGAGATGATTAAAGAACAGTTACAGTATTATACCAGCGGATTTGAAACTTTGAAAGGTAACAGAACTTTGTCGTGGAAACCGCATTTGGGAACGGTGGAGCTTGATATTGAACTAAAAAATCGTACGATTAATTTGACTGTTTCGCCATTGCATGCAACGATTATTATGCATTTTCAAAATAAAGGTAAGACACAATCATAAAATAAAAAATAATGTAGATAAAGATGGAGTATTGTTTTATTATCTAGATGGGATAATAGATATATAGAAAAGAAGTTTATCTACATAATAGATGATTAGATAATTGACATTAGTTTATGCATACATTATTAAGGCCTGGTATCATAAACAATGAATAAATTTATTTTGCAAGTAAATTTTATTCTCTTGCTAAATAATCTTCAAAACAAATGTTATTTCAACAATTTACTACCAGATTACTATTATTAATAATCAATTATTTATTTATTTTATTCTTTTTTTTTAATACTGAGTAAATACATTTACTTTTAAGATAAATTTAACCAGCATTTATGAAACCGGAACTAAGAATAATAAATGAAATCATGAAAATTTTCTTCATTGTTATTAAAAAAAAAATTAGTAACTGATATTTTTTTAAAAGTTTCATATAAATTTCGATTTTCATTCGAAATAAATATATGTTTTGTAGTTTTAAAGTTTATAAAATTTAATGAAATCTCAAATGCATTAAATTGTTATTAAATATACAGTTGAAACATATGTTTACATAATATTAAAATTCACTTTAATATTCTGAATTCAATAATAATTACTTTACTGATTGATTTGAAAACAAATTAAAAGTGACCGAAGTATTTTATATTTATACAATTCTATATTAAGAAAAACTTTTGGATACGGCAACTTTGTTTAGATGATCTTACAAAAAATTATATGAAAATTAATCTAAATTAGATAATAGGATACTGAACTTTTAATTTATCTAAATAAGATGAAAGATAACAATTTTTATCTAGATGAACCATCTAGATAAAATTATATGCATGTAACATTGGATACAACAAATAACCTAGATTTGTGACTTTGCCACAGGAAAAGGGATTTATCTTTACAAAACTAATTTTTCAGGAGAGCTGAAAATTTAATTAGTTCATCAAAATAAATTAATGGCGATTTAAGCAAAAAACAAAACTACTATAATCTAATATACTACGCCATGTATAATAACTTGGAACAGTTTTTGGAATATTAACTTGAATGTAGACAAAGTTGCTTTTTCTGTGGCAGGTTACATTTAAAGATTTTGGCATATAATTTATAAACTCTTATAAACATACAACTTGATTTATAATAGGTATTTTTTTATTCTCCGATTGGTTATTCCAGAAATAATCTATTGTATTAACATTGATAGATTAATTAATTTGAATTTATTCTTGAATTAGTAGTTAATCTTATTATTATCAGGAACAATGTTGCAAAAATAATAATAATAATTAATATTATGACAAAATAAAAAAATGAAATATTTTTCGGTAGAACAATGGTCTATTGATGAGTTAAGTCAAGAGATGAAAGTACCAGCAACATTATTGAGGAAAAAGATTAGCTACTGGCAATCTCAAGGTATATTACGTGAAATTAGTACTGATCTGTTTCTGTTGGTTGAAGAAAGTAACAGTACTAAAGATAAAAGTCAAGTTACTACTGATATTATTTGCGAAGATGACGAATCTGAAAGTGCTATGGCATCGTCGCAAGATCAACGTGAGGAAGAATTACAAGTAAGTTTTTATAATAATCTGAGAAGGAAGGGGGCAGGAGCAAAACTTTGCAATATAAAAGTTTATATTTTGTCTCAATTGGTAGCAGTGTTTTGCATTGATTCTTTTCTAATAATATATGTATATTTATTCATTTCTAGGTATTTTGGTCGTATATAATTGGTATGTTAACAAATTTGGATTCAATGCCTTTGGAACGCATTCATCAGATGTTAAAAATGTTTGCATCTCAAGGTCCAACAGCTATTGAATGCAGTATGCAGGAACTGCGTCATTTCTTAGATCGAAAAGTACGTGAACACAAATTACTGTTATCCGGTGGATTTTATCGTTTACCGAAAAATTAGTTTTTAGATCTTGTTTTTGTTACTTGTATCAATTATTATTTTGTTGTATATTTAACAAAGAATTGAAATAAAGTTTCTTTAAATTCTTACATAAAACTTTTATTATTCTTACAACCAATTTCATAATAAACACTTTAACTAAAGTCGACTTTAAGCAGACAAAAAAAGCTTTGTTTTATTGACAGTAATAAATAATTTTACGATAAGAATTAAGAAAAGTTGATAAAAAAGCATAGTGTATTTGTTTCTAAACTGTATCTTGAAAACGACTCTTAACGATTTTGATGAAATATGGTGAATTTATGTGTTCGGGTGTGGGAAAGCGATTTAATTAGATCTCAACTTTGGGAAAATCCACTTACAATATAAAAAAACTTTAGCATTTGTTATAATACTATTTCTATACCATTAAATGAACAATTCTAAATTATTTTGGAGATTTAGTCCTTCTTGAACGAGCAAAGCTCGGTTTTTCTAAAGGTACGTTTATGTTGGAGCTGCGATAAATGATAAAAGCAGCGATGAGAGCAGCGCAAAATTCATTTCTATGATATGCAGTTTATAGTGGAGCTTCGACAATAGCGATGATCTCTGCTTTGTAGGTGATGTTTCATTTATTATCTTAAATCAAACCAATTAATTAAAAATATTTCTTTAAAAATGAGTGATTCTGAAGAAGAAATACTTTTAACTTCAAATGCTGTAAGGTATTGTTGAAACTACACATAAAAAGCGCAAATTCTCTGCACACCCTATAAATACCCAAAGGTACACGTTTAGAGAATTTCATCATCTTTACAAACAATTAAGGCAACACCCTGCAAAATTTATGGAATATATGAGAATAGATTATCTATCAATACATACTTTCGCACATCTCTGATGGGATTGAAAAAAGATGGAGAAAATGCCATAGTAGACGAATTTTATCCGAAGAGCGGCTAATGATTACAATCAGGTAAGTAAATGTAGTTATATTTTATTAAAAAAAAAAATATAATAGATAATTCAAAACATAATCAGACACAAGAGAAAGTGGTAGTAACGCTAACTCACTAAAAAAAAATATAATAAAACAATAAACTTTAACCGAAATTCAGTATTTATCATTATCAATAGGTTAAATATCAAATATCTAACACTCCATATTTAATTCAATAAATTATAAGTATTATATAGGTGAGATTGTGGTTGAGATAAATCTAAATGTGTTTCTGCATCATTATAAAAATTTCTTGCTGTGGCATGACCGCTGGATGTAGAGCCGTAATTAGAGTTCGTGGTGTTTTCAATTACATGAGTATTTACCGTTTGGTTTGACGAATTCCTGAGTTAATTTCATTATCCTCATTCTGTATTCTAGCTTATCGTAAGCTGAAAGTGTTCTTACATGTGGTAGTAAGCTTTTAAAAAAATTCAAATCTTCATCTTCTTCATTTTTATTCCTTTTTTGTTCTAAAAACTCCTGTTTTTGCTTTTCTACCTGTAGTAAAGCCTGATCGATATCTTCTTCGGCTAAACGCTTTTTGGGATAGTTTCTAGCAGAACTTGATGCTCGAGATGAAGATGGTGTAACGGTAGACGGTGCTGAGTACAAATGTTGTTCAAGATGCTCTAGTGGAGATTGGATGATGTCTTCTACTGCCTGGTCACTTATGTCATTTTCGTCACTTTCAGCTTGTAACAATTGGGATGACTCATCCAAAATATTTTCATCATCATTTTTGGGGAAATTGCCTTCCGATTTTCTTGGAGTAAATTGATCTTTTAAAAACAAAAGACTTTTAAAGTACTTCCATTCTCCTGTATAATCGTTTATTTGGGGATATCCAGATTTCGATTTAGGAATGGATGCCAAGGTACTTCTAAATTTATCCCGTAAACTCTTCCATTTATTTCGTACTACTGTCCCTAAAATAAATAATAAAAACTGTGAAGAATACATTATTGAAAATAGTAAAAAAAAACAAGATTAGAAGTATATGGATAAACCCATATATAAACCACTATGACATTATCACATAAATGATAAGAAATAGAAATAAAAAAAAATCAAAAATTGTTAATGAAATGTTTAAAATGATCTGGGAAACATTTTAACCGTTACACATGAAAATTCCCAGCGAACAAGATTTTAGGAAAATAGCAGATTATTATAAGATTTGGAACTTCCTTAACTGCATTAGCTCCATCAGTGGCGTAGCCAGGGGGGGTGTTAGGGAGGGTTGAAACCCCCCCAAGAACCTGAACGACCAAAAACATACGTATGTGAAATATGAATTGGTAGGTAGATATTACAGTAAATTATGTATTTGCGTTGAATGTTTTTAACAAATTTGAGCTTTCAGTTTGACCGGAAGTAGTGCCAACTTTAAATTTTATAATGCAACACCCTATATATTATTTTAATTTTAAATAGAAAATTTTATTACAAAATATGGAGTTCGATAGCTTTTTTTCAAGGCCAACCGAGATAACATAAATAGAGAAATACCATTTAATAATTTTCAATAATTTTTCCTGCCAAACCAGAATAAGTTAGAAAAAAAAGTTACTTAGCTATTATGTAGCTAATTTTTTTCACTATTTTATTGATTTTTTTCAAATTTTTTTGAGCAAATTTTGAAAATAAGTTTAATGGAATTTTTCAAAACAAGACTTATTTTCTGGACATCACTGGAAGATCAAACCAAGCTGCTGAAAATATTCGCAATCTATTTAAAATGTAACTTTGTCGCAATCCAATTTAAATACTATTACTATTATTAAACATTTTTCTGTATAAATTTCCTATTATTGTTCACACCTACTTAAATAAATTAGATACTAATGTTTAATATTAATTAAAATTTCCACTTACGTGTTGTATTTAATTTTACAGCTACTTCGTCCCATAATTTGTCGAGAACAAATCTGTTATGATGATTTTTATCTTTTTGATCCCACAAGGGGGATCTAACAAATACTTCCCTAATTAAGCTGCCGATATCCATGCCGACCACACCTGATAAAAGCGAAGAAAATATGCAGTACAATAATTATCGCCGCTCTGATCGTTGCTCGGCTGCCAAGCGTGTCTCGTCTTCGTCTATCGTCGCTCTTATCGTTTATCGCAACTCCAATATAAACGTATCCTTACGGACTAGATGTAAGAAAGCATTATGTTGTATAGTGCTAGTCTTGGGAACGTTTAGGATTAAGTAAGATAAATATATAGTATAATGTGAAAAAGAAAAGGAAAGAATGATTTTGGTAAGATTAAGTAACTGCGCAAACGCGATGGGAGAGCATGGTCGTGCGGCACAGAGTTTTCAGAAAGGGGCAGGTTTGAAATGAGATGAAATAAAATAAAACAAAAAATTATTTTAAATCTTCAGAATCTCTCATTTTTAAAGAATAATTTTTAATTAATTGGTTTGCTTATAGTAAATGATAATAAATGAAACGTCACCTACAACGCAGAGCAGTGGCGTAGCCAGAAACTTGCCAGGGGGGGGGGGGGTTACTAATATTAATCAATACTATAATTTGTATAAAAAATAAAGAGTAATAAAAATTATTTTTATAAAAATGAAAGTAAAATAACATATAAAGAGTAATAAAAATTATTTTTATAAAAATGAAAGTAAAATAACATATTTTATATTTCACATACGTATGTTTTTGGTCCTTCAGGTTCTTGGGGGGGGGTTAACCCCACCTAACACCCCCCTGGCTACGCCACTGACGCAGAGATCGTCGCTATTGTCAAAGCTCCACTATAAACTGCATATCATAGAAGTGAATTTTGCGCTGCTCTTGTCGCTGGCTCTTATCGCTGCTCTCATCATTTATCGCAGCTCCAACATAAACGTACCCTAGGGTATATGATCTAAGCTAGGTAGATTGAGTTAAAAGGTTAATTTTTTATTTGTTCAGACTCTTCAAGTGTAATTACCTCTGAACTTCAGAGGTAATTACCTACATTTGAGGATTTTGGTTGCGGTTATTGATAGATAGGTTAAAAGGTTAGTTTTGGATTTGTTTGCTATTAGAAAGTCGTTCACTTATATTTTTTATGTCGTCAGAAAAAATATTTTAGTGTGCGTTTACATTTTTTGTCGTGAGAAAAAATATTTTGTCGAACATTTAGATTTTTTCTCATATAAAATATTTACTGTCGTGCATTTTATTTTCTTGTCGTGTATTATATCAATTTATAAAAAATATAACCTATTACGAATTATTTAACAAATATGTTTATTTTATTTTTTACGAACACTACAAATAGTTAACAAAAGAACACATTTTTGTTTTGATACAAAAATCTATTACAAACTATATGAAAAAAAGTGTAATAAATACCTATAATAAAAACAAAAACAGATAAATAAGAAAAATCAAAACAATCAACAATATTTAGGAAATAAATGTGCGCATTAATAAGCAGGTCGTCTTATTTTAGAGGAAATTTTTCGCGAATGAACACGTCCATTTTGTCGATATTCATTGGTTGGTTCATGATAATGAACATGATGATAATGCATTTCTTTAATATCCGGTTGCGAATACTGATAAATATTATCGCTTTCCGTTTGCGCATGTTTACCGGAACTTTTAACGATCTTTATCGGACTATCATGTGTTTCCGATTGACCATATTGGTAATAACTATCTTCTTCCGGTTGTGAATATTTAACAGGAGATTTAATTGGATTATCAATGATTTCTGGTTGAGAATATTGATAATGTTTCTCCGGTTTCGATTGGGAATATTTTGCGGAAGTTTTACGTGTTTTAGTTGGCGTTTCTTGATATCTGTAGCGATTTTGAGTGGCTTGATGATCGGGTATATCGTCGTTTATATATTCGACGACTTCGTACTGAGATTTTAAAGTTGGATGACGTGATTTCGGTTTGGGTTTTTGACTGGAAGGTTTTAAGTTTGTCGTATCGTCACTGACTAGGAGTGATTGGTTTGCGATGAAATCTGTAGATGCGTATTGTTCTTCGTGGCTATTTTTTGACGAATATTCTGGTGGATAAATTATGTTTTGACTTTTAGGAAATTTCTCGTAAGGTCGACTGTTAATTTTACGATATTTCGGTAATGGTCGTGTTGGTATATCTAATAGAGGTTTCCATTGATTTCCTCCTGTAAAATATTTAAAATTTCAATGTTACTAATTTAAATTTAATTAATTTAAACGTTCGGTTAATAGAATATGCAGTGTTAGGCAAATGTGTGGAACCAAGTAAATATTTCTGGAGTTTTTAGAAACATCGAAATGAAATTTGGTAGGTAGATATTACAGTAAATTATGTAATAAACCTTGAACAAATAAATGTTCATATTATCATTGTGAAATTTAATATAATATACTCAAAAATATGGAGATTTTATATTTTTCCTAAAATTATGTATTTGGGTTGAATATTTTTAACAATTTTGAGCTTCTGGTTTGATCGGAAGTAATGCCGATTTTAAATTTTTTAATGAAACATCATGTATATTATTTTAATTTTGAATAGAAGATTTTTATTACGATTACAAAAATATGGAGTTCGATAACTTTTTTTCAAGGCCAACCGAGATATTAACAAAAAAAGTACTTTTAAGGCAAATGCTATTGAGATCTAATAGTCTATGAAACAAACATAACAATCACTTAGTAACCAAAATTAAATTTATACAAAACAGTAGAATAAAAAAGTTAAGTGAAAATAAACTTTTGTATTAAATGTTCAAACTGGGCATGACAGTAGGCTAGTCTGTTGCAAAATGCCTTTTAAGCCTTTTTGTTAATATCTCGTTTGGCCTTGAAATAAAAGCTATCGAACTTCATATTTTTCAACTCAAATACATAATTTACTGTAATATCCACCTACCAAATTTCATTTTGATTTCATTTTGACACATTTGCCCATCACTCTATAGGTGAGTGATATATTGAAGTTATACGTTTCTCCGTGGACATCCGATGAGTAGATACGGTGATATGATTGAGAGAGTAGTTTGCCTGAGCGAATGTTTCCAAGTAGTAGAAATAGAAGAGTATAGCGGGTCTTACACAATCATTCGGATTGACATTCAAACCAAAGATTGACATTCTAATTGAAGGTGTAAGGGTAAGACTGATGGACTGATGAATGGTTTGACGGATTTCCAAATATTTTGAAATCCGATATTCAATCACGGGAAGTGGAGGGAAGAGTGACAATCTGAATGTAACAACCGTCATTCTGTCATGTATGACAGAGTGTCAGTATGAATATGGATGAAGCAAAAGTTACTTGTTTGGATAGAAATGTTTGGAGGAAACCAATTTCGGCATAGTGGAAAGAGTTCATACCAGACCGTGTTTATATATGTATTTTTTTTAATTATGACATAATGGTGAATTTTTTATATCTGGTTTATTGACTTAAAAAACAAATCTGGTAATACAGCCCACGTATTTACTGTAATCGAGATATTATTGAAGATTATTGTCAATTTTGATGATAAGGGAATCAATAAAAAATTACAAAAAAAAAGAAAACATCAGGAAAGTGCTGATTTAAATAAAATTTAGCTTTATTTAATTATTAAATTGTAAATTTTGTAATCTAGTTATTTGTATTTCGTAAACTAGTAACTTATTTCTATGTTTGTTTAATATTTATCTCATTTGTATCTTTTTTCCCAATGATGATATGTGTGCAGTATATCGAAACGTCGTTATTTTAAAATTATATAGAACTACAACCAAAAGCCGTTTTATTTTAATATAACGAATTCTAAAAGATTCTTTACTATATAGTATAGGTATATTAGTTAATCTTTAAAATTTAATAATATAATATCACTTTTAATATTATTGTCTCATTCTGTTTAAGTTTTACGTACAAGCTTAAAAATTTTACCAATCCAAATACTTGTAAAAACTAGAAATGTGTCAAGTGTTTGGATTGGTCAAATTATTGTGCTTGTGCGAAAAACGTAAATCTAAAACGACAAACTGAATGTAACTCAAGTTAAAATAAAATTCAAAATTCTATAAAATCAAACTTAAAAACTTGAGTTACAGAATTAAGAAATGTATATAAATTAAAGTTAATGATAGATTATAAGTATTTATAATTATTATTTTCTAAATTTTAATTAATAATGAAGAGCCGTATTATCACCTTACTTTCAAAAGTGATTTTCGTCAAAATTACTTTTGACGTTTACTTAAAATACTTAGTAAGTAATTGTAATCAGTTTAGTTGAATTTGATATAAAAAAGTATTATCAAAAGTAGAAATACTACTCATATTTGATAAGAGGTAGAAGTAAAAATTTATTTAAAAGCAAAAAATAAAAGCACTTTTTCATAAACAAAAGAGGTGGAAATACGAGCTAAAGTGTTTATGATTATAATAAATTTTATTAATTGCATGAATCAATTTGAAAAAAATTTAAATTTTATTACAATATTAAAAAATAAAGAAAAACGTTACATTTGTTTTTGTTTTAATTCAATCGTTAAATAAAAATCCCCTTCTTATAATACTCGTACATACGAACCTTATATGAAATTATACTTTTACTAGAAGTGAAACTTAAATAATTTAATTTAACTTGATTCGACTTAACTGGCAGGTTTAAACGGTTTAAGACAACTTTATAAGTATACGACAAAATAAGAGTTAATATAATTCAGTTAATTTCGATTCCGCTTTATACTTTTACTTGAATTTTTGTATTATAGTAACAATAACATGTATAAAAATAGTTAATTTATATTTTTATAATAATATTTTATAAATATAAAACTTAATATCGAAACAATATATCACTTTTCAATTTTATTTAAAGAAATTATTTTAAATCGATGTTAAGCAGTAATTTCACTTTAAATTAGTAAATATTGATTTCATATTTGACATAGAAATTTTTTCTATTTTCTTTTAATTTCTAATTATCTTTGTTATTTATAAGTGCAGTTTTCTTTTGTAATGACAAAATAAATATGGATATGTTGTTCGAAACAAAAAATATATACATATTTACGCGAATGGTACAAACTTTTATTTTTTCAAAAAGTAATTAATTTTTTGCAATTTTCAGTTCATCCACATTGATAATACTTTTCATACCTACATGTTCTTTTATTTTTACTATTTGAAAGCATTCGTTTCCCAGAAACACTCGTATCATATTAATTTATGTAATCATCGGACGTCCACACAGACGCACACCTTTAATATTACCCACGTATATTCTTTAAACCGTTTATACGTTTTTTACTATGTTTTTTAACTGCAAGATCCAACAAAGATTGATAGGAGAAGTAATAGAAATTTACAAGGAATGAGGTAACATCAATCAGTGTGTAGGCACTGATTTAAATGATATTTAGCATCTTTTAATTAATTTTTTATAAATTTTTATAATCTAGTTACTTGTATTTCGTTACCTAAGTAACTTGTTTTTGTTTTGTTTATTTATTATTTATGCCATTTGTATATTTTTTCCTGATGATGGTATACGTGCAGTATATCGAAACGTCGAATACTATTTAAATTTAACAGAACTAAAACCTATACACATTTTTTATTTTACTATATTTTTATTGTAATTTTTTAAATTATTAGTAAATTTACAAAAAATTTATAAAATTACAACAAAAATATAGTAAAATTACTATGATTATAATGTAAATTTATACTGATTTTTAACAGCGTAATATAATAATATCGATAATTTAATAGATATGAATGATTATTTTAATTGATTCTGAAACAATTTTAATTATAAAACTTCAAATTAGTGTAATATCTCTCAGTTTGTGATTGGCTGAAAATTTGCAAATTGTACTCGCTAAATTTATACTGAATTTGAAAATTTTAATTTTTCTCTATCAAGTTTGTTATAATTTTGATAAATGAATTCCTTTTAAACTTTTATTTCTTTGAATTAATGTGAATGGAGTATATATATATATATATATATATATATATATATATATATATATATATATATATATATATATATATATCACTTAAAATAAAAGCAACTTTGTTACTTAAAATTTAAAAAAATATATCTTACCTTCATAAAAAACTGGCCGTTTACTACTCGCCGAATATGATTCCTAAAAAAATTACCAAAACATAAAAATACATTTTTCAATTAATTGTAAACACCAAATCAAAACTTACACTAACTGGAATCCTTTGGCTGTAACTATTTTTCGGTCGAGTATTTCTCAAAAATCGATTATCATACGCATTTATAGCCGAAACATTGTATAAGCAAGAAACAAAACACAAAAAAACAAATGATATTTGCACCATTTTTTACCACCACAAGAAAAAAAAAACAACAAAATAACTTAACAAAATGCAGTTAATAGAAATATAAAAGAAACTCGTAAACTTGAAAAACGATAAAATTGATCTTGCTCGGTCGAGATTTCACATGATAGTGAATCCATTTTAGAAAGTGATCACTGATTTTATAATGCAACAGAAACGTAAATGACAGTTGTCAGTGTCATTACCAGCAGAACAAACGAGAATTTTCCTTTGGCAAAAATACACGACAGATGGCGAATGTAATGAATGCTCTACTTATGTAGGTAGACGTTTTGTCTTTGTTTAGCATTGATGATGATAGGAACTTATAAAGCACTTTACTTTCAGAAGTTAAAGACCCCGAAATTGTCTTTCTCTTTTCAACGAAATATCACCATGAATTGTATGTGGATATGATTCTAGTGATGATTTAAATTTCATTGCCATTCTTGACAGGTTATAACATAATTTTATGTTTGTTATATAAGAGTAATATTTGCATGTGTAGCTCTTTAATATTACAAGTACGATTGCAAACCGCTAGACTAATTTAAACCATTTCAGTTCGCGGTTTTCAATATTGTAACAATTTATAACTTTACTAAAAACGATTTCGGCAAGTTCGTGCGGTAATACGGATTGCAACAAACGTTGTAGATTTCTCGTAGTTTTAACAAAAAAAAATAAAAACAATTTAAAAAATAATTTTATTTAAAATTATGCTTTATCATAAAAATATTGATAAACAAAATATTTATTTGCGTGAGTATAAATAGACAAGTATAAATGACATTACGTGCATATTTAACCCTTCTTGATTCAGGGCATTTTAAAAATCTTATTCATTCAAAAAGAAAATCATTTCTAATGTCTCAAGCGATCAATGATCATTCAGTGATCTTTGACAGCTGGGTACATTGAGTAAAAATTTACAGGATCAGATGGCTCCCCTCAAAACCATAAAACTTTTATTCGGAATATTTTTTTGTACGACACATATTTGTCGAGATATTCCAGAGGATTAATTAAAATTTGTCACCCGTTATAATATCTACTGCTTATTAATTTTTTTACTGTAAACTGTAAAGTAGGTACACAGAAAAGAGTTCTTAAATAGTATTGCAAGATATTTTATTTTAAAAATTACAAAAATATTGCATGAAATTGGTTTTTGTACAACAAATACAGTAAAAAAAAATTAATAAGCAATCGATATTAATAAATTAAATATTGTAAAAAAAGAAAAAAAATTTTTTGTTCTATTACAATTTTAGAATAATTCTTATAGTTCATATAATATCCAGAAATTTTTTTCTGTGTAGATTTGAATTACTTTTGATTAAGACGAGTGGTATCACTCGTCTGTTATTATCTTGTGACTAAATTACTAGATATAATCGTTGTCAAGAGAAATATGACTAACTTTTATCCAGTGTGACGCATCGCTTGAGTCTCCATGTTATTTAAATGGAGTTTAAATAAGATAGATATTTTTTCCAAGATTTCAGTAAAAAAATTGGTTTTAAATGAAAATCACAGAATTTTTTTTATCATATAGTTTATATATATATTGTTTTATTATTATTTGTGGTTTAAGGATAATTATTTCATTTTATTGTTATTTTGATGCTCAATTAAAATATTAATGTAGTATATAGACAAACATACTTGAAAAGGTTGTAGGTTAAAGAATTATAATATTTTAATTAAATTTATACGATTCACTGCACATAAATTAACATCTTTAATGTTTTTTCAATAATATATGTCTTATACATTGTGGAGAGTTATTATATTTGCTGCTTCAGAATTTGATGACATTTTTTTTCTTAACATTAGCGAATAATATAAGATTTAATAGTTTTATGCTTTCTTTTCTTTTGATGTACTTTAATATTTCCGGAATCATTTCGTCATAGCAAAGTGTCTATAAAACAAATTAATTTTTTCATACTTTATTTTTATGATAACAATAAAATTGTTTGAAAATTAAAAAAAATAATAAATAAATTGATAAAAACACGATAAATTTTTGGATCATTTTTAACTTTCTGTTTCACTCTATGTAGCAAATAATCTAACCTAATTATTTTTAATTTGAAACAAAATCATCAAATTAAAATACGTTATTTTTGTATCATTAAACTTGATATTAGTTTTATTTGAAAAATTTCTACAATTGTTTATAAATAACAAACGTTTTTCTAAAAAAATATGAATTAGTAAAATAATAGTTGAGATAATTAAATAAATACCTAACAATTTTAAAAACACTGTAAAAAAAATAGCGAAATTACAGTAAAATAGTAGTAAAATTTTACTATAAAAAAATATGTAATTTTATTTTTACTATAAATATTCTGTATTTCTACCTCAAAGTTCTGTAATTTTTACATAATTCATAATAATCACATAAAATAAGTCAAAATGACCTAATAAATATGTAAAATTTTACTTTCTGCAAATTGCATCACATACTTAATTGGTATAATGTTTTAAATTATGTAAAATTACAGCTTGCATATTAATATTTGTAATAATTCATCGAAATAATGAGACTTAGTACATATTTTGTGTAATAATGCTAATAAAATATTTTAAATGTAATTCATTCATTTCAAAATACATTCTTTATGTAAATATAGCAACAATAATATTACAGAACTAAACAAATTTTAGCTATTTATGGAAAATTCTCGACAGCAAAATACTACTTTATCAATATTATTATTTTCCATTCCGTTTGTAATATATCATATTACATAATGTTTGTAATAGTTCTGATATTATGTATTTTTAAACAATTATGTAAAATTACAGCAGTTGAGTAATTATACTTAGAAATACTGGGCATCATAGTGTCTCATGGTTTTTAGGTAAAATTACGTAATTATTTTTAGAGTAAAGGTTAAAAATTTATTTTATATTAAGATTTATAAATTTCCTTTTAATGGTTTATTATGACATGAGGCAATTATAAAACTTTAAAGATCTAGCTACACAAAGACACCTTTTGGATTACATTAATGTTTGTATTCTGTATTATTCTGTAAACTCTATATAGTACTATAGAATTTCTTGTTTTTTTAATATATGCAATTTTCATTTTATTAAAAAAAGACAAAAAATTCTATAGTACTATAGATCTTATAGAATTATACAAAATACTAGCATAATAACCATTTGAAAATAATCCCAAGATCGAAACATGTTACTAATAATAAAAAATACGAACTAATAGAAAAAATTTGTAAATTTGTGTTTAACAATAAAACAATATACAATTTGTCAAACGAAAAATATAATTGATACGTTGTAATTTATTCTATCTACTAAATTTTAAAAAATGCATTTGTAGTACAGATAAAATTGTTATTTTTAATTACTGCAGTAAAACTGATTATAATTATAAATAATTGCTTAGCATCTTTTTTCGTATATTACTTACATTAATTAAATTGAGCTACATTGAGCTATGCAATTCAAGCTTACTTTTATTCATTTGTTTTTTGTTGAAAGTAAAAGTATATCTGTATTACACATCACGTTGATTTTAATATTATTTTCATGTAAACGTCTGCAAATAGTTGATAAGTGGTATGTCAAATTTTTTACTTTGTATTTTCTACGACATTACACGCAATTATATTTTATTTCTATTTTTTATAAAATGTCTTTCTTATTCTTTTATTGCTGGTTAGAATGTTTGAATAAATGGTAAATCATTAACAATTTGGAACAAACCTTATGATTATTAATGTAAATTTACAGTGTTTTTTTACAGTGTACGGAAAGTGTTATATGTAGTAACAGAATTTCGAAAATTTAGTTATCTCTACATAATAAAATAAAATAAAAAGCTTTAGATTTAAGTTCTGTATAATTTTTAATTTAAAATCGACGTTTCGATATACCTACTTCAAAAATTTCGTTTATGTAGACTCTACATATGCGATATAAACGATATATGTATTTACACGCGTTTTCCGAAAATTTCAATTGTGTAGAGGAACCTGTTACTTTCGTAAAAATAAGCAAAAAATATTATTTTTGATATTGTTTCAATATATTATCGATTTTAGCCTTACAGAGTATTTTTTTTTAACGGACACTAATATATATATATATATATATATATATATATATATATATATATAATAATAATATAATTTTTTTATTTAAATAGCATTAAGCTAATAATAATAATAAAAACTACAGACGTATAATTAAATATATATATATAAAAATGGTATAATTTAATATATTTACAAAAAAAAAATTAATTTATATGTAAATTTCCTAATTGAGACAGAACATTTAATAGCATTCGGTAAATGGGCGTGCTGAGAAAGCGCATATCGCTTTTTTTTTATACATTGTATAAGCGCATAAAAATATATTGAATAAACGCATCATGATTATTACTAAATACTAACCTAACCTAACCTAACCTACCCTAAGCCAACCTAATATTTTGATGAGCTTATTCAACTTTTTTTTTTCGCGCTTATTCAACGTTAATTTTCTGCGCTTATGCAACATTTGTTTCTGGTACCCAATATGCGCTTCCTCAACTCTCCGCAGTAAATTGTTGAATGCAATTAGACTTTTATTATGTTGTTGCAAATTTCACTAACATATTTTATATTTTTGAGCAAATAATTAGGTAACTCGTTTATCAATATTTTAAATATGAATATCAACACATTGTATTCGATAAATTTTTTGATATTTAGCCAGTGCAAAGTATGAAGCATATCTTTAATAGTAGTATATAAAATATAAAATTTTGTTTAAGTACACTTATCAACTTTATATTGTAATATACTATTTTATCATTATTAAAAAAAACAATTAAAATTATAAATATACATTTCCGGTAATTAAATAAAAATTAGCACTGACAACAAAAACGTTATTGTTTTTGTGGAAATGAAAAAAATAAATAGATAGTAGTGGTAGAAAGCATAAACACTTGTAGAAGGCAGATTTTAATTAAACTAATTACCTAAAATATAAAAACAATTAGAACAAAAACTTTAAGTACAATCTCTGTTTTTTTTTTTGTAACCGCACGCTCTTCTTGACAATTTTGTTAATATAAAATTACGTTTCGTGTATGTATAATAATAATTACACGTTTTTTTATGTGATTACAATACTAATGTCGAGGATTGTTACACTCAGAAAACAAAGTGATTGTCTAAGTGAAATTGTAAACGGAAAAATGTCTTTAGTTCCATTCTTTTTTTTATATAAATGAAAAGAAAAGTTGCACATTTGTTCTGCTAAAAGATGTAGAAATCATAGAAAATTATTTGTATCATTAATTTATTGATTTATCTTTTTATAAAACCGTTTTATCTACTAATATTAGTTTTTATTTTGCGAAATATGCTCATCTTTTTTTTTGTTAATCGCATATATGTATATATAAAATGTGTAATTGTATAAACTATATATTACAAATTTTACAAATAAAGTAAATTTTTTATTATAAATGTTGATTCCAGCTATTGCATTTTCAGATTTTGGACAGGCACTAAAAAGCTCTATAATAATAATTTTCAAATTTTTCTCATGAGATGCAGACTTTTTGGTGGACACTATATATATATATATATATATATATATATATATATATATATATATATATATATATATATATATATGTATAGTGTATATCGCCAGCTTGGAGAATACTAGCCTATCTCAATTTTTTTGTCATATTGAGATAATTATGGTAAAAAAATATTTTCATTATAAAACTAACGTCTATTACTATTTAAATTAATAAAAGTATCTCTGTCTCCAATGGCACTACAGCCCAAATCAGGTCTTGATCTCAAATATTACAAAACCTGTTTCATAATCGCTTATTTAGACACTTATTTGAAACTGCAAGTCGTACGTTCGCGTAGGGCAGCGACGAGTAATTTAAATTACTAATGTTTTTTGTAAGACAAACAGTTGATCAACCTGCTGTGTTCGATTTTGTGACATTTTTTTTATTTTATTCAAACCATATTAACGTTACACAAAATTCTAAATACATATATGAATAAAAAATATGAACAATTTATTTTAATTATTATTTTGTAACCGAGAGTAGAATAGCGAATTGTAATTAGACATAGATGTAAATACAAGAAATAAATTCTTAATGTACTTTTACACATTTATGCGTCTATTAATTTCTTCTTATAGCAACTTTCATTTATATATGTCGTATATGTAAATTGATTATTGATTTCCAATCAATTCATACACACTTTGAATCTATACATGTACGTCTGTATGTTGATTATTTTTGTGAAATTTGTTGATTGTTTACCTAATTAAAAACTAAATAAATGTACATTAGTTTTTCCTGTTTATGAAATGGTAACATTTGCGGTTAATTAAGAATAGTGAAATTGCTACAAGTGAATTACTGTCTTCTGTGTCCTAATTAACTCTATCTAGTATTGAAATTCAATTACTTTTATTATATTACGTATTTAGTATTAAAATGAACACTAAATTAAAAAAAAAAATGCATATTAAAAAACAGATATGTAATAGACTTAATCAACAAACTGAATCTAATATTTTTAGTGTCATAACTTCATGCGTGAGGCACGCGAGTGATTAAGTGATACATCTAAATAAATTCAGTGGCGTAACAATAGATTTCGCCCATTCTTCGCAAAAATTTAAAATGTAACGAGTTATTCAAATTCTATAAAAAACTGGGTAAAAATATATCAAATAATAATATTATTTTGGGTAAAACTAAATCTTATGGTATCTCGAAATATAGATAGTATAACAATGTAAAAATAAATTTAATTAGTTCATATGTTGTAATTATTTATAACAATTTGTAGTGAGATTTTTGATATATATTTTATATAGATTTGTTTTGTTTAATTTAAATAATAAGGAAAAATATAGAAAAGTGTAAAAGAAATTGATTCCAAATAAATTGAAAATAATTATAATATGAGAAATGTAATTGATTTTTTTTTTGTAATATAAAAAAAATTCATAAAAAATTTAATATACACATTAAAATAAAGGCAAGACAACGTTTGCCGGGCCAGCTAGTATACATATATGATTCTTGTATATAGAATTCTTTAGACACGTTGTATATAGCTGAGTAATTTTATATCTGAGATACATTGCATATTTATAAATAAAAACATATTCTACATAATATTCTTGAGACACATTTTATTTATAATACGGGGGACATATTGAATATATATATATTTTAAATCAACATGCATACATATTTGTATAATTCGTCAAAAATTTATATAAAAATATAAAACACATAGATAAGGATAGACTTGTTCTAAAATCCGAATCTAAGATTTAGATCCGAGAGAGATCCGGATCTGAGATTCGGATATTTGAATTTTAGTTCCGGATCCAAGATCCGGATATTAGAAAATCTAATTATCCGGATATTTGGATAATTTTAGATCCAGATTTAAAATTATCGGGATTCAGTTCCCAGCACTAGTAAAAACTTATAAATTTTTACACTGCCATTGGAGCTAACCTCGGTTTTCCTGATATTAATAAAGTATTCTGCAATCAAATTTAAGTATAGTAATTTATTTTAATATTTTATTGTTCTCCCTCCAAAACAAATCATAAATATTTTTGACAATTAGTTAATTACTAATGAAAAAAAGTTCTTTGTTTTAAATATCAATATGTCACGAAATGAAGTAAACGTGTTTTGGGTATTACAACCAATGAATTATTATACACAAATTATGTCAGTGTATTCGTATAAATTTTCAAAAAACCAAACACTTTTAAAACCAAACATATTTGTATTGACTGCAAAATTCATAATATTTTCATTTTTATATCTGTATAATTTTCTAAAACTGATCGAACACTTCAGCAATAGAAAAGATGTAGATTTCAACTTTATACTATGTTTTGCTTGTCCGTTTTTTATATGTACAGTATCAAATTTTTTCAACTGTTTCATCGTATCAAGATGCATAAAGCGAATAATAGTATCTATTAATTCTATAGATCAATATATACCTAAATCGATTACAGATATTCATTATAAATTTATTCGAAAAATTGTAATATTTCTCCAATCTGTAAAAATATTTTTTACTATCTTCGTGTTCGTATTAATATTATTGCAACTGATAATGGTAGAATCAAAAGCTACTACTATTATATTTTCATTGACGTATTTAACTGATTCAGTATTAGAACATCAATTAATTTTTATTTTGTGTTGTTTAATAAGCAAAATTATTTATATTAATCAAATGCGATATGATTTCATTCAAAAACAACAAGTATTATATGATGTATACGACAAATGTTATAATATATTTTGCGAAACAAACATATATTTTGCGTTATATTTTGTTACAAAATTTTTCATTACATTTATTATGGTAGTGTTTTCGACTTTTTTTGTTTTACATATGGAAGAAAGGTATCTGTTAACAAATATTATTCTTGTTTGCTGGATATGGACTTTAGTTGCTGCATTAGTTGCTATTATATGTCTCTGCGAATATATTAATAATCAGGTATGAATGAAGTAAATTATATATATATATATATATATATATATATATATATATATATGAATGCATAATATGTATTATGTTTAAATTATAATTATTATATAAAATTAATGAATTGTTTGTTTTGATATTTTAGACAAATAAAATTTATGATTCTATGAACAAATGGCGTTATTTTCATAATAATGAAATACGTAATCATGTAAGTGCAATATTAAATAAATAATAACTCGTATTAATTTATATGTACTGTAAAAATATCGGAAATTTTACTTAAAAATTCGAGGTAACTGATTTACACCAGTTTAATATGTAAATTTACAAACGTAATAGGAAAATTTGAACATAATATGAATATACAATACGTATATTTTATGTAATGATTTATTATGTAAATTAATTATTTTACTTAAAATTACAAAATTATATTATATTTACAGAAAATTTATGTAAATCATGTGTGTTGCTGGAATAATATGTAATTTTTACTATGATTTTTATGTAAAATGACAACTTTTTGAACAGTATAGGTATACAGACGACATAGCCAGGCTCTAGCACTTTTTCTTCAAAAAAACTGTAAAATTAAACATATTTTTGCTGTTTTTTTATTTCGTTTATTTTTAAGAGAAAGTGTAGGTGCAGTGGGAAATTTTTTGTTTTAGTTATAAGATTTTTACTTTTAGCTCAAAAGCAAACGTACTATTGAACTGTAAACTTGTGTTTTTCGAATAAAAATAAAATATTTAATTAAAAAAAAAATAGTAAGTAAAGTAACATTATTACTATTTTCGAAGCTTTGTATGAAATTAATTAATATTTAGTTTAAAAATAAAACTAGTATATTTAAACTGAAAATTATTAATAATTTTACAATAACATTTATTCAAGAACAACATTATGTTTCTAGACTAAATAGTAAATAATTTTAAACAAATCTTCTAAAATAGTTATAATGGTATAGTTAATGCTGGTTGTAAAGAGGAACTTTTGCTAGGAAAATAAATGTTTCCAAAGAAGCTCGTTTAAGTACATAGAATGCTATTTTGATGCCTACGTTGATGTATAGTAGTGAATATTGGGTTTGGCTGCAAAAGCATAAAAAGAGACTGCTGTGGACATTAAATTTTTACGTGGCGTATGTGGTATAACTAGAACGAATTGAGTACGAAATATCTAATTAGCGTTTGGTTCAAAGAATATATATGAATGATTTTGAGGGTATACGATGGATGTCCGATAAGTAGATGGAGTGGTATGATTGAGAGTGTTTTGCGTGAGCGAAAGTTTCGTAGTAGTAGGAATAGAAGAGCATGTATGAGAGATAAATGATAAATGATAAAAGTTATTTCGGGATAGCGGAAAAAGTTTGTGCCACACCTTTTTGGGTACGTGCCATGATTGATATGTATGTATAATAGTATTAAATCCTTTTTTACTATTAGAAAAACATACGTTTACAGTTCAAAAACACGTTTACTTTTCAGTTAAAAGTAAAACTGTTAAATCTACAACAATAATTTTCTCAGTGTGGCGGCCATATTGCCGGTATCGTGGCACAAGGCCAAAATTTAAAAATAATACGGTATTAGTTAAGTTAGGTTAAATAAAATGTTTAATAGTCAATCGTTTATAACTTTTAGATGTGAGCTTTTTTCAGTGAAATTTTGCCCATTGAATTTTATGGCGCTATTCTAGTCATTAAATTTATCTTAAATTTTTAAATTTAACAAACTTTAAGTAAATTTTAATTCTATAGTTACTAGCTTAAGTGTGAAATTTTTCGATTAAATTCCTTTAAATTTAAATAACATGTATGTCCAGAATTTTTCTATTTAAATTTATTTAATTCGCCAAGTTAATGTCTTATTTTTACCTAAAGATCTTGAAATATAAATTTGATGACCGTATGTCGTATGTCTACTCAAATTTAATGTGTTCTTTGTTTTTGTTTTAGATAGAGACATTTGCACTAATCTTCTATCATAAGAAAATTAGATTTACAGTATTTGACATGTTTGATATAAATTTGAAATGTTTGTATTCTGTAAGTTATTTTGAAAATTGAAAATTTTTTATGAAATGTAAAATTTTATTTTATTTGCAGCTGATTGCAGCTTGTTCTACATATTACATTATTTTGTTACAATTCCAATGATATAAAAGTTTTTGAAATATTATAATATATTTAATTAATAAAGGTGATTAAATAGTAAAATTAGTTTTGCCACAGAGTATTATTAATAATAATTCTTCATAACGCAACTTTCAAACTATTCATATTACTAGTAACATAATGTAAACATTACTGTGCTAGTAATTAGTTACTATATACATCACTTGCAGCAGCGCCAAATATTATAATCATTTATTTATATGGATTAAGAAAATATACCAATTTTAAAAATCAGTACCAAAAAATAATGAATAATTTTGTTATAGTAAATAATATTTAAAATCAAAATACATATTATAATAATAATATATTTTCATACCAATAAAGATCTGAGAATTCCTGCTTCAGTTCTGAATTAAATGCAATTAAATTTAAGTATAGTAATTTATTTTAATATTTTATGTTCTCCTTCCAAAAAAAATCATAAATATTTTTGTCAATTAGTTAATTACTAATGAAAATAAAAGTTCTTTGTTTTAAATATCAATGTCACGAAATGAATTAAACGTATTTTGGGTATTACAACCAATGAATTATTATACACAAATAATTTCAGTATATTCGTATAAATTTTCGAAAAATCAAACATTTTTAAAACCAAACATATTTGTATTGACTGCAAAATTCATAATATTTTCATTGTCATATTTATATAATTTTCTAAAACTGATCGAACACTTTTATATGTACAATATCAAATTTTTTTAACTGTTTCATTGTATCAAGATGCATAAAGCGAATAATAGTATCTATTAATTCTATTGATCGATATATACCTAAATCAATTACAGATATTCATTATAAATTTATTCGAAAAACTGTAATATTTCTCCAATCTGTAAAAATATTTTTTACTATGTTCGTGTTCGTATTAATATCATTGCAACTGATAATGGTAGAATCAAAAGCTACTGCTATTATATTTTTATTAACGTATTTAACTGATTCAGTATTAGAACATCAATTAATTTTTATTTTGTGTTGTTTAATAAGCAAAATTATTTATATTAATCAAATGCGATATGATTTCATTCAAAAACAAGTATTATATGATGTATACGACAAATGTTATAATATATTTTGCGAAACAAACATTTATTTTGCGTTATATTTTGTTACAAAATTTTTCATTACATTTATTATGGTAGTATATTCGAATTTTTTTGTTTTACATATGTAAGAAAAGTATCTGTTAACAAATATTATTCTTGTTTGCTGGATGTGGACTTTAGTTGCTGCATTAGTTGCTATTATATGTCTCTGCGAATATATATATATATATATATATATATATATATATATATATATATATATATATATATATATATATATATATATATATATATATATATTCGCATATATCCAGTCGGCGTTATGTTCAGACACTTTTTTTTAAAATAGATTTTTTTGAAATTTTGCACAGAGCCATAATTTTATATTCTCTACAACTTTTGTCAAGAACATTATGCCTTATTATTGACAGAAAAGGCCGTTTACCTGAATATAAAATAGTTTTTTACATTTTTCATGGCCGCCTTGATTTTTAAAAAACTAAAAATATGCTTGAAATTGTTTTCAGACAAAGCAGGGCGGAATCCCAAAACATAAAAATGAAATTCTTAAATTTTTTGCCGTTTACACATATAGTGAACTCAATCCGGGGACACACTGTATATATTATAAATAACTTAATCGAATTTCTAATCCAATGGTTTAGTTCTCTTAAATTTTCTATAATCGTTCTGGTTATTTAGTGGGTTGATTGCTGACTCCTTCAGATGATGTTATATAGTTTAGATTTTCTTTATAAATTCTTGTATGTTTTTTTGATTTTTTCTTTAACGTATTTAATATTGATACCTTTATGTAAAGTAATAATTGAGTTGAACGACCTTTGAATATATGAATTTAATTTCTTCTCAAACAGGGGTGTAGGTCACGTTTTTTTAAATAAAACTACTTGGATTTTATTTTACATGCTACTAGTTTCGGTACTACCGCGTACCTTCTTCAGGCAATGTAAAATGTAGATTAAACAAAAACATTTGACGTTGAATAAGTCGTATCAGAATATATAAGTAAAAAACAGCACACACAGATTTTAACAATTATTTATATCAATACAATATACGTCAAATTTTTTAAAATAATAAATATATAAAACATTAAAACTTATTAAAAAACAAACAATTTCGTTTTTTTTTTAATACTACTGACACATTCAAAAACTGCCGATGTAAAGTATGTATGTTTACTTACGGAAAAATTGCTGTACTTAAGCCTGAAAATTGGGTGAAATTTGTGATTTTTTTCTCATAGAAGTAGGTTTTTTTTTTAGAATGGGGGTATAATGCGTTCAAAGTTCTTCTGTCGAATAAATGGAAATATATTTACATATAGATTGTTTTATTAATAATTGGAAATAGTTTTTGTTTTTAATGTCATCAAAGATTGTGATTGTTGCAAAATTTAACAAGCTGATTAAATAAAACATCTTGTAGCTCAGTAAGGAGCCACATTTTTTCTAAGTGATTTGAATTAAATCTTCATATTCCGAGCCTAGGATACTCCAGTCAAAATATTTACATTTATTAATGAAATACCTTGTATAACTATCTGCTTTCCGGCCGACATATCTTTTTCAACCGAATATTCTAGACACTATAGTAATTAAATTTATGCAAAAAAATAAATTTTTTTTGTAGATCAGTACAGTAAGCTTCGCTTACGTACCACCGTGCTTCTGCAAATTTATTTTGTGTTCTCTATACATATTTAATTTTGAAATAGAAATACAGAATATTTATGGTCAAATAAAATTACAGATTTTTTAAAGTAAAATTTTACTACTATTTTCCTGTAATTTCGCTATATTTTTTTTCAGTGTAAATATAATATAGGGCACAATAATAATAATAATAATAATAATAAATCTAAATTATATAATTTTACAAAATATATATAACTAATTACAATTATTTTGTTTTAACAGATCTGGAATTAATCAAAAACATCATAAAAGAAAACGAAGCTCGAACAATCTGAAAAAAGTTATTAAATTATTATTAAAGCAAAAAGGCACCTACATTTAAGCCGGGTTTCATAAACTACAGAGTAAATTTAATAGAAAAAAAAAATACGTTTATTCCTATAACAATTGTAACTATAAACACTTGGTAAATTTACTTAATTAACCGAGTAAATTACTTGCTCAACTTCATGGTAGTAAAGTTTACTGTAGAAATAAATAAGTTTATATAACCTACACTCTAAAAACAAAATGTAATTTTACCTACAAACCATAAGAGACACTATGATGCCCATTATTTCTAGGTAGAATTTATTACTTAATTTCTCTGTAATTTTAACATAATTGTTTAAAAATATATAATATCAGAACTATTACAAACATTATGTTATATGACATATTACCAACGAAATGGAAAAGTACATTTGTATGTAATAATACAGGTTTTTTTTAGTACAGTCTCTTTCAGTAAATTTACAGAACTTCAGTAAATTTGGTGTCAGAAATTTTTCATAAATAGCTAAAATTTGTTTAGTTCTGTAATATTATTGCTGGTATAATTACATACATTTCTAAATTTACATAAAAAATATATTTTGAAATGAATGAATTACACTTAAAATATTTTATTGGTATTATTACACAAAATATGTACCAAATCTTTTTATTTTCATAAATTATTACAGATATTAATATGCAAGCTGTAATTTTACATAATTTCAGAAGTTATACCAACAATACGTAATTCTACATTAAGGATGTGATGCAATTTGCTTACTTTTTTACTTACTTTACGTAATTACTAAAATTGCAGAATTTTGAGTTAAAAATACAGAATATTTATAGTAAAATAAAATTACAGATTTTTTATAGTAACTATTTTTCTGTAATTTCGCTGAATTTTTTTTTACAGTTTACAAGTTTTATGTCAGTGTAAAGTTCTAATAAATCCTTTGTCATATTTTCTATAGTTTTAATATTTTAGTTTTTTTTTTAAAGCAATTTCAAAGTATTATTGACCAAATTTGAAATTCTTTTCGACAAATGTTAAAATGCTTAGTCGGTAACTCTCTCAAAAGTTATTTACTTAAGTTGTATCTTAATGAAATAATATAGTAAATTCATTTGGCACTCTATAAGTAAATTTACTGTATTACTTCACTCAAGTAAATAACTATTGGGAGATTTACCGACTGAGCAATTTAACATTTATCGAAAAAATTTCCAATATGGTTACTTTTTTTATTATTCTGTGGTGTTTATGAAACGGGGCCTTAAAGAAAAATATATTTTATACCCCTGCAAAATTATACATGCCAAGGCCTAGTACACCAGCTATAGTAATTTCCTTTTGTTTTTGGGTTTGCATCAATATATTGATTAATTTCTTCGGAATATGGCAATTATTCATATCGTACCACTTGCAATCATACACGGCATTATTCAATTTTGATCCCTGAAAAGTACATTATTTGTAAATAAACTAAAACCCAGTTGCATAAAACACAGTTGGCTAAACTGTAGTTAACGGACACCTCCGAAGTTAAATTCCAATGAATTTCATACGCTTGCAATAGTGATATATTATTAACATTATAGGTCTCTTGCATATATATATATATATATATATATATATATATATATATATATATATATATATATATATATATATATATAAAATGCCTAAAAATATCTCATTAAAATAATATATATAAATTAGTAGGTAGCTTTGAAAAAATGAACGTTTTTTTTGCCGAAATATTTTGAATTTTGTCTTCTAAAAAATGTCAAAATCAAATAAAAACAAAATGACCTCTTGCACAGTATTCCCGCAATAAAATCCATTTATTTAGCAGTTAGTGGATACGCTTAGCTATAGTTTAGTGGGCGCCAACATAATAGTGACATAATTAGTGACATTAGTGACATCAGTGCAACATAATATTTGCTACTTTCTATCTAAATATTAATAATTATTTAAAAATATATTTAAATAAAAAAATTATTTTTAATATACCACGTTTTTAAAACGGACTACAAATTAAAAAAAATATTTCTCTCCTAGGAAAACGTGGGACACATGCAATAGATAATAGAAAAAAGTGCGTCCCACGTTTTTCTAGGAGAGAAATTATTTTTTTACTTTTTAGTCCGTTTTAAAAACGTGGTATATTAAAAATATTTTTTTTATTTAAATATTTTTTGCGTAAGACAAGTTGCGACTTGCGACTATGCTACGAGATCCCGAAATTAAAAGAAAAAACATGAAAACTAACTTAGAGAGTAAGATTGTGTTAACGCGCGTTTGTTTCAACATATATTAAACCGAAATAAACCGATTTTTTTTCGGTTTGGCTCCGGTTTTTGTTCTGGCAAAAACACGTAATTTTTTTGGTTTTTGGTTCAGTTCTGGTTCGAAGCCCTGGCAAATTAAACTAAACCAATTGAAAATTTCTTACCTCATCTTGAATAAATTGACCAGCTATGCAATAACCAAACGTTTGTGAAAAGCATACCACGCAGTTAAATATATATCCAAGTCTATTGTTGCTGTATGAATACAAAAAAACAATAAAATTAATTACAAATTAATTAATTAATTTTAATTACTTACAAATTTTCGTCAACTACAAGTCCGTACATTGACATGGATAATGCAATAAACGTTGTACTTAGCGTGGGTAAAAATAATTTTGAATAAACATATTCAAATCTTTCCAGAAATCTAAAAATTGAAAAACAAACAGAACGTTATGAATTTATTTGGTTAATAATTAATATTAAAAATAAATATCTAACAAATATGACTTATTTATTATATCAGAATATTTAAGTACATCAAACCAAGTTTTAATTTAAACCATCAAATTTGGTATACCTACTCTAAAAAGAAATTGTGTAATTTTACCTACAAACCATGAGACAATATGGTGCCCAGTATTTCTAAGTATAATTACTAACTGCAGTTATTTTAATATAATTGTTTAAAAATACATAATATTAGAACTATTACAAATATATTATGTAATATGATATATTATCAACGGAATGGAAAAGTATATATATATATATATATATATATATATATATATATATATATATACAGAGTGTCCAAGATAACTTCTTATGCATGGGGATCTCCGGAACTGTTAGAGATACGACCTCGGTTAAATTAGATGAAAGTTGCCTCATTAGTAGGCGAGTTTAGTCATCTTTTGTTTTTTCCAAAAAATTCCTTAGGTTACTAGATATAGGCAAAAATGCAAATTTTGCTTTTTTATATTTTCGCTTATAACTCTCGAATGCAAAACGATAAATTATTTTGGTTTGCACTTTCTTAAGACACTTTTCTACACAGAATTTCCAGGAGTAACCAAATTTTTTTTATCATGTACCGTTTTCGAGATTTATGATGCAACTTTCATTTTTCTTATGTAACTAGTATTTCAATGTAGTGTCATTAAAAAGATTTTTTTTTTCTCTTTCCAGTGATATAAGATTGTCTTATTTTATTTTAAATAATAACATGGAAAATTGAAAAAAATCTATTTTGCAAAGTTATAATTTATTTTTTTAGTTGAAAACCGAGTATGCCATATCAAAACAAATGAAACATGAGAAAGAGGCTTTGTTTTCATTATTATTAGATTTTTGGTTTTGCTTTTCTTCTGATTATTGTCTTAGTTAGTTAGTTAGTTTTATTGGAGTGCTTATTGAAAGAATTTTAATTCATGGAGCAGTTTGAAAATTTAGAGAAGTTTGAAATGCTTTATTGTTACATTCGTTGTCAAAGTAACGCAGTATTAGCCGCGGAAATGTATTTAAATTTATATCCTTAAAGAAGGCAACCCAGTGTAGGGATGTATAAGATATTAAACATGAATTTGATTGAGTACGGTATTAAATACCTAAAACTAACCTAACACAAGCTATGCTTAAGAGAACACGTATGTTCATTCTAAAAAACGATGGTTTGTTTCAACACTTAATGTAATTTTATTGTTATAGTTATTAGTTATTACGAATGTAAAATATAGCATTAGTATTTTATAAATTGTTTTTTTTTTTTGGATTATAATTTTATATTATTGTTTAAACTAAAGTAGGGCTCATGTTTCATTTGTTTTAACATGGTCTACTTAGTTTTTAACTAAAAAAATGAATTATTACTTTGCAAAATAGATTTTTTTTCAATTTTCCATGTTATTATTTAAAATAAAGTAGGACTATGTTATATCACTGGAAAGCAAAAAAAAAATATTTTTAATGACACTACATTGAAATACTAGTTACATAAGAAAAATGAAAGTTGCATCATAAATCTCGAAAACGGTACATGATAAAAAAAATTTGGTAACTCCTGGAAATTCTGTGTAAAAAAGTGTCTTAAGAAAGTGCAAACCAAAATAATGTATCATTTTGCATACGAGAGTTATAAGCGAAAATATAAAACAGCAAAATTTGCATTTTTGTCTATATCTAGTAACCTAAGGAATTTTTTGGAAAAAACTAAAGATGAGTAAACTCGCCTACTAATGAGGCAACTTTCATCTAATTTAACCGATGTCGTATCTCTAACAGTTTCGGGGATCCCCATGCATAAGAAGTTATCTTGGACACTGTATATATATATATATATATATATATATATATATATATATATACATATATATATATATATATATATATATATACATATATATATATATACATATATATATATATATATATACATATATATATATATACAGGGTGTTTGCAATCAAGGTATTTTATTTTTAAGGGGTGATACTACAGGTCAAAACAAGGCGATTAACGCCAAAACACCTTAGTAAAAGTTTTCTAATAAACGAGATATTCATTTTTTTTTAAGTAAAATGGTAGCATATGGTATAATTTTTATTATCCAGCTCACAAAAAAAATTATTCTTCATAATAGTTTTGGATTTGCTTGAAACGAATAAAAATGTAAAAATATTCCAGGTTTTAAATACAGGGTGACTCGGATTTGCTGATTTGTGTTTCAACTTTTAGGTAAAATACCCTTATTTGATTAATAGGATTATATTATGTTTAAAATTACAATTTAAGCTTACATACAAAAGTAAAAGTTGTAAAGCTTACATACAAAAATTTGTGCCGATTGTCGATTGTTAAAACACCCTAGTAAAAGTTGTCTAATGAACGAGAATTTTTGTATGTAAACTTAAATTGTAATTCTAAACATAATATTCAAATAAAATTATTCAAATTTTTTAAATAAGGGTATTTTACCTAAAAGTTGAAACACAAATCAGCATATCCGAGTCATCCTGTATTTAAAACCTGGAATATTTTTACATTTTTATTTGTTTCAAGCAAATCCAAAACTATTATGAAGAATAATTTTTTTTGTGAGCTGGATAATAAAAATTATACCATATGCTACCATTTTACTTAAAAAAAAATGAATATCTCGTTTATTAGAAAACTTTTACTAAGGTGTTTTGGCGTTAATCGCCTTGTTTTGACCTGTAGTATCACCCCTTAAAAATAAAATACCTTGATTGCAAACACCCTGTATATATACATATATATATATGTGTGTGTGTGTGTGTGTAATATTACAGTCTCTTTTAGTAAAGTTACAGAAATTTGCTGTTAAGAATATTCCATAAATAGGTAAAATTTCTTTAGTTCTGTAATGTTATTGTTGGTATAATTAATTACATAAATTAGGTATTTTACAATTATTACAGATATTAATATAATCAAGCTATAATTTTACATAATTTAAGAAGTTAAACCAACAATATGTAATTCTACATAATTATAAGTATGTGACTCAATTTGCAGAATTAAGCAATTTTACATACTTATTAGGTCGTTTTTACTTACTTTATGTGATTATTACAGAATTTTGAAGTAGGTAAAATAAATTGGTTTTATAGTAAAATTTAACTAGTGTTTTTGTGTAATTTCGCTATTTTTTAATTTTTTTTTACAGTGTTGTATACTATCTGGTATACACAAAACCTGTACGTTTAGTTTTGAAATGGGGCGGATCTTTAGATCAGGGGATACCCTAGGGTCAAGTCACCTCTAACTTTTTTTTGAAAAAAAATATTTTAATTTATAAATTTAATAATCGTGATGGTATTTGGATGGAGACAAAATCCAAGTTGAAAGCCATCTTGTAAAATATTTTTTCTGAGATTTTGTTTGTTTTTATAATTTATTACAAGCTGTATTATTTCACCGAAATTCCAAATAAAATCAAAGGGCTATATATAAAATTAGTATTTGTATAAATTTTTGAAAAAGTTTATGCGATATGAGAAAAATAATTATAGAAAATTAGATTAGATTATTGTACAAACACTGAAATAATTCAAGTTTATATTTTTGTTGATACCAAGTGACCTAAGCATTTTCGTTTTTAATTGAATTTTCCATTGCTCAGTGTTAAAATTGCTTTAATATATTAAAATTTGACCATGGTTAGAAAGAAATTTATTTTACATTTAAAATGCATCATATCGCTAGAAAAAAATCTGATTTTTTAAATAATAAGATTAGAAGTATATGGGTAAACCCATATATAGACGACCACTTTGACATTATCACATAAATGATTAGAAATAGAAAAAAAATTTTTTTTTAGGAGGAGTTAAGTTCAGATTCGTCATCTAGAGGCTATATAAAAAATTTATATAAAAAAAAATTTTTTTAAATGTTACAGGCACCGTAACAAACGCTATACCACTTTTTCCTTGCAGTCAAAGTGGTAAAAATTTATTATAAGTTCCATTAAAAAAAAAAATTATATTTTTGTGTTAATCTACTTACAGTGCCTACTTTGATAGACAGATTTTATAGTTATTTATAATTTCTAGTTAAAGCTTTTTTTCAATTAAAAGTTTACTTTAATAGTTATTCAGAAGAAAATAATAAAAAATTTTTTATAATAAACTAGTGACCGATAATGTTTCTTTTTTTTTGGCAAGTAATTTTACATGTGACATAGCCCCATATAAATGCGCACAATAAGTTATACTTAACCAAAGTTTTAACTTTTGTATTTCTCGAGATTTCTATAAAAAATTAGTTACATATGTTGTAGGTATATTTAACATTACGCATTGCCACTTTCTCTGAACATTTAAAATTGAATTGAGTATTGAGTTAAGCGCACCCTATAACCGCTGAATACTTTCTACTGCGGGTATGCTCTATGAAAGATAGTTTCATCATTTTTATAGTTGATTTTGTCATTTTTCAAAATTTCAACGAAACAAATATTTTTCATTTTTTTCTAAGCCGTCTATTATTAATATTTATAAAAAAATGCGATATCTTTAGGCCATTATAGTATACAAGTAATATACTTTTCTTCTCTCTCTCTCTCTCTCTCTCTCTCTCTCTCTCTCTCTCTTTCTCTCTACATAAGCTGTATTATTTGACGGAAATCCAGTGTACGAGGCAATTATATACGATGTGTTCAAGAGAATTATATACAATGACTGGTATTACAACCTTTATACTAAATCGTTGTTTTGGGTGTTTTAGTTAAAATCATGACAACGATTTAATACAGCGCTTAAAACAGATCCTATTACAAGCCTTCTATTAAGGATATATTAGCTAATATCACCTACTAAAGAAAATACGTTTGGCCATGTTGCAAAACTAGTGACGTCAAAAGACATCTGTCAAAATATTTATTAAATTTTATTAAAAAAATATCTATATATGTATAATTTAATCGAAAAACAAAAAAAAATAAAACGATAAAGGTTAAAAAAGAAAAACAACATTTAGATTTACTTAGAATTAATAGAAATATGTGTGAAATATTTGTTAATTTTTTTATTTACATTTACTGTTGTTCAAAATATCTAAATACAAAAAAAATGTAGACTATTTCATATTTGTAATGTAATGTATTCGGCGACATTCTGTGCATATTTGTTCGTTTTTGTAATGGCACAAGCTGATCTTGAATCAGATTCAAAATAAATCTCACTGTTCCTTTATTTAAACGATATGTTCGTTTAAATTCCACTTTATTAAACGTAACGATCACTGTTCCTTTATTTAAACGATATGTTCGTTTAAATTCCATTTTATTCAACGTAACGAAAGGATTAATTCGCTTTTTAAAAATAATCGTACTTTTGCTGTGATTATTTACTTGGCGAACTGCGCGAATTACACAATTTTTTTATAAACGTTAACCATTTTGACAGCTAATACAGTGTTTAGTGCAACCTCTAGCTGTTTTAAATAATTGTTCTAAATAATTGAAAAACGACCCTTTAAAACACCCAAAAATAAAGCTTGTAATACGAATTTTTAGTATAAGCAAATACACCCAAAAACAACGTTCTTAGTATACCCAAGCTTGTAATATCAGCCAATGTGTTTTATTTTATATAAAGTGTTTTTTTTTTAAGAATTGTATATGCAATGTATCTGAAGAATTTTATGTACTGTAAAAAAAAGATCGCGTAATTATAGAAAAATAATAATAAAATTTTACTATAAAAAAAAGGGTAATTTTATTTTATTATAAATATTTTGGATTTCTACTTCAAAATTTTGTAATTTTGTACATAATTCATAATAATTACATAAAGTATGTAAAAATGACCTAATAAGTATATAAAATTGCTTACCTTCTGCAAATTGCATCACATACTTAACTTCTTAATTATGTAAAATTACAGTTTGCATATTAATATCTGTAATAATTGTAAAATCCTTTATGTAAATTTCCAAATGTACGTAATTATACCAACAATAATATAACAGAACTAAACAAACTTTACCTATTTATGGAAAATTACTGATAGCAAATTTCTGTAAATTTATTAAAAAAAAAAACTAATATAACGTACATATATATTTTTCCATCCCGTTGGTAACATATAATACGTAATGTTTGTAATAGTTCTGTTATTATGTATTTTTAAAAAAATATATATTAAATTAGAGCAGTTGAGTAATTATACCTAGAAATACTAGGCACCATAGTGTCTCATGGTTTGTAGGTAAAATTACATATTTTTTGTTAGAATGTACAATGTGTTCTTTTATATTATATGTTAATGCAATATGTCTCAAGGTCATATAAAACTTACAACTTACCTCAAAATTTTATCATGATGTGAAACATTTATTCTAATAATCTCATCGTTTTCTTGATCGCTCATCTCTGATCCAATTTTTAGTAAATTCATGCAAATCATCTTAAATTGTATACAAATACAACAAGTAAAAATAAAAAACAATCGATCAATTGTACACAATAAATTCTTAACAACTACTACAAGTACTGTTCCTTGGATAGCAAATATAATTTCGAAATATGGCGATAATTTCAAATAATCTTTATATGGAATCCAAATGTTACCCACTAATGTACGATCTTCTTTTAGAGCAGGTCGAAGTACAAAAAGACAAGCGCATAAAGTAGTACTGTAACTATATATTTTGCCGCCTACATTGACTATTTTGTATAATGTTTGCATGTATTGTTTCGATTTTATATCTAAATCATCAGTTAGCCAAAATTCATTCCAAACAATGTTCAATGTTTCGGAAAAAAATCTTGCTTCCTTTATCGTATAGTAAAATTTTCCACTGAGCTAAAAATATGTTGAGAATGAATAGAAAAGTATTTCTTTAAGATATTTTTTTTGTAAAATTAATAATAAAAAAATTGCCCATTTGTTGCCAACTTTTTCAGACATACTGTATATATATAATATAAATGGTGTCCTATACCGATATATCTGTCAATCCATTTTTCTTTATTTAAAAATTAACTAATAATTTCATTAGTTCATCAAAATAAATTAATGGCTATTTAAGCAAAAACTAAATACTTAATATATAATACGCCATGCGTAATTAAGAATATAATATATAATTTTTTATTCCTATTTCTTAGTGTTTTTGTGATAATGTCATATATTTCTAAATTTGTTTATATTTATTTTTTTAATAAAAATTAAAACTGCTATATATATATATATATATATATATATATATATATATATATAAAATTGGAATTAGGTGTTTGAGATTAAAATTCCAATTTCATGAATTCTACGCTTACGGTCAAAATTCTATATTTCTATATATATATATAGTTTCTGAAAACAAAATAATTATGCAAGAAAATTTTTAATTGCCATGTTTTTTTATTGAAAAAGCTGAATGAATCTAAATTAATTTTTAGAGTAAGAGTAATCTATATCTGAAATCAATTACCTGAATAAAAATACATAACATTGCAGTATCTTCTATAATGCTGCTATATGAATCATATGTTGTAAAAATAAAATTTAAAATCATTAGCACTGCAGAGATACTGGTTACTGCCGTAAGAAAAACACTAATAACATTTGCAAGAAATGTCCGTTTCTTTGGATTACCACCAATATAACTCATTTCATCCAAAATACCTAATGTTAGTTTCTTTGCTGTAAGCTAAAACAATTCTATATTAATATTAAGATAATAAAAATATGGAAAAATAATCAAAATATGATATCTAGGATAGATATGAATATTTTGTTACACTCCCATATGAATTTATTTTAACATTATCATTATAACAAAATAAATTATTATTTATTTGCCTAAAATAAAACGGTTTTATCTTATAATTATGTATTAATATTCGACGTTTCGACAAACTCAACATTTGTCTTCATCAGGGAAATATATACATATGATATTTATAGTTAATAAATCAAGACTTCGAACCGGAACTGAACCGAAAACCGAAAAAGCCCGTTATTTTTGCTGCAACAAAAACCGGAACTGAACCGAAAAAAAAAACTATCGGTCTATTTCGGTTCGAAACATGTTACTTTCCACTTAAGTTGTCGTTTTGCTTTTTTTTTTTCATTTTCGGGATCTCGTAGCGTAGTCACAAGTCGCAACTCTTCTTACGCAAAAGAGTATTTGGTTTGTTTTTTGTGTTGTTTATGTGTTTTTTTTTTGTTTTTTTCAGTTATTGAAATTGAAAATGAAACTAAGGATCATTTTGAGGCAGATTTTTTGATAATAACTTTGTTTTTAATAATCTTTAAATTGTTTAAATGAAAATAGATTGGAAAATATTTTAATAATCAGAAGTAATTTTCAGTTTTACTAATTATACATAAAAATCTTGTATACAAGAATTTGTTGTTAACATATGTTATCTGATTATTATATAATTAAAAATTATATAAGTTTCGAATAATAAATTATATTAATATCATATATTATATACTTTTAATTATTTTATCTTTAATTAATTAATAATTATTATCATTCATATTATATTATTGCATCTATTTATGTAGTATGCTTATTATAAAAGTAGAAATGTTCTAAAGTGTGGGAGAAAATAAGTTTTTAATACAAATAAAAATATTTAAAAATTTTAAAAATTACTCACTTGAAAATGAACCAAAAACCGAAAAAAAAAAAACGTTATTTTTATCAGAACGAAAACTGGAACCAAACCGATATCATTTTTCTTTTAATTGAAACGAAACGAAAAATATAACGATTCAAAGCCCTGAAATAAACAGAACATAGAAACAAGTAACGAGATCATAAAATTTCTAAATTCTTAATTAAAGGAAGCAAATGTTTTTTTAGATCAATGTTTACTTGCGGTGATTGATGTTATCTTATCTTTTTCTAATCTAATGATTTAAATTTTATGACGCGAAATTACAAATTACGCTACGTCGATGATATCTTTGTAATTTGGCTTCATGGACGAGACTATTTAAATATCTTTCTAAATAATGTTTATCATCAAAGTAGAAGAAAAATGGTTGCTTGCCGTTTTTGGATGTTTTATTGCAAAGGAAAAATGATTTAACTTTTTTTCATTCTGTATATAGGAAATCTACTCACACTAACCAATATATATTTATGCTTTTTCGCATCATCACACTGCACAAAAATTAGGTATTATTAAATGTTGATTTAATAGAGTTGCATCAGTTTGTCATAAAGACATACTTCAAGATAAACATAAAATGCTTGAAGATATATTACTAATAAATGGTTACGATAAAAGTTTTATCAAGAAAGCACTAGAGTTGTTGAAAATTTGTTTGATAATGAAAACATAATTTACGCTTATTTGCCTTTTGTGAATCCACTGATTTAAACAAAATTAGATTTCTTTTAATAAAAAATTTATAAATTTTTATGATCTAGTTACTTATTTTGTTACCTAGTATAAATTGTTTCTATGTTTTGTTTATTTACTCTAAATGTCATTTGTATCATTTTTTCCTGATGAAGACGATTATTAATAAATATTAATACAGAACTATAACTTAAAGCTGTTTTATTTTGAGTAATACCTTTTGAATAGTATTTGCATTTAAATAGCTTTTGAAAGTATTTAATCTTTTGATCACTTTTTTTAAAATGTAACTTGATTAATTAAAAATATAAATTTAAAATATAAAATAGACCATATTCTAAAATCTACATTTTAAATTATAAATTTCTTAAATGCGTTAAATCATAAATTTCAAATTTGTAAATTAAATTTATCACATAGGAGACTTTATAATAAACAAATATTATACACACCTAAAATACTTAAATAACATACACTTTTTTTAACAGTGACAGGAAAAATATTTTCTAAAAAGATGTTTAAAAAAATTTATATTTACCTGTTTTTTCTCAAACATTTCAAAACTTAGAATAGAACAATTATTAGAAAATTTATTTGATGTATTTCAAATTTTAGAATTTTGAACAAGACCAATGTAGTTTTGTATTTCATCTGAATCAACTAAAGATATATGAATAGATTTTATACATTTTTTTTGTATAGTAAATTATTTCATCATTATTATTTTATTACTTGAAATAACAATATTAGTTTCTTTTTTAATTAAAGGGCAAAGTTAAAAGTTTTGTATTTCATTTTTTAATTACTCTTTTTACAAACACTTTTAAAATTTTGTGTTCTGTATTATTGAATATTCTATAAATAATTAACAGAAATTGATTTTTCACGGTGTTATGACATTTCTAAAAAAAAAAAGAAAATAATAAGAGGAATTTTACACACTAAGTTCTGTTTGAAAAGGCAAAGAACTCTCACCTATATATTGAAATGGCTAGCTTAATTTTCGATTTAAAAATTAACTAATGATTTCATTAGTTTATCAAAATAAATTAATGGCGATTTAAGCAAAAACAAAATATTATAACCTAAGATAGTAATAGATTTAGGGTAATACTGTTTGTTCCATTTTTATTTTGTTTGGTATTAAATTCCAGTCGTAAAACATAAAGTTCATCAGAAAACGATAATTTATACGATAAGAAAAAGAATTTTAATAAGTGAAAGTCCTACAGATTTTTTGAAAGTCAAAAATTTGTGCCGTTTTATTTTTATAATGATAAATTTTCCGTTATTGGCGCTTATTGCATTTAAACACGAAGTTAAGAAACTGGGCTGTAAATTTCGCTGTACCTCAATTCAGTTATGTATGGCATCAACTTGCTACAAATTTCCGTGATCAGCTTCTGAATATTTCTGAATATTTTGATAGCCAGATTCAGATAATAATATTTATATATTTATCTTGCGTTTATATCACTTATGTTGTCAATTTCATTGTAAACTTTTTTTAGTAGCTCCATTAAAATTCATTTATTAATGTAGTTCAATAGGGATTCCTCTTAATAATGAAACCAACTTCTAACGAAAAGAAACTGTTACGCGAGGTTGAAACATCAAATTAAAAATATAAATTTATTTCTTAAAAAAATATTAAATAGTACATGTTTCAAAATCATATACATTTTTTAATTAAATTTGTAATTAATTAATTTTTTAACCAACATATTTTATATATATCCACGTTCTAACAGTTTTTATTTAGAATTATTATACATAATATTTTGATTACAATATTCACTAATAAAATAATTACAATATTTCACACTGAGCAAGTAAATTGCACACCGCAGTCATAAATCCCAAATTTGAGTAACCGAATTGCACACCGATCAACCGCTGAATAACCCAAACGGATTATCGGTTTATAAGGATCTTGAACCCTTACGCAGGTAGTTTTTACAGTGAGCATTCGTTCGCTACTGTTGGCTTAGGGTAGGTTAGGTTATAGGTTTTAGGAAATTTTGCGTGAAATCTTAATCCCTTAATCTGTTTATGACCGGTGTGTAATTTAGCTATGCAAAATTTTGGTAAGGAATTAAAACCCAATAGCCGTGTGCAATTGGTTTATACCCATTTCACATAGGTTCGGTTTTATAAACACTAGTTAAATTTACTTAAGAAATAAATGTGTTTACTCTATAAATAAATGAAATTTAGTGGTACACTGTAAAAATATAATCTTAAATTTATATAATTTTACATAGGTTTTAACAGTAAATATAACAACATTTTACCGTGATAATTTACGTAATATTACATTTTTTATAAAAAATTAAATTTTCAAAACAAATAAAATTATATACATTTTTTACAGTGTATTTTAAAAAAATAATTATTATTATTAATAATAGTAATCTGGTAGTAAATTGTTGAAATAACATTTAGCAGAAGAATAAAATTTACTTGTGATGTAAATTTATTTATCGTTTATGAAACCGGGCCATAAATGAAAAAATAACCTATTATGTTACGAGGAGTAGAAAGCGATAATTTTATTATTGTTTTGAGTCCAGATATTTATGGCCAAGACAAAGCTGAGTTTTACAAAAATTTAAAAACAGATTATTCCAAAAATATCGATATGTATTAAATGATGGTATATATAAAGACGTTTATTGCTTAGATCCTAACATCTTTCTCAAAATAGATAGTGGTAATACTTTCGATAAAACTTTTGAATTAATGACAAATTTAATTAATAGAAAATTAAACATAAATATTCATTCAAAGAAACAATTTAAATTCTGAGTTATTACATTTGTCAAGAAAATGGGACATATTTATTAACATCTTAAATAATAAAAATGAATATTTTATTTATAATAAATCCGATGACGAACAAACTGAAACCGGAGAAGATGATGAAATCAATGTAACAAACTGTAGTAATACTTGTAGAAATTGCATTGTTTGTTGTTTTTCAGTTTTATAAAAATTTAATCTCCACACATTGACAGTCGTTAATTTATGCATTGCTTATAAATTAGTGCTAACATTATCTTCCCACTCCGGTATCATACGAAAAAATATTTTCAAAATTAAAGTACATTTTAAACAGATTACGTAATTGTTTAAGTCAGGATAAATTCGACGCTTTCATGTTGCTGTCATGCGAGGAAAATATTTTGTAAAAATTAAATAATAAAGATATCATTAAAAAAATTTTCGAAAAGAGTGATTTATTAAATCTTTATTTTTATCTTTATTTTTCTGTAATGTCATTTCCATGTTTATTAGAATACAAAAAATATTAAAACATAACATATTTGGGATGTAAGGTGGTCCTATCCCTGGCCCAATTTTTGTCCAGTCCAACTCTGCTCTACACTGCAATACTGACAAAATCTGTCACATTATTATTTTGTACTGTGCATATTATCATTTTTAATTGATGTAAGGTCCACTATATGCTTGCTTAGTATTGTTGTTCAAATTTTTGTTTTAATTTTTTTTATATTTAATTGTCAAAAATTCACTGATTTTCGAAGCTTTAAAATAACAAGATTAGAAGTATATGGGTAAACCCATATATAGACTACTTTGACATTTCTCGTAAAGTTGGCAACACTGTATTTTAATAATATTATAATTTATGTGGGCACTAGGACATACTTTTCTGAAAATTTGATCAAAATCGAATAAATAATGTAGCCACAATGAGTTTTTTTTAAAATTTTGTGATTTTTTTTCTCGATAAGTTGGCAACACTGTATTTTGTTAAAATTGCATAATTTATTTAGGCACTAGGAAAAACTTTTATGAAAATTTGATTAAAATCGGTTAAATAAAATGGTCAAAATAAATTTTTAAAAATTTTACTAATTTTTTTCTCGGAAAGTTGGCAACACTGTATTTTGTTAAAATTACATAAATTATATGAATACTAGGAGAATCTTCTGTGAAAATTTGAGTAAAATCGGTTGAATAACATGGCCATAATAAAATTTTTAAAACTTTAGTAATTTTTTTCTCGAAAAGTTGGCAACACTGAATATTAATAAAATTATGTAATTAATGGGAGCATTAGGGAAATCTTTTCTGAAAATTTGATCAAAATCGGATAAATAACGTAGCCAATATGAATTTTTAAAAACTCTAGTAATTTTTTTCTCGGAAAGTTGGCATCACTGGAAAAAAACAAAATCACATGACCATCTTGGGCACTAGACAAATTTATCCTGAAAATTTCATTAAAATCGGTTGAACCGTCTAGGAGGAGTTGCGCCCACAAAATTTTGACTTACGACCGAGCGAGCGAGCGAGCGAGCGAGCTGACGACGCACATCCATACACCCACATAAACTAAGTTCAGATTCGTCATCTACAGGCTATATGAAGGATTTCTATACAATTTTTTTTTTTTTTTGAAAATGTTACAGACACCGTACCAAACGCTATACTACTTTTTCCTTGCAGTCAAAGTAGTAATAATGAAGACTAAGAATGAAAAAACTGGCACTAAACAAGCATACAGACATCTTTAATGTTTAATTTAAAAAAAAAAAAATAGAACTAAAATTAGAGTCAATTTTATGGCCCTAACGAAAATAAGTTTTTGCTATATTTTACAGAGGGGGGAATTCCTTTTAATACGTTTATTATAATTTAAAATAAAACTGCTTTAGGACAAAGTTCTGTATTTATATTTATTTATAATTAACGTTGAATTCGTAAACACGTCGATTATAAATAAATAATAATACAGAATTTTAACTTAAAGCAGTTTTATTTTAATATAATGAGTTCTGAAATATTTTTTACTATGTAATTATTATTATATTTTTTACAACCTGAAAATAAAATAATATTTTTATTAAGAAAAATAAACGAAATAGCAATTTTTATTAACAAATAACCCAATAATTTAATATTATTGCTTTATAAATGGATTGACGTCATAATAAACATAATCTTGAAACGCAGTACGAACTATCTTGGAGTAAAATTATGTAGATTAAAAATATGTTCTTGTAAATTAAATCATTATTGTCGTCACATCTAATAAATTCGGAGAGAAATATATTTTTTTTAGTAGAATAATTCACACAACAAATTATTTTCAAATTTGTTTAATTTATTCAACAATTTCAAATATCTAAATTAATAATAATAAATATAGTTTATATATGAAATATTTATTTAGTTTATGAAATTAAATAATAAATCATCTAGTATTTTTTTATGCAACATTAAAATCGATATTTATGAGTCACTAATCAAAAGTATTTTAAAATGTAATTTCGAAATTTACGTACAAACCTAATAACAATTAATGAATTATGATTATAATTATAATTATCAATTTTATTGTTCATTAGTTAAAATTCAAACAGAACTATGTCTAATTATGTATTATTTCTTATAATTTTAATATATATAACACAATTAGGTACGTAGATAAATTTTTTATTACTGTTTGTTAGTTACATGTAAATATTTTAGCATAGTAATCTTCAGGCTTTTAAGCCGGTATCCATTGAATTCTGTGGTATAACTTAAAATATGTTATGCAGCGATAGCGGAATATTAATGCAATTATGGTAGAAATTACGTAGAAGTTTGTTATTAGTAATAATTGTTGAAAAATAGAGCTCTTAAAATTGGATCTATTACTAACACAAATTATCAGAAGAGAAAAAGAGTTGGCATTAGATAATACACAGATAACTTAGTTTTACCTCAATGGAATAGTAATGAAAATTGAGATTTTTATTTTGTTTTCAATAGTAAAAAGAATATGTCAAAATAAGTACAGTTTTTCTGAAAATTGAGTTGATATAACTAAGCGAAGATTTTTTGACGTTGTATCGATATTTTTCGATTATTACTTAGAAACAATATTATTAATGAAAATAGTATTTCTGTTTACAGCAAAAATCTGCACAGATTGTTTTTTTCCAAACAAAAATTGGAATTAACGAATTTTACCTTAAAGCTTGGGTTACATTAGTAGAGTTAGTACGCACTAATGTTTCGTTATTAGCATAATATAAATATTTTCAAAAAGTTAAAGCTGAATCTGTAGACTTGCCTTGCATTATCCCAGAATATCACATTATGGTAATAATGGAATAATATATAGGTACTGTGCTACAAAAGCTGGGCAAGCTACAGCTATAAGCTGCTGTAAAAGTAACTGTCAAATCTTAAGCTATTTTGTAAGCTATTTTTTAAGTTACTTTGTAAGCTACTTTTTAAACTACTTTGTAAATGATTCAAACACCTTATTGAGAACTATATACTTTTGCCTTTTAGTCAAAGTATAATAAAAGCAACTACATTACGAAAAGTAATTATTAAGTAGAAAAAGGTGACTCTAAACTAGTAAAAGTAGCTATAAACTACTAAAAGTAACTGTAAGCTACTAAAAGTAACTGTAACCTACTAAAAGTAGCTAAAAATAGTAGCTTTATATTTTAGCTACTATTTATAAGCTATTTGCGACAAATCCTGACAGGAGCGTAGAGTGAATTTGTGAGCCCTGGGCTAACATTACTTGGGAGTTTACTTAATTAATCAAACTAATTGCAATTTTGTCAAAAAACTGTTTTCTATAATGATGTATACGGTATAAAAAAAAAAAAAATTAGAATAATGAAATATTTTATTTATTTAATATGACTTAGATACACAAACAGCAACTGTAAGACCTTCTGATGATTTTAGATTATTTCCTTTTAATTTGCAATATTGTACATTGTCTTCAATTAAGGCTGGAGGCCTTTATATCTATGGGGCTCTGGGTTGCAGCCCAAAAAGCCCATATATAGATCTGCCCTTGAATCCTGAAACTACAAGCTACAGCTACTTTTATTTTTTGTAGCAGAGCTATAGCTACAGTTACCAACAAATGTAGCTAACCCAGCTCTGTCTACTACTAATCCAACTAATTTAACCCAGGCTTTAAAGCGACAATATTCCCATTTTAAAACATTGTAAGCCTATTCGTCACTACCGTTATTTCTAATCTTTAAACGACATTTTCTCAAAACTTATAAAATAGCGTATTTGTCATTATTTCATTAAAGTTCTCAACTGATGACTAAAAGTTTATCTCCATATCTCCAAGTCGAGTAAGTAAATAGCTTCATATTTGCATTTAAAATAATAATCAAAGATAGGTATTTAATTTATGTACGTGTAAACAAAGTAAACGAAAAATTTTTCTTATAAACAAATTTTTATGAATTATAATTTATAATCATCTTCCTGAATTAAATATTTTGTTTCGAAAAGTGCGAAACTTTAAATTTACAATATATCAATTTAGCGAAACTCAAATTAAAATTGATTAATAAAAATAACATTATGTAAATCAATTTAAGTTGTTGTTTTTTCTTCGTTTAGCCGCAGAAAATTCTGGTGAATTTTACGCTGAAAAGGACTGGTTTCCATTTGAAGTTAGTTTAAGATTTGCTAACGATCACGAACATTTGTGTGGGGGTTCAATTCTTAATGCTTACATGATTTTGACAGCTGCACACTGTTTCTACGACTTAACAGAAAATACATTGTAAGACATTTTTCAATAGTTCTTTTTTTTATAATAGTATATTATGTTACGAGGAGTAGAAAGCGATGATTATTGTGTTTAGCCCAGATATTTGTAGTCGAAGCAAATCCCAAGCAATCTGGGCGAAACATAAAAAAAGCTTTGTATTTCGAGTCGGACATATACGATTTTTCTTTAAACATTGTTCTAAACGAAACTAAACTAAAACTAAATAAAAATACATGCCAAGTAACCTTAACCAGTTACTAACAGTTGTAGAATCGTATGTATATGTATATATTATTTATATTTGTTACGTGATTTATGAGAATTAATCTTTTTTTGGTCGAATATACAATTTCTACCCATTCTGGGTGATATACATTGCATTTCTTGCACTTTTTCACACATTTTCAATAATCAAATTCAAATTCAAGCGAAAATAAACAATCTAAGTGTCAATTAACTTAACTTGTCGTAATAATTTTCAATATAACCGCCAAAAATGTCAGATTAAATTATACTTGACGTTGTAGTTATGTTTTGTGCTGCCATTAGTAACTAACTGCTGTATAATAATGTAGATTATTGTATTAGTAACATAATGACTTATATTTTTACATAGGAAATATGGTAAAAATTTCCAGTAAGGCTAAAATTGATAATTTTACATCGAAAAAACATCAGAAATAATATTTTTTGCACGTTTTTAAAGAAGTAACACGTTTCCTTTACAAAGTTGAAATTTTTGGAAAACGATATTAATGATATATGTATTTACACGCGTTTTCCAAAAATTTCAGTTGTTACTTCCTAAAAAAACATGCCAAAAATATTATTTCTGATGTTTTTTCGATGTAAAATTATCCATTTTAATCTCACTGGAATTTTTGTTTCAAAAAGGCCACCCTAATATATATTTAGTATGAGAGAATAAAGATAAGTAGTAATTAAAAAAATATATTTTAGTTTTGAGGTAACAACTGTATACGTTTACGTTGGCAGTCTTACCGAATATAAACAAGAGAACGTCTATGAAATCGAAACTGGAATCTTACACAAGAATTTCAATCCGGACACCGTGAAAAACGATATAGCCGTTATCAAACTGAAACGACAAATTGTATTCTCGCCATTTATTCATGCTGTGTCGTTGTCAAAGTCTCGTGTACCACCGCGAAGTACGCTTATTGTTAGCGGTTGGTCCACGCCGAAATGGAGCGATAAAAAATATTACAAATACATTGAAACGGTCAGCTTGGACATAGAATATTGTAAAGATCTCACCGAAGACGATGTGCTCGATGACAAGACACAAGTTTGCATCCAGCATTATAGTGTGCTGCCCTGTATTGGTGATTCGGGCAGTCCAGTTTTAATGGAAACTGACAATAATGAGTTGAAGCAAGTTGCAATTGTTGCGTATGGATATACGAATGTTTGTTTTACGGATTTACCGAAAGTATTTACCAAAGTAAAGCCGTTTCTACCTTTTATAAGACAGTCGATTAAGAAATTATGGCCGATTAAGAAAGCTGTACTTTAAAAGTATTTATTTCTTCGGATTTGTTTACATGCTTAAATCCAGTGTTGGGACAGATAAAGAAAAAAAAATCTAGATAAAGATATAAAATAATAAATATCAGAATAAAATTTATCTAGATAATAAATGATTAGATAATTATTTTTTTCAATTTTCAATAATGTACACGTATTATTAAAAATAAAATAAAAATATTCTTTATTGTTATTAAAAGATATTGGTTATTAATATTTTTAAAAGTGTTTTATATAAATTATGATTTTCATTCTACCTAAAAATATGTATCAAAAAGTAAAAGTCGGTCGAACATACAGGTTTATGTATTAAAATTCTACGCCATATTCTAAATTCAATTAATTACTTCATTGATTTTAAAGTTAAATAAAAGTGGTCAAAAATTTTTAAATGTATATAATTTTATGTTAAAAAAAAAACTTTTAAATATGGCAACTTTATCTATATGATTTTGCAATAAATTATAAGAAAATTAATCTAGATTAGATAATAGACACTAAATTTTTAATTTAATTAAATAAGATAAAAGATAAGTATTTTTATCTAGATAAATCCCTATACTGTTTGCGCAAACTGATTTGCGCAAACATTTGCATTTGCATCAAAAAAATAACAGAATACAACCATCAATACATTAGTGCAAATTTGTATGCATACGTCAGTTTGTGTAAATTATTTGAGTATGTAAATGAACTCGTACAAGATTAACCAGTGCCGGATTGAGGTTATATTAAGGTACGCAAATTAAAAGGGCTTATTATCTTACTAAACAAAATAAATATTTATGAAAAAAAATAATAATATAGTTATTTATAAATTCTGGTGTAAATATGACAAAATAAAAATCGTTGGTGTTATCAATCAATCGGGCGTGTTAAGAAAGCGCATATAGCATTTTTTTGTGTACATTGCATAAGCGCATTAAAATATGTTGAATAAGCGCATCATGATTATATTGAAGAACGTAATTTAACCTAACCTAACCTACTCTAAGCCAACCTAATATTTTGATCCGCTTATTCAATGTTTTTAATTGCGTTTATTGAATGCTGATTTTCTGCCCTTATCCAACGTTTTCGGTACCCAAAAAGCGCTTTCTTCACTCTCCGCAAACAATCATTGTGAACATAAATAAATAAAAATATGTTACTTGTAATATATACAATAAAATTAAATTAATTCACGCAAGTATTGTGGGTTACCTAATTCGTATAAAAATACAAATATTTGCCTTAATTCGGCACTGGATGTAATAAAGTTTTAAATAAATATAAACATCTTAAAAAAAAAATTTTATATTTTTGAAAAATCATTTACCTTATACAGTGAAAAGTTTCAATTATTAGAAGAAAAAAGCTGTAGTATATTATTACTTTATAGAACTATGGTCCGGTTGCATAAATTAATGTTAAACTTTGTAAGTTAATTAATTCGTTAACTTGCTAACTGAGCAAACAAATGAGGCAGTTTGAAAACAGTTGATAATCTAATTAACTCGTTGATTAAGTTAACAATACTTTATGCAACAAGACCTACATGTTTTTTACAATATACTTGCACCAAAATAAATTTCCGAAGACATATAAAAGCTTCTTTTTATAATGATGAAATAACAAAACAAAATAATGTTACTGTAAGTTCGATATTTTTATTGAAATAAAATTTGTAACTGCCATTGTAACAAGAAAAACGCATTATTTAAATATTTTTTTATTTAATTTTTGACAACATATAAATGTTGTTTTCCTCAAAGTAATATAGGTATTGTAAATTGTTTTTATCATATTTCTAAAAAAAAACTGTAATTATCTTCTGTTTCTTATTTATTAATAATTTGAAATAAAATACATATAATCAATCTCTATAACAATAAACAAATATTTTTTCTGATTCCAAAATAATAATATTGAAAGAAAATATTAACTTTACTTGATATAAAAATAAAATTATAAAAAATCCCAGAACCACATTTAAATTAAAATAAAAATAAAGCTAAATACGTATTTCGGAAGATAAGCTTCCATCTTCAGTAGCTAAATAAAGTATACAAAAAATCTTACCTGTGATCCGAAGTACATAAAGACTTAAGCACTTGTCAAAGATCTAATCTTATATCTAATATGTACTTGATATATTTTTATTACATGTAAATAATAAATAATAATAATTACATGTAATTAAATGACTGTCTAACACCGATTTTTGTAGTCAACTATAGTCAACTATATATATACTATATATAGAAAAAATAAAAAACAAATCTAAGAAATATTCATATATTTTTATTGTGATAAAATATTTGTGCTTACTTTTATTCATATAAAATTTTGTTACAATGCATAATATAAAATATATTCCAATAATTAACAATTACAATAAAACATAGCAAAAACTCTTTCCGAACTTATTATATTAAAATAAAAAAAGCTTTAGGTTTAGGTACTACACATATATACAAATAACACATCATTTGTATATACGTGTAGTATATCGAAACATAAAATTTTAAAATAAAATTAAACAAAACTTCAACCTAGAGATTTTTTTAAATTTTAATTACAATAAAAATAATATATAACAATATTCATAGATTACATGGAACAAACGCGCTGATACCATTTTTTACTGTTGTAACAACTCGGACTGGTACAATGAGGACATCTGTGTAAAAATTTTGCACTGACTCTCACATCACTTTTTAAGTGACTGTTGACAATGTCAGCTAATGCTTCGATAAAAAGTGGATGATCATTTGGTGCAGATGCTCGTCGAATTTCCTCAACGCCAATCTAAAAACAAAGAAACAATAATATAGCTTTTTATTTCAATATTATAGAAGATCCTTTTTGTTTTGCATTCAATTTTTTGATTAATTATTCTGTTCTCAAACAAATAACAAACTTTAAACCATGTAAGTTTTTTTTCCGGTAAAGAAACACAAAACCAAACTTACTTCTTTCGCTAATTCATCACAATATTCAATATCCATTTCGTGCAACGTCTCAATATGTTCGTTGACGAATGCAATTGGCACTAGTATAAAATTCTTCTTGCCTTGGCGTACATAACTTTTCATTGCGTCATCAGTGAATGGTCCCAGCCAGGGCAATGGACCAACTTTTGATTGCCATACCAAATGATACGGATTACTAAAATTCAATTCTTGCATCACTAGTTGAACAGTTGTACCGACTTCAGATGGATAAGTATCGCCACGATTTACAGTCTGAAAACAAAATTATTCAATTTCTTCAATTAAAATATAGTTCTCGATTCTGGTTAACCGTTTAACCAATATTTTTTTCCCGGTTATACTTATATGCCTTGCTTACCTTTAACGGTAGAGAATGAGCGGAAAAAAGTATGATAACCTGATCCCGTTTATCGGCAGAAAATTGATTTAATTCTTTACGGATTATATCAGCAAATGCCTTGATTAATAAAGGATGTGAACACCAGCGTTCTATTAAACTAAGATGTAGATTATCTAACTTTTTCCTGTAAATAAAATATAACATACGATTTATATAATCTATATATGTCAATTAAATTTAAATAACATTACGCAGGACTGCACTGATTTAAATCAAAAATATTTTCCTAAAAAATCATTGATTTAAAACAAAGGTTCGGTCTGATTCTCTAACGAAGTTACTAAGCTAAAAACAAATATAACAGTTCTAATTTTAATTTTTTTATTTAGTGTCAGCTAATATTATTGGCTAATGTTGTTAGCAACATTGCTAAAATTTAGCAACTAACAGGCCTCTTTATTTGCATATTTGTTAGATAATTTGTATTTATTTATTACTGATATTTATTATTTTGTGTAAAATTAGTTATTTGATTTAAATCATGATTTTTATGCAACCCTGGACATTAGGTTACTTACTTGTTTTTTAAGTATTTGAATACATCAATCAAACTTGACCCGGACGTTGCACAACTATACTGAGGATATTGCGAGAAAAGTACCACACGATCAACTCCATCTCTGAAATGTTTTTGGATATTAATAATCGATTGATATAAAACTGTTTCAATAATTATTAAACGAATAACTTACTTTTCAATTTCTTCAAATGCATTCTGAGCGAATGGCTTTACATATCTGAATGCGACATAATGTTTATGTGGAGCAGTACCGGGCGAGATTTCATCTAATTTCTTACACATCAATTTGCCTTGTTTTTCAGTCCATTTTAAAATCGGAGAACCACCTCCGATTTCTTTATATTTCTGTTGAACTTCGGGCGTTCGCCGATTTGCAATCCAAGCACCAATTTTACTAAAAATATTAACTATTATCATTACGAAATACAAAAATACTGTGACCAAATATTTACTCTTGAAAAAAGGGAAATTGTATCATATCCCTGTCAGTCATAATACCAAGTAAATAATCATGAACTTCATCGAGTGTTTGTGGTCCACCCATATTTAACATAACTATACCGGTTTTTACATTATTCTGATTTGTGACACTTGTAGATACAGCTCTTAACCTCAATATTTTTCTAGAATCTTTAAATCGTTAAATAGCATTAATATTATGAATTAAATAACCTTTCTTCTTACCTGGTAAGATTAATTTGCCTAACTTTTGTGCAGAAAACATGATAAATAACAATGATTTACTTATAAACTTGTTGTTTTCTTGTCCTGTCACTGTTATCAAATATGCACAGTGTTACCAAACATTTAACCATGTTTGTAAAATATAATTTTCGATTATTAAATTTTTATATATTTTAATAATATTTTATATTTATTTATTATTTAAAATTCATATTTCAATTTTATTTTAAAATTAATAACCGAACACTTCAAATTTATTTATGTTTTGATTATTCAGCACTTCAGCAGTCTCCTTATTTATGTGAAAACGGCAATCTTATGAACATTTGTGTTGTGCTGGAATGCATATACATGTTATGAATATCATTGTTTCATAATTCCTTTTTACTACTTTGACTGCAAGGAAAAAGTAGTATAGCGTTTGGTACGGTGTCTGTAACATTTTCAAAAAAAAAAAAAAATTGTATAGAAATCCTTCATATAGCCTCTAGATGACGAATCTGAACTTAGTTTATGTGGGTGTATGGATGTGCGTCGTCAGCTCGCCGCTCGCTCGGTCCTCAGACAAAATTTTGTGATCGCAACTCCTCCTAGACGGTTCAACCGATTTTAATGAAATTTTCAGGATAAATTTGTCTAGTGCCCAAGATGGTCATGTGGTTTTGGTTTTTTCCAGTGATGCCAACTTTCCGAGAAAAAAATTACTAAAGTTTTTAAAAATTCATTGTGGCTACATTATTTATCCGATTTTGATCAAATTTTCAGGAAAGATTCCCCTAGTACCCACATACATTACGTAATTTTAATATAATACAGTGTTGCCAACTTTCCGAGAAAAAAATTACTAAAGTTTTTAAAAATTTATTACGGCCATGTTGTTCAACCGATTTTGTTCAAATTTTCACAAAAGATTCTTCTGGTATCCATATAAATTAGATAATTTCAACAAAGTACAGCGCTGCCAACTTTCTGAGAAAAAAATTACTAAAATTTTTAAAAATTTATTACGGCCATGTTGTTTAACCGATTTTGTTCAAATTTTCACAAAAGATTCTTTTGGTATCCATATAAATTAGATAATTTCAAAAAAGTACTGTGTTGCCAACTTTCTGAGAAAAAAATTACTAAAATTTTTAAAAATTTATTATGACCACTTTATTTAACCGATTTATGTGATAATATCAAAGTAGTCTATATATGGGTTTATCCATATACTTTTAATCTTGTTTATTAAAATACCAATTTCTGTTATTCATAATTTAACTTTAGTTTACACGGTTCTAATTGCTATGTTCAGATACGTAGCTCAAATACAAAACATGTTGAACTTAATATTGAATTTATTCGTTTAATACAACTAATTTATTGTAATTGACTGTTCTGAAAATTACATAATGAATGTTGAATTAATAATTCAAAAATAAACTTAATATTATTAATTGATTTATATAAAATAAAAAAAATGATATTTTTTAACTGGCTCTATTTTCTACAAAAACGATTATTATTGTACCGAAAAAATAATTGAGATATAATATCCTATATAGAATCATATATATTTTTTTAAATTTTTTCGTAATTATAATTTGGCCAAAAAAAGCAAAAAATGTGTTTTTTTTTTTGAAGAAAATGGAATAAAAAGTACTACAATAATAAAAATATAGGTTGTCATTTAAAAAAAAGTCGATGACGTCACAACATGAAAAACAAATGACATAAGAATCTGAAAATAGGCTAAAAATATTTGCTGTAGTCAAAGTCGCTATACCCTTTCGAAGTTTTTTCCAAAAAATTAATATCAACGGAATTACTGAATTTATTTCTTACTTAATTTCCACACTGTATATTAGTCTTTTAAATAAAATGCAATACTTAGAAGGTGAGTATGCGGTAATATTTCATAAATCTTATTGTTATCAAACACATTTTTGAAATTATAATTTATTGCCAATTAATGTATAATAAAACTTTATTATTTCATTTATTTGTGATTGATATATGGGTTTTTTTACTTTATATAAAATTTTAATTGTAAGTTGTTTTTGTAAATGTTTTTTCAATTTAAGTATATTTCAGAAAATACATTTACGTGTTTCTATAACTTCTTTCAAATTAGTTCATTTGTACATATTATACATTTTAACATAAGAGTTGAAAAAGGCAAATTAAATTAAAATTTCTTTTAATATTAAAAAGCTATTTCCAATTATATTACTCCAAAATTATAACAGATGATTAAATAAAACTTTTTGTGCATTTTATCATAAACATCTTATATTTATGCTACATTTTTAAAAATATCTCACTAGATAATTGTAATAAAATAAATATTCAATGGTATTATCAATATGTTTAACTGATTTTTAAGTTAGGTTTATAACAGTTTGAAAATATTTCAAATGAGGCACATTATAAAATTTAAATAATTGCGTTGTTTTATTTATGTTTTGGAGATATAACTACAAAGTATAAATTAACAATAAACAATTGTTTATTTATATGTAGCATATTAATCGAAAATGGTAAAGTATAAAACAACGTAGTATACAGATAAGATGTGGTCTTTGTTTTTAATATATTTTTTTCAATTCTACTTCAAAGTTGAACATTATATCTTTTTTTACTGGAATGGATTGTCCTGATTCAGTGTATGGCTGAAAATAAATTTTATATAATACACAAATTATTATAGTTTAATATATATCTCGTGTTAGTGGAATGACAAAAATAGCATGTAAGAATTAATATAGAATATTCATATTCAAATACATACTTTTTTTCTTCTGCACAGTATTTACTTCCACCGACGGGAGATGTATGTCGAATTTCATTGAAACTTTACAAACCGTTAATTTTGCACATTTTATGAATGCAAATCACAAAATTTTATTGCGGAAATAAAAATTTTATTACTGAATTTATTCCTTACTTAATTTCCACACTGTATATTTTATTTATATATATATATATATATATATATATATATATATATATATAACAATTATTAAAAATTGTATTTTGGAAAATAGAGAAAAAATTTTTTTTTCCAAAAAAACCACAATTTTTGTTTTTTTGGCCAAATTATAAATACAAAAAAATTCGCAAAAATATATATTATTCTACACAGGATATTATATCTCAGGTATTTATTAAAACTAATTTAAAAAAATTTTTTTCAACATGTTGAATAACTGCTGACATATTTTGTCCATGTTTACATAACTACTAGCAGATAATGTTATTTTTTATTTTACACATTAAAAACAACTAAAAATTTTTCACGTTGCTTTAATTTTACTAAACATTAACAAATTAATGTCTTTACTTTACCTATTTTCCAATGAGCGCCACCATATAATGTCAAGTACAAACAATTCCTTACGTACCTATAACTTATGTTAAAAACGAGTTTTCAAAATATGTTTTAACATTGTAAATATTATTTTCGCAACCAAATTTTGCGATTTGTATTCGTAAAATGTGCAAAATTAACGGTATGTAAAGTTTGAAGAAAATCGATTACATAACTGTAAAGAAAAGTTTACATACATACATACATACATACACATTCACGCCATGCACCCAAAAGGGTGCGGCACAAACTCTTTTTATCATCCCGAAATTAGTCGCCTCCAAATATTCCTATTCAAACAAGCAACTTTCGTTTCATCCACATTCATAATTCCTCTCATACATGCTCTTTTATTTCTACTACTTGAAAACTTTTGCTCACGCAAAACACTCTCAATCATACCACTCCAACTATTCATCGGACTATTTCCTATATCTCCATATTTATTGAGTAAATTTCATACTTGATTTGGATTCAGCAGCAGGTAATTACTAGATTTTCTATCGATATTATTTGGTTTACAATTATCTGGATTAGTTGGAATAACAAGCTTTTTACATTTTTCATCAGCTATCTGGAAATTCTGGTTATTTTCGGTAGTTTGATAATTATTATCGTTGGAGTTATAGTGAATTTGATAGTTTTGTTTGTTATCGGCCTGCGTTAAAAAAGAATAATAATTTTCAAATTTATTTATTTGTTTACTTACAGTAGTATTGTTTTTTTTTTGTAAAATATGTGTCCGATTTAGAAAGTTTTTTTTGTGGACATTTTCAAATCATACTTAAAATTTTGAATATAAAATATTAATTTTATAACTTCCAAAAATTTTCGAATCGGACAAATGTTTTTCATCATATCCACACTGAAAAAATATTACCTACTTTAAAATCAGGCCCGTATTCTCACCTCACTTTTTCGTGAAAAAGTGCTTTTTATCATTAATTTTAAAATAACTTTTTGCTTCTGTTTGTCATCAAATATAAATAATTTTTCTATATTTGATCATTTTTGTTATATTTGGTATTATAAAATTTAAATAAACTATTTTAAAATGCTTATTAAATGATTTTAAGTGAACGTCAAAAGCACTTTTTTGAAAAAGTACTCTTTCATATGAAGTGAGAATACGGGCCAATGTTTTTACTATTAATTCAAAAGTAATCATACTTTTGATGTGTATAATTGGATTTTTACAATAGAAATAATTTTGTTAATAAAATTTAAAACTATTTTTGAACCTTTTTTTAATATAGTAAAAAATCTTTCATTACTCATTACATAAAATAAAACGGCTTTAGGTTTAAGTTCTGTATTAATATTTATTACTCGATGAACCATATTCATCAGGAAAACTGATACTTTTGTATCAGTTTTCCTGATGAAAACGGACGTTGAGTTTGTCGAAATGTCGATTATTAATAAATATTAATGCAGAACTTAAACCTAAAACAGTTTTATTTTATCTTTTTATAAATTTTCTTACTAAAAAATACATACTTATGTGAATTGAAAATTATTAATAATTTTTTACTTCAACTTTATCCAAAATACACTGTGTTTCCAAAACAAATAGTAAATAATTTCATAAAAAACTCTTAAAATAGTTCTACTTAACTTACTATTATTTATTTTTATTAAAAATTGTAATTCTATTATAAAAACTCAATTTTATCACCAATTATGTAAATGCTATGCTACAGTAGTAAATTTCCTATAATTTTGTAAATATATATTACAATGTAATTAATTAGTCAAAAAAGTTAAATAAAATTTCGTACTATTCTATCAAAAGTATCTTTACAATTGAATTAATAGTAAAAACGTTGGTTTTAAAGTAATAATTTTTCAGTGTAATTACACTTTTTAATATATTAATTATATTATTATATTTATATTGTTATCTATATTATTACTTACAGAAGAGTTTACTGATTCTAGGTTTGTATTATCGAAATTTATATTGGAAGTTTGAGTAGCTTCATTATTTCTATTATCGTCTATATTATAAGATTCTGTTGTTTGTGAAAAAACATATTCAGTTGTGTCATCTTTAAGACGTATTCCAATAAAAGGAGAATTTCCTTGCATATTGTTAAAATAATTTTCCATATTTGAGTGATTAATTTCATCATCAATAGTTTTAGAAAAACTATCTAGTATTTCTGTACAATTATCAGTGATATCTCGAGAAGAAATTTCTGGATACTGTTTTTCCTTTGAAGAAGATATTTGTGTATTAATATTACCATTAGAATATTGCGGTTTATTGGGTAATATTTGATTGTTAGCATTATTAATCAATGCTAGTGGAGGATATATGAGATTTCCATATTCATCACAGATATTTGGTAAAGATATTTGAGATTTAATGGCAGATGTATGTTGTGTATTAATATATGAAGATGTAATATCGTCATTATAAGTATTTAAAGATAATTTCATTTGATTATCAGTAAATGCATTTGGAGTTTTTATATTTTTATTTTTATCATTTATATCTTGAGCTTTCAATTTTATCGTAGGAAATCTATGACTTGGCATATTGTAAAATGGTGGTCTCACTGAATATAAATGATTATCATTATTATTTGTATTTGTAGATTGTGATTGAGAAAAGTTTTGTTGATGAACAATATTATCTGACCAAATACTTTGATGATTTTTGGTATAAATAGTTTCATCATTTGAAGATACCGGATTTTCTGTAAAATTTGTTTGTTGAAGAGTATCAATGTAAATATTTGAAGATGGTATTTGAAAAAAATTGTTACTTTTATTAGTAAATTTATTTGACGTTTGTGGATATACATTTGTTGTTGGTTGTGGAATGATACTTGAAGGTGCATTTTCATTATAATTATTTGAAGTTTGTGTGCGAGACAAGTTATATTGTGGTAATTTTATATTACTGTTACTGTTATCGGTAAATGTATTTGGAGTTTGTAGATATATAATTTTCATTTTTTCATCAGAGTCATCTGGTTTTCGTTGTGAAATATTATCTGCAGATGTTACTGAATATTGAATATGATCGTTATAAGTATTTGAAGATTTCGTTTGAGAAAAATCATTCTGTGATAATTTTATATTATTTGTATTTGGAGTTTGTGGATATATTATCTTTTCCTTTTCATCAGAAGAATTTGTTTGTTGCAGCGTATTAACTGAAGAATTTATTGAATAGTCATTATAAATATTTGAAGATGGTGTTGGAGAAAAATCATTCTGTGATAGTTTTGTATTATTTGCATTTGTAGTTTGTGGATATATAATCTTTCCTTTTTCATCAGAAGTATCTGTTGTTTGTTGTGGTGTATTATCTGAAGATTTTATTAAATATTTTGTATGATCATTATAAATATTTGATGATGGTGTCGAAGATAAATCATTCTGCAATAATTTTATGTTATTTGTATTTGGAGTTTGTGGATATATAATCTTTCCCTTTTTATCAGAAGTATCTATTGTTTGTTGTGACGTATTATCTGAAGATTTGATTAAATATTGTGTATGGTCATTATAAATATTTGAAGAAGGTGTTGGATAAAAATTATTCTGTGATAGTTTTGTATTATTTGTATTTAGAGTTTGTGGATATATTATCTTTCCCTTTTTATCAGAAGTATCTGTTGTTTGTTGTGGCGTACTATCTGAAGATTTTATTAAATTTTGTGTATGGTCATTATAAATATTTGAAGATGGTGTTGGAGAAAAATCATTCTGTGATAATTTTATATTGTTGACATTTGTAGTTTGTAGATATATAATTTTTCCCTTTTCATTAGAAGTATCTGTTGTTATTTGTGGCGTATTATCTGAAGATTTTATTAAATATTGTGTATGGTTATTATAAATATTTGAAGATGGTGTTGGATAAAAATCATTTTGTGATATTTTTGTATTATTTGCATTTGGAGTTAGTAGATATAAAATTTTTCCCTTTTCATCAGAAGTATTTATTATTTGTTGTGACGTATTATCTGAAGATTTGATTGAATATTGATTATGGTTGTTAAAAATATTTGAAGATGGTGTTGGAGAAAAATCATTCTGTGATAGTTTTGTATTATTTGTATTTGGAGTTTGTGGATATATAATCTTTCCCTTTTTATCAGAAGTATCTGTTGTTTGTTGAGGCGTACTATCTGAAGATTTTATTGAATTTTGTGTATGGTCATTATAAATATTAGAAGATGATGTTGGAGAAAAATCATTCTGTGATAGTTTTGTATTATTTCTATTTGGAGTTTGTAGATATATAATCTTTCCCTTTTCATCAAAAGTATCTATTGTTTGTTGTGACGTATTATCTGAAGTTTTTATGGAATATTGTATATGGTCATTATAAATATTTGAAGATGGTGTTGGAGAAAAATCATTCTGTGAAAGTTTTGTATTATTTGCATTTGGAGTTTGTGGATATATAATCTTTCCCTTTTCATCAAAAGTATCTATTGTTTGTTGTGACGTATTATCTGAAGTTTTTATGGAATATTGAGTATGGTCATTATAAATATTTAAAGATGGTGTTGAAGAAAAATCAATCTGTGATAATTTTATGTTATTTGCGTTTGTAGTTTGTGGATATATAATTTTTCCCTTTTCATTAGAAATATCTGTTGTTATTTGTGACGTATTATCTGAAGATTTTATTGAATATTGATTACGGTCATTATAAATATTTAAAGATGGTGTTTGAAAAAAATTATTCTGTAATAGTTTTGTATTATTTGTATTTAGATTTTGGGGATATGTGATCTGTCCCTTTTTATCAGAGGTATCTGTTGTTTCTTGTGGCGTATTATCTGAAGATTTTATTGAATATTGAGTATTGTCACTATAGGTATTTGAAGAAGGAGCATTTTGTTGGGATAATTGATTATTAGCATTATTAGTAAATGCATTTGCAGATTCTAGATGAAATTTTCCAGGATATATGATATTTCCATTTTTCTCACAAATACCTTGTAAAAATGTTTGAGGTTTGTTATTTTCGGGTTGTAAATTAATATCTGAAGGTATTTTTGAATTTGGTATATTATCGTCGTATATATTTAAAGAAGGAATCTGCGAGGAATCCTTTATTGGGCTATTAATATTATCAGTTGAAGTTTGTGGACATATTGTTTTTCCATTTTCATCAAAAATATTTGTTGAAGGAGAATTAGAATTTTCGGGAGGATTAATGTTTAATGGTTTCATTGAATATTGACGGGGATTCTCATTATTTATAATTAAAGATGGTATTTCAAAAATATTATCAAGTAAAATACTAGGAGGAGAAGTTTGTTGATAATTTTCATTATTGTTACTTAAAGATATGGGATTTTCCGTAGGATTGGTTTGTGAATAAATCTCAGAAATATCTGCTGTATCTTGTACAGGAAATGTTTGCGGAATTGGTTGAGATGTGCATTTATTAAAATTATTATTAAAGTTACTTGAAGGAGGCTTTTGCAGAAAATAATTATCAGGTATTCTTGTTTGTTTGTTATAATTTACAGGGAGTGCATATGGATTAAAATTGTTAAAAATATTTACGTAAAGTTGATTTATAACAGGATTTGCTAAGTATTGATTAGTATGTGAATAAGGTTTCTCGTAAAACGAAATAGGTTTATTGCATTGTGGAGTTGTAAATTGTATTTGAGAAGGATTAAATCTGTATAAATTTGTCATAAATCTTTTTGAAAATGTTTTTGGTTCATAAGATTGTTTTTCAGTATTTATGTTACGAGAAACGGACGAATCCACAAAATAATTCGAAAAATGTCTTGTTGGCAATGATTGTGAAAAAGGCTTTCTTTGTAAATTATTTATAAATTCTTGTTCAGAATTTTCATCGTCAGTAATGACTATAGGTAAATTTCGACTTTTGAATGAATTCACAGTACTCTCAGTTGATGCATTTGTTTTCTGTAATATAAAGAATTTGTTTTTATATTTTTATGTAATTTATACTAGTATATTATTTATTAAAAACATAAGTCTATAATAGTTTGTTTTGTATTCTCATTATGTTACAGTATATTACAATATAAGGTTTGAAGAAACGAGATAAAATCGAGATAACTTAATTTCTGAAATTCTGTTATTAGTATTTAAATTTAAATATTTAAATAGTGTTTTATATTTTCTGTATTAATATTTATTAATACAGAACTATAACCTAAAACCGTTTTATTTTTATATGAATTTTGAAATATTTTTACTATATTTATATTTAATATTTTAATGTTGAGATTTTTCCCAAAAATTTCATTACTCAATCATTGAATCAGCTTCTTAATCATAGACACGTGTTTCGCTCTTTAGAAGCTCGTCAGCATGATGATTTGATGAACATCAAGACACTGATGCAGGTGTTGCCGTCTGGCTGGCTTTTATTTCAAGTAAATTAAAAAGATGTAGCTGAGAAGCAATAAATACCACCAACACCATTTACACAATAATGAACTAAGAATTTATAATAATATTAATAACATTGAAGAAAAGTTCTTAAGTGTATCCTGTGAAATTATATAATAATAATCTAATATTGAGATTTTTCCCAAAAATTTTACAAGTTACTCCTCTTAAAAAGCGAAATACAAGTCTATGGTTAACTAGCTGGCATTAATGCATAGCTTAACAAGCTGATTCAATGATATTATTGCAAATGTTAGTCAAAAATTACATTAAATATTGTATCGTCGGAAATTACATTATTATGGAAATATAATTTGTTACAATTAAATAAACGACTCCTTGTTTTTATAAAGTGACAGAACGAATAATCAAATTTGTTTAATATTTATTAGAAAATTATATTTTTAAATAATTGTGTATTATGGGTCAGAAAATAATTCGGAAAAAGGACAATAATTTATTTATTCTTTTAAAATTACTAATAATACTTATAATAAACATAGATCTTACCTTAAAAATAAAATTTAAAAATAGAAGACAAATAAGATATTTCATATTGAAGTTTTGCACAGAAAACAAAATTTTATGTGGAAAATTTTAAAATATTCATAGAAATATTAGATTAAACAATTTAATTGCTGTTAATAAACATATAAATTATGAATAAATAAATTATATTTACGAGAAATAAATATTACTGTTCAAAATTTTATTCAATGTAGCACAATTGAAATTTTATGATATATGTTATAATTTTTGTTATAAATAAATAGGAAAAATAAATTTATGAAAGAATATTTTTTAACTTAAAAATAGTATTAAAAGTATTTATGTATTCTTTTGTGTAAATTTCAGTAATATACAAACATATGGTAAATTCATATACCCAATATACACAACAGTCAATATACATATTTGATTAAAATAATAAAATTAGTTAGCACCTTATATAGAATTTTTATTATAAAAAATGACAAACAATAGTTAAATTATTTATAGTTAAAAAGAAATTATAGTTGGAAAATTTTCAAAACATTGTAATATGATAATACAAAAACAAGAAAAGAAATTCTATAAAAATTATGTGTATTACGGCCGGTTTTATAATAAGATCTTTTATTAAAGTCAATTTAAGCAGACAAAAAAGCATTGTTTTATTGGAAACAATAAATAGTTATGCTGTTAGAAGTTTGAAAAATTAACAAACAACGTAGTTTCATTGATTGCAATGATAATTATATCACTATAATTTAAATGTTTTCTTGTCTGCTTAAAGTTAGCTTTAGTTAAAGTACTTATTATGAAACCGGTCGTTATTCTTTTGATTAACAAATTGTATGTGAAATTTTATTTGAAAATGGATATCGCTTTATACATTTTTGTATCATTCGAAAATAATTTGGCAATTTACGATGTTTGGATAATATACGAATTTTTGGTATTTTTTCATCTTTATTTATTTCATTGTCTTCTTCAGTCGTATTAATATCTATTGCTGTGTTCAAAGGTGTTTTTTCAGTGTTGTAAGTATTTGAAAAATTTTTTTCTATTGCATCATAAAATGTTTTATCTTCCTTGCTAGTTTCATTATAGTCCAATGAAGATTGTGTAACTTTAGCTAATATTTCTGTGGTAGTTGCAGATGATACTAAATCATTTAATGGTAAGTTTTCTATGTTAGTTCTAATAAATTCTAACAGTTTTTCTGTTGATTTTGGAAATGTATTAAAAAAATTTGTCTCTTTTTTAGTAATTTCATGGAGTTGTGATGGAATTTTCGTATTTTCTGTAGTTGTTAAAGTTTTATCGTAAAGTGATGCTACATCTTGTTTTTCCATTTCAATATGTTCTAACGAATCGTGGTCGTAATTAATTTCAGATGAAAAAAATACAAATAATTTATCAAAATTGGCATTTGCGTTCTGTAATAAAGAAAATTTAAATCATATAAGTTAAAGTTATGTGACCTGCTACGGAAAAAGGGATCTTATTTTCACCCAAGACAATATTGAGTTATTAATATCATTAATAAGATAATTATTTAAATAAAGAAATATTAATATACCACGTTTTTAAAGCGGACTAAAAAGTATAAAATAATTATTTCTCCTAGCCCCATACAGATTTATAAGATTCCTGACCCCATACAGATAGTCTTGAAAATTTGTAATTGTGAATTTTTAATAGCTATAACAATATTTGTAAGATTTAAAACAAAAAACGTGGGGGCGCATGCAATACATAATAATAAGGAGTGTAGGGAGTAGCTATCGTTGCGCCCCAGATTTTTCGTTAAATCTTATAAGTATTGTCATAGTTATTAAAAATTCAAAATCACAGGAATTTGTGTAGGATTATAAATATGTATGTATGTATGTATGTATATGCATTTTTTTTTATTTAAATAATAATTTTCTGCTTTTTAGTTTCGTGTATGTGTTTTATATTTTCTGTAGTTGTTTTCTGTAGTTTCTGTATTTTGAAAAAAAAAATTGCTAAATAGATACATGAATGTACGAAATTCGTAAATATGGCACAAGATGAAAATTAATATTTCTAATATTATTAATTAATTAGTAATATTGCATTGTCATCTAGTTTTGAACTATGTTTAAAGATTGAAGTCTGTAGCTTATCAGGAAGTTAGTTTAATATGATTGTAAAATTTGTACGAACAGACAAGCAGACAGGAAAAAAGCGAGTTAATAAAAACGTATTAGAAAAGAGATCAAAATTATGAATAATTTGATATAAAATTTGGTAAAATATTCCTAAAAATTGTTAAAGTTCTTGTTGTTTCAATTCGCAAGTTCGAAAAATGTTTGTTTTCAAAAAACATTTGTTAAAGTTTGCCATTTTTAGTATTGCAGTATCACATTTCCATCTCTTACTTTTACCACAATACTGTTTTGGTGCCTAGGTGGATATATGACAGTGATAGGGTTTGGCTGCAAAAACATAAAAGAAAAATGACTGCTGAGGAAATGAGATTTTTACATAGTGTATGTGATGTAACTGGGAGGAATCGAGTACGAAACAGATTGGTGTATGCTGAGTGTGAAATTCAGATAAGTAGTTGGAGTAGTATATGATTGAAAGAGTGGCTTGCGTGAACGAAAGTTTCCAAATAGTAGAAATAGAATAGGATGCATTTCTAGGTATTATAAATGTAAATAAAGCTAAAGTTGCTTGTCTGGATAGGGATATTTGGAGGAAACTAATTTCGGAATAGTGGAAAGAGTTAATGTCACACCCTTTTGGGTTTATGGCGTGTTTGTGTATGTATGTATGTACCAAATGTTGAAAAATTAAAATTAAAATAGTTGTTGAGAAATAATGTATAGGAAGAACGTTTAATATAATAATCTAAATATGTGAAATTTTAACTCAAATCACTTTAATTTCCTGTTCTGAAAAATTGACTTTGTAAAGATAGAAGGTCCTTTTCTTTCATCAGGTTACAAATAGGTGTAATTATTAACAGAATATACTGAAAATCATATTAATTTTGAAAAAAAAAAAATTACATGTTAGAGTAATTTTATACGATTGAAACTTTAAAGTACAAATTTATTTACAATTTTTAAATAATTAATGTAATATTTTTGTAAATATTATTAATTAATTTAAAAGGTTATAGATTAAAAAATGTTATTAAAATTTTTAAGTTATGATGTTTCATTTCTTATAACATTAAAACATGTTACAAGAAAAACAAATTAATTTATTTTGCATAATAAAATGTGAAATTAAAACTGTAATTTACCTTTTTTTTTTTAATTAGAGCAACATGCCGTGTTTTGTTAATAAATATGTTAATAATATTAAATTTAATACTTTTTTTGTTTTCACTATGATGAAGAAAACAATCAGTATATGTTTACTTTTTATAAAATAAATGATTTATTGCCTCCTTCTAATCATATTCAGTGTATTCATCTAATACAATTAGATATGTTTTCTACTTTGTTTTATATTTATCTATTCTTATTCGTTGATTTATCTTACAGTTTCCGATTATTTATCTAAATTTATTTTGAAATAACAATAACTACTTTGTATGTAGATGAAAGAACTGATGTTATATTTAAATAAACAAATCATTTAAAATTTTACCATCCACATAGAATTAAATAAAATAGCAAATTTTTTTTTCTGTAGATCAATTTATTCATAGTTATAGAAAAAATATATTACGGATTATTTATAAATAATTTAATCGATTATAAAGGCGGACTAAAGTTTTATTAATATTTTCCAAAAAATTTCAAAAATAAACTAATATTTTGATAATATTTATAAACTACTTAAATTAACTGATATAGAAAGAAAATGTGCAAAATACGACAATTGCATATACATTTATTTTAATGAAACTTATTAAAAAATGATTTAAATTGTTACAAATAATGCAAAAATATAAAAAAATATATTAGTTATTGTAACAAAATAATTCTAAATATATATATAAAAAAAGATAGTTACCTTAAGAACGCAAATACTCATTAGTAAAAATATTGCAGTGTATTTCATGTTCAATATATGTTTAACACAATAAATTTTTTAAATAGGTAAAAAGAATTTTGTTTAATATATTTATAACGATAAGAAATCTAATAAATCAATTTTCCAAAAATATCAAACAAAATTATCTATATTTTCAAATATATTGAAAAATATTTATATAAAAAAACCTTATTCAATATCGAGACATTCCATTCAAATTGCAGTTCATAACAATTTTAAATAACATCAGAATTTTATTCAAATTTTATAATTTAAATAAAATAAACAAATTTTGATCTATAAAATAAAACAGCTTTAGGTTATAGTTCTATATTAATATTTATTAATAATCGACGACTCAAAGTACATCTTCATCCGGAAAATAAAAAAAAAATTAAAAGTGGAAAGTACGACTTTTTCTGTTCAGTTCCGGTTTTTATTACAGCAAAAATAACGGTTTTTTCGGTTTTTGAATCAGTTCCAGTTCGAAGCCCTAATACAAATGACATTTAGTAACATACTTTTGAATTAAAAGTGAAAACTTGTATGTATAATAACAAATAACATAGATTCACTTTTATGTGAAATTATACAAAGGTAAATGTTAAAAAAAGTTATCAATTTTACGTATTGTATATTGAAATCAACATTGCATATACATAATACAAAATAACAAATTTATACACAAAACAAGATTTTTATTTACATATATTTACATTTCTCGTAATACAAATATATATAAATTATATAAAATTACAAAAATAAATATACAATTGAAACTTATATATCAATAAACGTGAAGAATTATGCAATTCTACTAACACTGAATGTAGCATATACAGAGAGGAATATACATTAGTTGAGCAAAATTATGAAAAACTAAAAACGGTTATCAGAGAATCGGAAACTGAAATTATGCAGTATTATTTCCTATAAATCTTAATCTGAAGTGATAAATTACAAACAATCGAATATTTATATCCAGTTTAATTCGATTTTTAACAATATCAAAAATTTAATCATTATTTTGTTACTAATCCATTGACTATTCGTGTAACATTTATTAAAAAATTATTTTTACATTCATTATATTATGAATTTTGAATCAGAATATAATTCCGAAATAAATAAAGTTTGGAGAATTGGTTGTAATTCGTTAATACCTGTGAAATCTAAATAAAAATATAGAAAAACATACAAGCCCGTATTACGAGCTCGGTTTTTGGGTGTTTCAGTTCATTTGTTTAGTCCTGTTCTTATAGCAGTTGCATATTGTAGTGCATTTAGCGCCCAAAAGTGATAGAAACTCAATTTTTGTTTAGAATTGTGGATAGATTTCAAAGAGTTCTATAGTTCCTGAAAGTATTATCAAGGGTTCTGTCGATTTAAGCATAAAACTCACATTTTTCAATTTTGCGGAAATTACATCACGCAGCGCCCAACTATGGTCAAAAATGAGTTCGGAGTGTATTTTAGGTTAGGTTAGGTTAGGTTAGATACTTTCAGGAACTCAAAAACTCTTTGAAATAACTCTAACAAAAATTGAGTTTCTATCACTTTTGGACGCTAACTTTACACGAGTCAGTTGCATTGCTTTAAAACCTATATTAGTTAAAATCAATTTTAAAATCGAGCTTGTAATATGGGTCACAGTGTTTAACAACAGCACTCGTTAGATTATATCATTGAATAAATTGTCGGTTGCTATGGAAACCTATTAATGTGTAGTAAATTTAATTTATATAATCTATCAACAATGACTGTATGTATAACAACACGTTTGTGCAAAAAAAAAGTTGTTTGTGTATCTTCATATTTGTTAGTAAAACATATTTAGTATTTTAAGAAATTCTTTACAATTTATGTTGTACCACATTTTACATAATCAAAATTACAGCATAAACCTCATTCAGACTATCTTACTTTTCACGAAATTAGTGTTATATTTAGCGCAGAGCTAACTTATTTTTTTTTTTTTAAGTCTACTATGGTCATCACAAAACCGACCGTCATCCTATTAAATAAATTTATAGAATAGAAAAATTTATATAACAACTATTGTGTTCATGGTAACTAAAAACAAAGCTGTCCTGACACAAATATATTCCACCTATTTACAGGATTATATATAATAAAATAATTTTCCTTGAACCATAAACAATAATTTAAGAAAGCTATATACGTATTTCGAAAACTAAACTTGTATCATCAGTAGCAAAAGATCAGTAGAAAAAGGCAGCATAAGATAATAGCAATACCTCCCTTATCATATGTGATTGGTAAAAACTAATGCAAATGTATAATTTTATTAGTTGTTGTTGGTTTTATCGCAGCCAAAATTTGAAATTATTAATGTTTTTTAACAAATATAAATTTAATTTCGAGATAAATAGGGAAGTGTGAATGATGCTTAAGATTGGATTTTAATTTAAATTATTATCGTATAATTTAAAAGAATTTAAAAATTTCATGTAAAGTATCACTTCTAGTTGAACAAATTTTCATAAAAATACAATCAGTTATTTTTAAGTTAACCTGATAATTACATACACACAAAAATACAAACATATACACATACAAGCATACACTGAAAAGAAATATTACTTTAAAAACCAACGTTTTAACTGTTAATTCAAAACTAAACATATTTTTATAACAAAAATATATTTTTTAACAAAAATCAATAATAGTAAGTAATTGTATAACTTTTTTGAAAGTTTAATTTGGTTAATAATTTTCAATTCAAATATGTATATATTTATTCCAAAATTCAAAATAGTTGTACTATAGCTTACTATTATTTAAAATAAAACGGCTTTAGGTTTAAGTTCTGTATTAATATTTATAAATAGTCGACGTTTCGATGAACTCTACGTCCATCTTCAACAGGAAAACTGATACAAATGATATTTACAGTAAATAAATAGACCATAAAAACAAGTTACTAGGTAACAAATAAGTAACTAGATCATATTTTTTTTATATAAATTTATAATTAATAAATGCAAAATTTTATTTAAATCAATGCCCTTTCACACTGATTGATGTTATTTTGTCCTTATAAATTTCTATTGCTTCTCTTATCAATCTGCTGTTAATATTGTTGGGGTTTTGCAATTATTACAGTATCTTATTATTTATTATCTTAGAAAAAATATTTGCATTATAAAAACCCAATTTTACAAATCAAAATTACTTTTAAATTAATAAAAAAACTTTGGTTTTGAAGTAATTTTTTTGTTCAGTATACCGAGACATACACACGTAAAACTTGAGTGACAATGATTCAAGTTACTGAATCACTTCTGTTCAAATCTCGTTATCTCGACATTTTATACTAAAAAAATACTGCTGCTATACTTATATTGTATATCGCACGAAATGTAAAAAATAGTAGGTTATTTATGAGTCAAGCTAATGTTGAAATATCATCCGTCTTTCTATCTGTCAAGATATTATAATAAGAACACCCTCTAACTTAAAATATATAGGCTATATATGTATATACAATATCCAATAGCCTGATGCAATTCACTTAGAATTATTATTATTATTTTTTTATGACAGTGATAGATATGACAGATAATTATTTATGTATTTTATATCACTATGGTAATACTGCCAAAAAATATTTACATTTATGTTTTGTTACAAACAAAACTTGATATTAAACAGACAACTTGCAAACAAATTCAGGGGTTTAATTCTCGAGCGGTGAAATATTCTCATCGAGCGAGAAAACAAACTACAAACAATGAATTAAGTTTTGAAATTGTTTCATGTATTTTCATGAAACATTTTCCAATTTCAAACAAATTATATATACCTACTTGTAGACAGCTGTAGTGTATGTGAGCTTAATTTAATGAAAAAATTAGTTTCTGTTTTTCTGGGGTTAATTATTGTTAAAAAGACATGTACCTAAAGATTTAAATAATTGAATCTTGCTATAAAACTTCACGATATCGATGGCGTTTCACTACAGAGTGTTTACCGATCCCTGGCATAAACATTAGTTCTAAATGGTGAGAATTTAGGTAAATGTATTTTAACAAGTATGTAAATGGAACTTAACTGGTTTTTCTTCAAAAATGACATTTAACTGGTTTTTCCTCAAAAGTGACACTTAACTGGTTAGATTTTGCCCAAATTACCAAAAACATACATCAGATAATATAATTTTGAGGTCACCAGATGAAAATATATATAAATATATATCATAATTGAAACTTAACTCAATTTTACCAAAAAAGCGACTTAACTGGTATTTTCTCAAAGCTACAGATATATTTCGTATGGAACATTGAACAATCATTGTGAAATGCTCAAAATATCTAATTATTTTGTATAATTTCTGATTTTCAATTAATTACATAGTGCATAATACTGTTTGAAAGATATCACAAATTTAAGTTAATAAATTAAAATATGATCTTACATCTTACTGTGGCGAAAAGTTAATAAAATAAAATAATTTCCTTTAAACCATAGATAATAATTTAAAAAAGAGCTATATACGTATTTCAAAAGCTAAGCTTTCATTATCAGTAGCAAAAGATAAAGCTAAAATCCTAATCAGTGATCTAAGGTTACACAGATATAGTGGTTAAAGAACACTGACGTATCAACAAGCACTTGTTGACATTGTTTTTTGGGACTTGTGCTTTAAATTTTGCTACTGATGATGAATGCTTTTCTTTCGAAATACCTATATAGCTTTGTGTCTCTCGGACATACAAACACTTATTTTATTAATATAAGTTCAAAAACAAATTATTAAGATGATGACAAAATCAAAGTTTATTTCAATTTTTTTGAATTTCTATAGTGTAAAACGGACATAATACTTTGCTTTGCTTTGATATCTTTGAGAAACCCTGCATCAAAAATTCATATTTTGATCATATCACAAATAGTATACATGTATCATAAAAAATATACAGTCCATTATACTGAAATCAAATTGTGTAGCTCTTACTAATAATCGCAGTATATTATTTTTGTACTACTATAATTGTTCATTATTTATTTTGTTTAAAATATATATATATATATATATATATATATATATATAAATAGATAGATAGATAGATAGATATTTGATAACAAAATAAATAATGACTCAAATTATTATATTACAATTATTATACAACAGTACAAATATTATTAGAAAATAATTAATGAGAAATTTTTATTTGTAGAAATTGCTTTAAAACACATATATTTATATTTTGAATAATAATTGTGTATAAATAAAATTTCTGTATGATTTAAATGTGTGGGGAATGTGTTTTAATATTAAAAACAACAATCGATATTTTTAGTAGAATGCTTGCAAGTTATCTGTTAAAGATTTTTAACATCAATTAGTTATTTTCTGTTATTGACAATTAATTATATCTATAATGTTCACTCTTGTTTATGTTTTGTGCAAACCAACCGGTTAAGAATTATAAAATTTCTATTGAATATTTTATAAATTGCTTTAGGTAAAAATCGAATATCGACCATTACATATTTCCATAGTTTTACCCAACACTGTATAAATTGAATATGTTTCGGAGGGGGAATAGACAGAGTATAAAGATAAAGAGAGAACATGTAGAAATATATGCGCGTTGCGTTGTCCGAAATGAAAAACGATGATTTATAATAGAAATCAAAACCGAACGAGTATTTGAATTGAATTTACATATAATATTATAATAGTTGTATATAATAACATGATATAGATTCTATGATTATAAAAATGTGGCACGGCTTCGTTAATGGTGTATTCACTAGTTTGTGTAACATTTACATTATAAATGCCTTCGGCTAGTCCACTCGGTGAACGTACATAAAAAATATATTCACCCGAATCGGAAACGCTTACCGAACGTAAACTCAACGCGGCATTGTGACAGTTGGCCGACGACGAATTCTGAAAGAAAAAATTGATTTGTTAACGAGAATTGATCTGAGGCAAAAAAAAAGAATTGTAAATAAATAACAATTATAATGAGATATTTCCAAATGTGCTAACTGTATTAACCGTACCAAGCAGCGATTTTGCGCTCTTCTGTTACGCTAGATAAGTTCTAGCGCAATAGCAAGCGCGACTTTACGTCTATCGTTCCGTTTTAAGAAAAAATACAATTGGAGTAATATTACACTTTATAGGTATACACTTTTATTTTTATAAACAACGATCACTATAATAAATATAACTTTTTCAACTTTTTTTTGGAAACTTTTACAACAAATACAGTAAACAGCAATTATACCGTTCGAAAGTTTTCAGCTGTATTTTTTTAAGTCAAATTTTTACTTAAAAAAAATGGAGTCAAAGTGATCAAGTCAAAATTCAGATTTGCCAATGGTGGCAAATAAAATTAGCGTTCTACATTTATGAATTAAAAACAAATTAGATGTTAGTACTTGTAACAAATGTAACTTTCGTTGGAACCTACAAAATATATAAATTTTACCCCTAAACCAAAAAAAAAGGTTAATTTTAAGCATTTTCTTTTTAACAAGGCCGCCATTTCGAAAATAAATGTAAAAATTATACATTTTGTAAGTTCTGACGAAAGTTACTTGTGTTACAAGTAGTAATATCTGATTTGTTTTTGTTTCAGAAATGTAGAACGCGAATTTTTTTGTAAGTGAAAATTTGACTGCTGAAAACTTCAATAAATACACTTTCCAATGATATAATTGTTGTTTACTGTATTTGTTGTAAAAGTTTCCAAAAAAAAATTGAAAAACATCTAGAAAATCCATACAACAAACAGGAATACCTTCTTTAAAAATATTGTTTAGGTTACCAGTTACTATAGCAAATACAGAGCGTTTATTTAACATATTAAAAATTAATAAAGAATTAAAGTATATGGTGCAGAATGCTCAAACGCACTTGCTATAAAATATATTTTAAATTTATATAAGTTTTTTTACAGTAAAAATAATAACATTTTGTAATTTTACTGTAATAATTTACATAATATTACATTTTTTATGAAAATACATTCACAAAAAATGTAAAATTACGTAAAAATTTTACAGTGTATTAAAAAGGAAATTGTTAAAATTGTAATTTTCCTAAAATAATTAATGACATAACAAAAATGATTCCAAATTTAAATAATTACATATGACGCAATATATGTTTTTGCATTTTGAATTTTTTTTCTTTTACTTTTGAAAAAGAAAATTAGAAACTCCAACCACTTTCTACAGAAAGTCAGCCCTGATAATTCGTTTAATTTCAATTCTTATTATCATAAAATTACTGTACCAGAAATAATGTGCGACTTACCGTAATTTCATAGGCAGAGATTCGGTCATGCACCTGACCTGGCATAAGCGCAACATTAGCTCGTAATACCATCCATATAACACGGGTATAATCTGGATTTGAACAGAATTCCACTGCCAGCGTTAATGTTTGACCAACATTTGTTGTTATCGTTTGGTTATTTGGATATACCACTGGTGCACCTGATACGAAAACAAATTTATTCAAATTTTATTTATTCATTTTTTTAGAAATCATTATTGGAAATAATCCTAAGGACTTTACTTCAAGTGGAATACTAGGATTGTAACAGAATTCGATAAAAGATATTAGTATATATCCTAAATAAAATTCTATGTCTATACTTGTCTGACACAGAGCCGTGCTGAGGGGTGTGGTAAGCAAAGCATATGCCTCGGGTAAAAAATGAAAAAGGGACAAAATTTAAATATAATCAATTACATATTTAAAAATTTTGTGAAAATTATTAAAAGTTTTTTCACTATTATGTACATTAAATATTATAATTATATTTTTTTTAAAACTGTTTTCAAAGTTTATTAAGTTAGTGTTAAATAAAAGTAATAATACACAGAAAAAAAAATTTAAATAATTTTCTTATTGTTTTAGTTCTATATCTATATATCTATAAGAAAAGATTAAACATCTAATTCAATGTATTCATCTAATGCAATTAGATAATTATTCTAGTTTATCGTATATTTATCTATTCTTAGTATATGATTTATCTAAAGTTTTAGATAATTTATTTTAACTTTACTTGAAATAGCAATTTGTTTTCAGATAATTTGTATATAGATAAAATAACAGTTGTGATTGAAAATATCATCTAATTAAATAGACATATCATCTAAAATTCGGTCTTCTAATTCGTATTAGATAAAATAGCTATTTTAATTACTATTTAAGTTAAATTTAATAACCAGAATAGGACCATTATATTTATATATAATTTGCAATCATAATATCTAGGTAAGTTATTTCAAGAAACATTGAGATAGCTAATATAAAAAATAAAACGACTTTAGATTAGAGCCTAAATCGACTCGACGAACTCAACGTCCATCTTCACCAAGAAAACTGATACAAATGACATTTACAGTAAATGAACAGAACAATAGAAACAAGTTACTAGGCAACAAATAAGTAACTAGATCATAAAATTTTTATAAATTTTTATTTAATGAAAGCCAAATTTTATTTATTTATAATGAGTTCTAAAAGATTTTTTACTATATTAGCTAGTATAAATTTCTAGTTCGAATATTTTCTAAAACATTTTAAAACAAATGTACTAACATGTTATATTAATTTACATTTAAAAAAAATACTAAAAACATAGTAAAACATTTTTTAGAACTCATTGTATTAAAATAAAAGAACTGTTTTAGGATTAGATTCTGTTTAATTATTTTATAAAAACGACATTTTGACGAAACTGAACGCTCGTTTCCATCAGGTCAAAATTTATCAAAAGTAAATAACGGTATGTAGCAACAAGTAACAGTTTTTTATTTTAATACTTAAAACATGTTAAATAAGACAAAACTTTGGATTAATATTTTTTAAGAAAATATAAACAAAGACTTTAAGTAACTTTTTTATGATCTAGTTACTTATATTGCTATCTACTAACTTGTTTCTATGTTCTGTTTATTAACTATAAATGTCATTTGTGTGATTTTTCCTGATGAAAATGTACGTTGAGTACGTCGACAAAAAGAAAATAAAAAAAAATGTGGCAAATACCTTTTACAACAACGTCAACGTTAGATGATACCCTCAAATGATTGAGTGATTTTCTTGAATCGTGACTGGGTGTAACGCATTTATATTCACCAGCTTCTTGATATAAAATCTGCTCAATTTTAAGATCTTGTGACGCTCCCATCGGATCTAAAATGCCCGTTTTCGAATTGAGACGTGCCCAACACCCAACTGAGCCTAAAATAATAATAAAAAAAATTGTATTACTTTCCATGTATGCACTGAGAAAAAAATGTAGCTTTAGATCCAAAGTTTAAGTCCTGAAAGCTAGCCCTTTAAGTATGCCAAAAATAATTATGTGTCTTTTATGTACTATTTATGTGCCAAACTCAAATTTTTTGTGCTGTTGTATTTCCTTTTGAGCACAAAAATTTTGAGTTTGGCACATAAATAGCACATAATTTTTGGCATATTTTGTTTTCACTTTTGGCATACTTGAGGGGCTAGCTTCCAGAATCTTTAAAGTTTTTACTCTTAACTCAAAAAGTAATCGAGTTTCAAACTGTAAACTTATGTTTATAAATAGAAATGAAAATTTTAATAAAAAAAAAGATAGTAACAGTATAACTATATTAAAAAATTTGTATAAAATTATTTAAACGTACATTTTTTTTACAATAATTGTCGTTGGACACTTTGTTAACAACGATAATCATGTAAATTTACAACAAATTAAACTTTTATAATCATCTTTTTTTAATGTAAAATTACATTTCAAAAAATGTAACACATTTTGGTACTTATTGCTATTATAAAGTTACATAAACACATGTAATATTGATTACTGTATTTAAGAGTGAACATCATATATACAGGATCCTGCACCTCACCTCCCGTCTTCTGTAGCTCATTTATTAATTAAGTTAGGATTTTGATATTTTGCAGGCGTTCTCTGTACCTCCGAGTCTATTTCAGGAAAATATTTTTGATTATACAGGGTGTCCCAATAAAGTGTTACGCCATGATGATATATCTTTTTAAATTACATGCTATACTTTTTTTTACTTATTTGGGTGTCTTTTATGGTTGCCTACATATTCCTAAAATTCTATTGAAATCGGTTCGTTGAAGTCAGCGAAAAAAAATAAAAACCAAAAAAAGTCGGTTTTGCACCACTGGCTTTAAAAATTAATAAAAAACGCAAATAGTATCTGGTTAATAAAATTTTAGGACATAGTCATTAAGTAAAGTCTAGTAGTCTCGTTAACCAAGTTTTTATTGATCCAGATTATACAGGATGATTAAAATCTAGTGTCAAACTTCGCAAAGTTTAAAGCACTTTATCTTTCTTATTTCAAATGGGAACCCCTATATATTTTTATATCATTCGATGCGGAATTGAAAAACAAACATTTTTTCTAATTACAACCCTATGGCAATTCCTAACATTTTACAAGTTATTCACCAAAAACTTATTTTATCAACTATTCCAATAGCAATTTTAATTGATAAAAATCGAAGGTGCCTTTGATAAACATTTAAAATTGCTATTGAAATAGTTGATAAAATAAGTTTTTGGTGAATAACTTGTAAAATGTTAGGAATTGCCATAAGGTTGTAATTAGAAAAAATGTTTGTTTTTCAATTCCGCATCGAATGATATAAAAATATATAGGGTTCCCATTTGAAATAAGAAAGATAAAGTGCTTTAAACTTTGCGAAGTTTGACACTAGATTTTAATCATCCTGTATAATCTGGATCAATAAAAACTTGGTTAACGATACTACTAGACTTTACTTAATAACTATGTCCTAAAATTTTATTAACCAGATACTATTTGCGTTTTTTATTAATTTTTAAAGCCAGTGGTGCAAAACCGACTTTTTTTGGTTTTTATTTTTTTTCGCTGACTTCAACAAACCGATTTCAATAGAATTTTAGGAATATGTAGGCAACCATAAAAGACACCCAAATAAGTAAAAAAAAGTATAGCATGTAATTTAAAAAGATATATCATCATGGCGTAACACTTTATTGGGACACCCTGTATAATCAAAAATATTTTCTTGAAATAGACTCGGAGGTACAGAGAACGCTTGCAAAATATCCAAATCCTAACTTAATTAATAACTGAGCTACAGAAGACGGGAGGTGAGGTGCAGGACCCTGTATATTAAGGTGGGTTGAAAAAGTTGATTTTGCCCGCTGAGCAAAAAAATGAAAGTTGTTGGTGAGAGAATCAATAATTTTCGGTTTAAATGCAGTTTTATTTAACTAATTAAATATTAACTAATTTCAAACAAAACTTTGAAAATAGCTATACTGTTACTTACTATTATTGTTTTCTATTAAATTTTTCATTTTCATTAGAAAAACATAAGATTACAGTTCAAAAACATGTTAAAAGTACATCTACATTTTTCTCCCGTTGTACTCGTAGTTTGACTTATTTAATTTTTAAAAAAAATCAACTCACCTGCAGCACATTGCAAATGAACATTACCACCTAAAGCAACTTCGATTTGTCGTCCAGTTGAACTTAGCTCCCTGACATCGTAGTCTGGCTCAGATGTTACATCTTCATCTATACAATGTCAAGAATTTAATTTATATGTTATATAAGAATATTATCAAAGTAAATATCTTTCCAAACTCATTACATTAAAATAAAACGGCTTTAAGTTGTAGTTCTGTATTAATATTTATTAATAATACAGAATTACAACCAGAAGTCGTTTTATTTTTTAATATTATCAAAGTTATCAATTGGTAAATATACATTAAACAGACACATTTTCATAATTTTTACAAAATATCAAAAAGTTACTGTAAAACGCATTAACATATTTTAATGTATAAAATGTTCATACGATTATTCAACGAGTATGTAATGATGGTTATTACCAGTATTGGGATAAATAAAGAAAAAAAAATCTAGATAATGGTATAGTATTTATTTATTATCTAGATGAGATAATAGATATCAGAACAAAAGTTTATCTAGATAATATATATAATTAGATAATTGGCATTATTTTATAATTTTATTTTTAATTTTCAAAATATATGCACGATAACAAAAGAAATTTATTGTTATTAAAAAAAAACAAATAGATTTTGATTTTGATTTGATTGATTTGATTTTTATTCTACATAAAAATATTTTTTTAAATGCCATTTAAATAATACTCCTACTAGTTTAGAAGTTTTAAAAGTTCATAAAAAATTAAATTTCAGATGCATTACATTATTACAAAATATGTTACAATTGAAATATATGTTTATATATTAAAATTCTACGTCATATTCTAAATTTAATTATAATTACTTGATTTTTACAAGTAAACAATTACGAACGCATTTGTCAAATACAAAATTCTATGCTAAAGAAAAATTTTATATACGGAAACTTTATCTAGATGATTTTACAATAAATTATAAGAAATTGAATCCAGATTAAATGAGAAATAATTTATTTAATTAAGGGCCAGTATTTCCATTTTATTTATTCTTAAGATAAGTAAAATAAAATCATTATAAGTTTATTCCAACATTTAGAAATACTGGGCCTGAGATAAAAGATAATAATAATATAGTAAAAAAAAAATCTTTCAAAACTCATTATATTAAAATAAAACGGCTTTAGGTTATAGTTCAGTATTAATACTTTTTAATAATCAACGTACATTTTCATCAAGGAAAATGATAAAAATTACATTTAGATTAAATAAACAAAACATAGAAATAAGATAATAAGTAACAAAATAGATAACTATAGAATATAAAATATATACATTTTTAGTTTATAAATTTTATGATCTAATTACTTATTTTGTTACCTAGTAACTTGTTTCTATGTTCTGTTTATTTAACCTAAATATCATTTGTATCATTTTTCTTGATGAAGACATATGTCGAGTTTGTCGAAACGTCGATTATTAATAAATATTGATACAGAACTACAACCTGAAGCCGTTTTATTTTAAAAGATAACAATATTTTATCTAGATGAATGATTTAGATAAAATTATCTAGATAAATACAAATACTAGTTTTTACTCGTAAAGATAAGTGATAAATGCGAGTATTAAAGACAATATGCAAGTAGAATATTATACTTTTTTTATGACTATAGATAACATAAATAACATTGTAAAATAATTACAGTTTAACATTTGTTTAATATTATTGTAGTAAAAGACGACTAACTTATAAGATATTTTAAATAAAATGTTGTGATTAGCCAAAAAATTTAATATATATTAATGCTGTAATCTTAGCTAAATTCCGTCATTGACTTTGGAATCAATAAATATTATTAGTATTAACATAGTAAAAAATCTTTTAGAACTCATTTTATTAAAATAAAAAAGCTTTAGATTGAAGTTCTGTTTAATTTTATATTAACATTCAACGTTTCGATATACTAAAGGTAAATTATCATCAGGAAAACTATATATACAAATAATATAAATAATAATTATTTATGTCACTTGTATATATTTTTTCTTGATGATGATATACGCGCAGTATATCAAAACATAAAATTTTAATATAAAATTAAACAGAACTTAAATCTAAAGTGTTTTTAATTTTTATTATTATTATTATTATTAAAAAATAACAAACCCAAAAATCGTAGTTGGTTGTATGCTACATGAAAAGAAAAGAAAATTAATGTATTAATTTCGGAATCCCGATCTTTGAATATTTCGACAGAAAAAATAATTGTCTGTCAGTTTTAACGAAAAAATATATATGTGTCTAACTAATGTCTAAAATAAGAACAATATTCATAATTTTGGCAACTAAACTACGTTATAATATAAGTAATTTAGAATTATTATACATTTTATTTGCAGTGTGTGTGTGTGTGTTTGTGTTTCAGTTATTAAAGAAAAGTTTGTTATAAAATGCCAGTCATGATTTTGCTTAATGGACTGTATATTTAAATTTTCTATTAATTACATATAATAAGTGGTAAAACAAAAATCATCTTACGATAACCACTCATAGTAATGAAATGGCTTTAAATAACATAGAATTAATTTATATGTCAAATATATTTTTACTAATGGCAAGTCAATTGATATACACAGATTACCAAGGGGCCCCTATGCTCATAATAACCCCCCCCCCCTTCCCGTGCAAGACATAGTAAGTACATGGGCGGTTAATATGAAAAAACAGGTTTTTCGTGAACATTGCTCTCTAAATTATTTTAGAGGAAATTGTTTAAAATGAATGTTATAGAGCTGACAATTCTGAATTTAACACGTTGACTGCCAACAGTAGCAAACAGAAAATTTATTAATAAATATACATAACATAATACGATTAAATTAAGTTGGCTTTTCAGGCCAGAATTCTGAAAATTACTGTGGCAGTCAACGTGTTAAGTCAATATTTATTTCGCATGCTTTATAACTGTAGAAATTAGATTTGAATATTTACAAAATTATAATTTAGTAGTTAGTACCTACTAGTTATGAAATTAAAACAAAAGACAAATAAATTTAAAGTAAAAATAGTCCACGTAGATATTAAGACTTAATTTTTATTACAATTTAATTTTCGAACACAGTAATTCTCTCAAAAATTATTTAAATTTATTTCATTGCTAGTACAATTAAATTGAACTTTTGTAAATTTTAAAATCAAATTTCTACAGTTCTGAAGCATGCAAAATAAATCTTGTATATTATTCGAAACAATTTTCTCTAAAATAATTTATGTAGCAATGTGCATGGAAAACCCTGTTTTTCCATTTTATTTATCTAATATGTACACATGTATGTCTTACAACTCGGTATAAAAATGTGGCGCAAACTCTTCTCATTTAACCAAAAAATATCGCAAAATATTCACAAACCTTGCCAATTCATTTGCTCATCGGATAACCACGTAAATCTTTCAATTTTATTTCCACAATATATCTTAATTAAAATTCTAAACTGACCAAATTGGTCTTTCTAGAAACACTTTTGCAAATTTAACGTATTTTTAGCCTAATTTAACTCTAAGTATATCACATATAATATTCTTCAGCTAAAATTGTGATTTGGAAATATTAAATGGGTGATTCTCAACGACATACGTAAATGTAGATGTCTCATTTGCTACAGCAGTTATTGGAATTGTTTATAAAGTTACGTACTCTGTTAATTCTGAATTGCCAACATGTATCGCTTGACTTAAATTGATTATTATTGCGCAATTACAATATTAGCTTAAGAATACTATACATATATATTTCCTTGCTCACTGATTTAAGTAAAAGCTCAATAATAATTACAGTAAACTAAGTGTGATACCTACATCTGACATTAAGAAAATATCCAATCGACGAAAATCGTCCTAGGAAATGTCGTGCAATACATTTGTACCAGCCGCTATGATCCCGATTGATAGCTGTAAAGTTGAGATAGCCGTCAGGTGTCTGCTGGACAGGTGGTTCGTTGTCATCCTTTTGCCAAACGGGAACAGCACGAGGATTTGCATCAACCTCGCAACGCAACGATACTGGCATACCTTCACGAATTGGAAAGCCAAAGCCAGGCGTACGAGATATTGCAAACGATGGTGTATCTGAAACACACAATTCAAATTGGATTTATCTGTTTTTTTCTTTTCTTTTTTATTATTTATGATATACTGTGATCCGGTTGCACAAAGCATTGTTAACTTGACTAATAAGTAAATTAGATTAGATTAGATTAAAATTAGGCAAATAGATTTCCAATTGTTTTCAAATCGCCTCATTGATTGGTAAGTTGGCAACAGAGCGTTTAACAACACTTTGTGCAACCAAATTCAGGTGCCAACATTGAGATCTGGGGGATTATAATAGCTACAACTTCGATTAAATGGGACTTATTGTGCAAATTTACATGGCTATCTCAGATGTACTATTACTTGTCAAATTTCTATTAAAGGTTCCATTTAAAACATCATAAATTTGTGTTGTTTCTCAAAAGTGTGTTAATAACTCATTTTTTATTAACACATTTTCCTACGTCAATTTTATAATTATTTATTTTTTTTTATTTAAAACTTTTTTTAAGTTTATTTTAAGAAAATGACCAAATTTAGTTTTTTGCAATTATCTAGTGACCTACACTCTAAAAAAATTATGTAATATTATCTACAAACCATGAGAAACTATAATGCCCAATATTTCTAGATATAATTACACAATTACTATTATTTTACATAATTGTTTAAAAATACATAATATCAAAACTATTACAAACATTATGTAATATGATATTACCAACGGGATGGAAAAGTGCATATCTATGTAATAAGTATTACAATTTTTTTAGTAAAGTCTCTTTTAGAAAATTTACAGAACTTTAGTAAATTTGCTATCAGAAATTTCCATAGATAGGTAAAATTTGTTTAGTTCTGTAATATTATTTTTGTTATAATTACATGCATTTCTAAATTTACATAAAGATGTATTTTGAAATGAATGAATTACACTTAAAATATTTTATTAGTATTATTACACAAAATATGTACTGTCTCATTATTTTGATGAATTATTACAAATATTAATATGCAAGCTGTAATTTCACATATATTAAGAACAATATGTAATTCTACATTAACTATGTGTTGTAATTTGCAGAAAGTAAGCAGTTTTACATACTTATTAAGTCACTTTGAAGTAGAAATACAAAATATTTATGGTAAAATAAAATTTTATATTTTTTTATAGTTTTACTACAATTTTTTTGTAATTTTGCAAATTTTTTTTACAGTGTATGTAATATTTTTATCAAGTAATGGTACATCTGATAGAGATGACCATATAAGTGTGCAAAATAAGTCCCATTTAACTAAACCTGTAATCTATTATAGTTCACACAGTATATACAAACAAGATGTTACATTATAGATTTTAAGGTGCAACAATAGACTACTTGCAAGCATTCTTCAACAGCAAACCTTCCCGAATCAGCTGTTGCTTTTGACATAATCTTTTGTAACCATAATAATACTATACTCACATTGCACATCGAGCAGCAATGAGACATTTGTTGGTGTTTTCAATGTCATATGCTGTGCGGAGCAGGTGATCGTTGCATTATGATGGGTGCGCATTACATGATCGAGATGAACATCACTACGTGCACCTGCTACCTGCTCGTGTGCCACTTCGCTGAAATTCAGCGCTTTCGAGGAGAGATCGGGTGCGTCGAGTGTCTGAAGCGATAGCGAACCTAGATTTAGTTCCCAGGAAAGTGTTGGTCGTGGATTGCCACCATCCACGATACACGATATGGTCAGCTGGCTGTTTTCTTTGACAGGAATAAATAAATTGCCCGGATCAAGAATACGGTTGTCGATTAAAAGGTAAGGCTTTTTTGGTGGATCTGAAAGACAACATTATTATTATTATTATTATTATTATTTGGAAATAAACACATACATCACACACAGACACACACATACACGCACATAAAGCAAGTTGAATGAAATCGATATACCGGGTGTCCAAAAAGAATGGAAACTATTAAATATCTCGAGAACGGCACATCGGATTACAAAGTTACAAAACACGTTTTTCTTTATTTTTGAAAATCTATTTAAAGGTGATATGCGAAAACCACCCACACCTCCCCTGGCGGGGAGGCCGGGAGCAAGTTTTAAAATTTAAATGGAAACACCCATTTTTTATTGCACAGTTGCATTTTCCATAAAAAACTGTTTCTGGATTTGCAAATTGAGCCCCCTAGCATCTTCCCCCTCAGAGCAGGAAAGGGAAGAAAATTTAAAAATTTTTGCAGAAACTTTCACTTTTTATTGCAGTTTTGGATTCTCCTTCTAAAACTGGATATAATTAAGTAGGGTGTTCACCTAAATTTAGCACCCCGATAGTGAGATTCGAGGGGATTCACCTAAATCCAGCACAATTTACCACCAGGTATTATTTGAGATGAAAAGTTGGTACACATCCGCATGTGTGGGAGTGAGAGTGGAGGTGCGTTTTTTACTACTTTGACTGCAAGGAAAAGTAGTAAAGCGTTTGGTACGGTGTCTGTAAAATTTTCAAAAAAAAAAAAAAATTGTATAGAAATCCTTCATATAGCTTGTAGATGACGAATCTGAACTTAGTTTATGTGGGTGTATGGATGTGCGTCGTCAGCTCGCTCGCTCGCTCGCTCGCTCGCTCGCTCGCTCGGTCGTCAGACCAAATTTTGTGATCGCAACTCCTCCTAGACGGTTCAACCGATTTTAATGAAATTTTCAGGATAAATTTGTCTAGTGCCCAAGATGGTCATGTGGTTTTGTTTTTTTCCAGTGATGCCAACTTTCCGAGAAAAAAATTACTAAAGTTTTTAAAAATTCATATTGGCTACGTTATTTATCCGATTTTGATCAAATTTTCAGAAAAGATTTCCCTAATGCTCCCATTAATTACATAATTTTATTAATATTCTGTGTTGCCAACTTTCCGAGAAAAAAATTACTAAATTTTTAAAATTTTTATTATGGCCATGTTATTCAACCGATTTTACTCAAATTTTCACAAAAGATTCTCCTAGTATTCATATAATTTATGTAATTTTAACAAAATACAGTGTTGCCAACTTTCCGAGAAAAAAATTAATAAAATTTTTAAAAATTTATTATGACCATTTTATTTAACTGATTTTAATCAAATTTTTATAAAAGTTTTTCCTAGTGCCTAAATAAATTATGCAATTTTAACAAAATACAGTGTTGCCAACTTATCGAGAAAAAAATCACAAAATTTTTTAAAAATTCATTGTGGCTACATTATTTATCCGATTTTGATCAAATTTTCAGAAAAGTATCTCCTAGTGCCCACATAAATTATAATATTATTAAAATACAGTGTTGCCAACTTTCCGAAAAATGTCAAAGTAGTCCATATATGGGTTTACCCATATACTTCTAATCTTGTCAATTTTAAAACCAGTTTTAGAAGGAGAATCCAAAACTGCAATAAAAAGTGAAAGTTTCTGCAAAAATTTTCAAATTTTCTCCTCTTCCCTGCTCTGAGGGGGGAGGTGCTAGGGGGCTCAATTTGCAAATCCAGAAACAGTTTTTTATGGAGAATGCAACTGTGCAATAAAAAATGGGTGTTTCTATTTAAATTTTAAAACTTGCCCCCGGCCCCCCCGCCAGGGGAGATGTGGGTGGTTTTCGCATATCACCCCTAAATAGATTTTTAAAAATAAAGAAAAACGTGTTTGTAACTTTGTAATCCAATGTGCCGTTCTCGAGATATTTAATAGTTTCCATTCTTTTTGGACACCCGGTATTAATTTATATTCTTAATTACACATGGGGTATTATACAGAGTGTAACAGAATAACTATTCCTAATTTACAGAAATGATAGAGTGCACTTAGAGAAACATTTTTTATTAATAAACTAGTGTCCGGAAATTTCTCGGTGCCAAGGTACACTAGATATCGTTAAAAACAATCTTAATCAAAACATCAAAGAGTAATTAAGTTAAAGAACATTTTATTAAAAATAATAGCGCATTAAACTTTATAAAAATTGTTCAAAGTTACGACCACCATTTTCGATACACAAGGTGTAACGATGTACAATCGATTGCCAAAAAAAAAAAAAAAATTTTGGACACTAGTTTATTAATAAAAAAAATGTTTCTTTATGTGCCCTCTATTATTTCTAAAAATTAGGAATAGTTATTCTGTTACATCCTGTATATTAGGTTACAGTATTTTGTTTTTTTGCTTAAATCGCCAAATAAAACAAAATCTAATTATCTTATTATATTACGTTTTTTCTTAAAGCGCCACTAATTTATTTGGATGAACTAATTAAGTCATTAGTTAATTTTTAAATAAAGAAAAAATGCATTAACCTTGTCGGAGTTTGAACCCGCGACCTTCTGCTTCCGTGGCAGACGTGTTAACCAACTGCGCCACAAGATCACAACGACAAGGTAATGTATTTTCTATATTTTGACTGGTCACGATAAACTCATGAATTTTTTAATCCAGTCAAGTACATTACATGATGTGTCTATAAATCTAGCAAAGTTAATATATTTTTATATTCTTAATTACAAATGACGTATTATTTTGATTAATTTTTAAATGAAAAATAAAACCACATGACCATCTTGGGCACTAGATAAATTTATCCTGAAAATTTCATTGAAATCGGTTGAACCGTCTAGGAGGAGTTGCGATCATAAAATTTTGACTGACGACCGAGCGAGCTGACCACGCACATCCATACACCCACACAAACTAAGTTCAGATTCGTCATCTAAAGAGTATATGAAGGATTTCTATAAATTTTTTTGTTTTGAAAATGTTACGGACACCGTACCAAACGCTATACTACTTTTTCCTTGCAGTCAAAGTGGTAAAAAACATGTATTCGCCATGCCGGGGTTTGAACCCGAGACCTTCTGCTTTTGCGGCAGACGCGCTAATCAACTGCGCCACAAGATCATAACGACAAGATAATGCATTTTCTATATTTTGACTAGTCATGATATACTCGTGATTAATCCACTCAAAGCATGTCTATAAAATCTAGCAATGTTAGTATATTAGTATTCTTAATTACACATGGCGTATTATATATTATATTATAGTATTTTTGTTTTTCGCTTAAATCGCCATTAATTTAGTTTGATGAACTAATTAAATTATTAGTAAATTTTTAAATGAAGATCACTACGCATTAATTTAATCTAGTCAAGTACATCACATGATGTGTCTATAAATCTAGCAATGTTAGTATATTTTATATTCTTAATTAATGGCGATTTAAGAAAGCACAATATTATAATATAAAACGATATATTCTTACAAGAGCACTGTAATTACAAAACTTTGAAAGATTAAACATAAATTATAATATCTCTTTGATATTGTAAAGTAATGCAAATTTTCTTAAATTGTAGATTATACAAACTTTTCTGAAAGAAAAATCTTTTGTTCTTTTGTCAGACTTTATTCTGAAGGTGACTCTAGATGGTCAATATTACTGTCAGTATTTTTGTTATCAATAATACTGATAATACTGCCTATAAATATCAAAATATTCAAAAAATCTTCAATAATTAACCTGTCAATTAATACTGTCAATATTTTTAGATACTGCACTGTATGGTTTAGATATATGTTCTCAAAAGGGTGTGGCACAAACTCTGTCCACTATGTCCAAATTATTTACTCTCAATCATTACTGGCCCAGCTACTTATCAGACGTTTGTGAGCAGACATATACCTTCAATATCATTCACCTATATATTTTTTAACCAAACGTTCATTAGATAATTTTAATTGATTAACACCAATAACATTTTTTTTCCAATTTTACACTAATCATACACTAAACTATTTCGTACCCGATCCTTTCTAGTTATACTAGAGTAAATTTTATATCTCGGGTCGTGATAGTGATTAAATGTAAATCTCTGATAGTAAATCACGATGACGTATATTTTCTTATATTTTTTTGTGTAAGTTTTTTATTGTGAATTTTATCGAAACATTAAATTAAAATGTATTCTTATATTTTTTGTATTATAACAAAATAATATTACATACAAATACAATGCCCGATATAAATGACTGTAGAGCTGAAAGAAATATTAGAAGTTAAATTTCCATATATTTGAACCAAAATTGTGAGAAATAATCTGTATAAATATATATCAGATGGATATCTTAAATGCATTGAAAACAATGACAAATGAATAATGACAAAGAAAAATTATAGTGGTCACGTTGAGTCAGAACGTAACTCAAGGTGAATGTGATGAAATTTTATTTTTCCAGGTGTGATTGTGAGTGATCGTGAAGTATCTAAATCGTAAACGTAAGTGATCATGCATACAAAATCACTCACGTACCCAACTCTATATACATCAATCAGTTTCCGTAATTCTTAGGTGGAAGATATGTGCTATGTGCTCGAGTAGCTGAACATATACATAGATTCTTAACAATGTTTGCTTGCATTATCAATGGTGTGGGTCGTTAACACACAGCCAAGCAAGGGACCTAACAGCTTATAGTAAGTTACAAACCACTCAGACTCACAAGCAAACATATCGAGGTGTTAAACGCCGATTTAAATGAGCTTCAGGTATCAAGTAGAACACTAAAAACTAAGCGACACGTATTTTTTTGTAGCGGCCCTAATCAAGGTTTAGGGGGTGAAAATCACCCCCAAAATTTAGAGTAAAATTGGTTTTTATTTTTTTCTCAGAAACTATGCATCCTAGATCAAAAGTGTAAATGTACGAATACCTTCTTTTTCTAAGAGCTATCCACCAGTGGTATTAGTTTTTTTCTATACGATTTGTAAGTTACTCTTTTGCACTTTTTACACATATTTTACCCCATATTTAATTGTTATGTATTTTTTTTTTAATTTTATTTTATGTTAAGATAGCTCAATTAAAAATAAAATTGACGTGTTTTTGTTTTTTAATTATTTATTATTTTAAGGGGTCATCTGCCCCCTTATATAGACACTCGTATGTACTTATAAGTAAGTTTGTTTATTTAAAACTCGTTAATATTACATGATAGAAAAAAAAGTATTGGAATTTTTTTATTTGTTTAACATAAGAAATTTTATTAGATATTTTAAAAAATATTTATGAATTTTAATTCTGTTCAGAAGTGATTATGTCGTCTGGGCGCTCCAATTGAAGACTTTGAAATATCTCGAAAATAAGCATCGGACAAAAAAATTTTACAGATAAAAAGTTTATATTTTTGAGGGGGGCATTCACTCGTACAAAAATTGAAAAGCTACTGCCCACCCTTTTTGAGGGAGGCATGGGGTAACTTTAAAATTTTAAATGGAAATTTCCATTTTTTATTGCAGATTCGGATTGTCCAGAAAAAAATACATTAACCTCACCTACGATTACCTCCTCTTCCCTCTATCCGAATCCGAATCTGCAATAAGAAATGGAAATTTCTATTTAGGATTTTAAAGTTACGCCCTGCCCCTCTCAAAAAAGGTGGTACGAGTGAATGCCCCTCTCAAAAATATAAACTTTTCATCTGTAACATTTTTTCGTCCGACGCTTATTTTTCGAGATATTTCAAAGTCTTTAATTGGAGCGCCCAGACGACATAATCACTTCTGAACAGAATTAAAATTCATAAATATTTTTTTAAAATATCTTATAAAATTTCTTATGTAAAACAAATAAAAAAATTCCAATACTTTTTTTTCTATCATGTAATATTAACGAGTTATAAATAATCAAACTTACTTATAAGTACATACGAGTGTCTATATAAGGGGGCAGATGGCCCCTTAAAACAATAAATAATTAAAAACACAAAAACACGTCAATTTTATTTTTAATTGGGCTATCTTAATATAAAATAAAATTTTGAAAAAAAATACATAACAATTAAATATGGGGTAAAATATGTGTAAAGGGTGCAAAAGAGTAACTTACAAATCGTATAGAAAAAAACTAATACCACTGGTGGATAGCTCTTAAAAAAAGAAGGTATTCGTACATTTACACTTTTGTTCTAGGATGCATAGTTTCTGAGAAAAAAAATAAAAACCAATTTTACTCTAAATTTTGGGGGTGATTTTCACCCCCTAAACCTTGATTAGGGCCGCTAAAAAAAAATACGTGTCGCTTAGTTTTTAGTGTTCTACTTGATACCTGAAGCTCATTTACATCGGCGTTTAACACCTCGATATGTTTGCTTGTCAGCCGATATCAGTTTAGTGATACATAGTTCTAATACCAGCAATAATATTTAAATTAATTTCTGGTGTGAACGCAGCGCAAACCAGGGACCTTTGGGGTCCAAGTCCAACACGCTACCGTTGGCCTACAGCTGCCTATAACTCTATGTACATACCCCACGTAAAAATCTTATTTCTACAAAAGTGATTTTTCATTTATCCGAAATTGATCAAATTTTATGTGTCTACAAAAGCTATACAATTTTATTTTTGTACAATGTTATTAAGTTTCAACAGCAACGTATTTATTTTTTATTATTGTGTCGAACTTGTTTACACTTTATTTTTATAAATGTCTGTTTTTAATAAAATACTACATAAGTAGGTATATAACCAAACTAACAATATTCAAAGTTCAACCTAACCTAACCTAGTTTGTGCTTAGAACGTACGTACGTACGTACGTAATGTTAAATAAACTGCCACACACAGTACAGTCTAGACATCTAGAGCATTCTAACTAAATTTAACTTTTCTTGTGAGATCATATTCCACCAAGTTCTACATAACTTTTTTTTTCTCTCTCCATGAAGTTTAAAAGTTTATATAGCAAAGAAAATTTTATTTTCGTAATTATCTAGCTATGTGAAAAACTGTGTGAAAAACACTTTATTCCTCGTAAAAAGATCACGTAAATATACATTTTGACTGTTAATTCATAAATAAATACTTGAAGAGAAATATCTTATTGCAGAAACTGTAATCAAAATATTGTTATAAAATTGAAAAATATTTTTTTGTAAAACATTATCTGTGCTCTGCACAGTACTTTAATAATTAATTACTTTTTTATACTTAATATCTATTACATAAGAATAAATAAGGAATAAATATTACATAAGGATACATAACGTAATATTATATAATCAATATTAATAATTAATTACTTTTTTATACTTAATTTCTATTACATAAGAATAAATAAGGAATAAATATTACATAAGGATACATAACGTAATATTATATAATCAATATTAATACTTAATACTTTTAATATTTGAGTACTTACTACTTGAATTACAAGTACTTAATATACTAAATTTGTTCTTAATTACTGTAAACAATACTTAAGTATTAACAAATTACTTAAATATTTGTTAAAGTACTTTAGTATTCTACTAAATATTTTTAAATGGTATATACTAGAATTTTTATTATTACACATAATAACATAATCACAATTTAAAAAATTTAATAAATTTCTGCTTTCGCGGCAGACGTGCTAACCGTTAGACTACGAGCACACAACCAACCAAACACATTTTTCCAATTATATTGTATATTTGTATAATTAGAAAAACTGTATTTGTTTCGTCATGGACTTGTAGTCTATCTAGTGGTTCGGCCGTCTGCCGCGAAAGCGAATTAACTAATATAGACTACGAACCCACGACGAAACAAACACATTTTCGTCGTGAGCTCCTAGTCTAGTAGTCTAGTGAATTCCGACAAGGCCAATACAATTTTACAAAATTATTAAATTTTCGAATTATTCTAATTATACATTAGTTTACTGCGATTAAATATAAATTAAAATATTTGTAAAACTAATATGTTATATTTATTTATTTTTGAATTTTATGCAGAAATATTCTGTATTAATTTAAATTGCATTTTAAATAAATTTTCTAATAAGCATTGTTTAATATTTCTATAATTAAGAAGATAAATCATATTTTATAAAAAATAATTGAGAAGTATTTTAAAAATAACTAAGTTCTTTTATTTGTACTCAATACTCATACTTAAATATGTATTTTGCAAAATATAAATACCAGTATTCCAAGTATTTAATCTGTCTGGTACTCATACTTATTAGTATCATTATATTAATTAAATTATTTATAATAATTAAAAAAGTTATAAATATTTTATTTCAATTCAAAAACTGTAATAATGAATGAAAAGAGTAGGTATGTCGTATGTACTTTAAATTACTTGATAAAAATCGGCAATGATTCTTCGACTATCAATCACAAATTGACAAGGGTCTGTTTGACTAAATTTGACATGGGTTTTAGGAGACCGTCAATAATAAGGTGATTTCAAAATAAAATGTCTATTCTTATCTGTTTGTAATCTAATACAGTGCCGGATTGGATAACTTTATTTTATTTTAATGAAATTTATTTGTATATACAGGGTGTTCGTTCGCCAGGTTGATATAGGACCATAACATGGGATACTGATAATATGCAAAATACTTCTTTCTGAAGTTAAATTCGGAGAAATACTCAAATACTTTTTTGATAGGGCATAAAAAATTATTGAAAATTTTAAAAAACATTTTGAAGTTTTCAATAATTTTTTCTGCCAAACCTGTATTAGTTAGAAAAAAAGTTAGTTAGCTATTATGTAGCTAATTGAATTTTTGAAAATTTGACAAGGGTACCATTGAGATTTTTTCAAAATAAGACTTTTTCAAAATTTGTTCAAAAAACATCTGAAAAATTCAGTAAAATAAAGAAAAAAATTAGCTACATAATAGCTAAGTAACTTTTTTTCTCTACCTCATTCTGGTTTGGCAGGAAAACTTATTGAAAATTGTAAAATGTTTTTCAGAATTTTCAATAATTTTTCCTGCAAAATTAAATTTTCTACTAAACGATGCATCGTAAAATAATGATTTTTTCACTCAATTATCGTACTCATTATTCCGCATTTTTCCATATCATGCTTATTTTCCTAGACCTCATAGTTTTTGAGAAAAAAAAAAAAAAACCAAAAAATAAAAAAAAATTCTAGCGCCCAAACAGCACATGCTAGCAAATTAAAACTAAAACCAAACTATAGAACTTCTTATGACCTATCGAAAAGTATTCTAAGTATTTCTTCGAATTTAACTCGAGAAAAAAGTATATCGCAAATTATCGAAATTGCATGTTAAACGCCCATACGAACTTAACGAACGAACACCCGGTATATATATATATATTAACTTATAGTATTACTTAATATTAGTAATTAATAAATAAATAAATGGCGATTTAAGCAAAAACAAAATACTATAGTCTAATTTCTTACCTAGGACAATAAGATGCAAGGGATTAGCCGCAACGACAAATCCAGCCGCATCTTCAGCTTCACACTGCCATTGTCCATCATCCTCCAATCGTACCGTGTCAATCAAGAGACTTCCCAGCACGTCCAAGTAATAGCGATGGCCGCTGATACGATTCCGGCTCTCCATCGGAATCGTTTGTACAATTTGACCATTTTTCAACCAGATATTCGTCGTCACATTGATGTTAACATCGCAGTGAAGGGTTAACTGAACGTGCTGATCGCTGTAAAGTTGTTGCACCTCATCGGAGTGCGCTAAAGATGGCGCCGAATAGTTTGTGTTGCCATTGGTAATCTTATCAGCTCTGGTCGTACGTGTACGGTAATAGGTTGAACCACTGTGCAAATGACGGATGTGTGATTTTGGTTCGCTTTGATCTGGAAAATACGATTACCGAATTAGATACATAACTATTCCCTAAACATTTAATTCATTTACGCATAGTATTTCCAAATGTTGAAATAAATTTATTTATGGAATAATTTTCAAATTGGTTAATGAAATATTAGCATTTATTTTGAGGCTACCTTATTAGTCAATGACAAATGATTTTTAACTTATCTTAAACCTACTATTTCTAAGTGTTGCACTGTTCGAAAAAAATACCCTTATTAGTGCCTATATAAGTCCGTTCCCTAAAAAGGGTAAATATGATTACCCTAAATAAGTAAATTCAAAAGAGTACTTTATTATTCCAAAAAAGGGTAAAAAGGCAGATATTTACCCTTATTTTTCATATTTTTTAACCTTCCATTAAGGTAAAAAGTCAAATATTTTAAAATACACAAAAGCAGGGCAATTTTTTGCACTAACAAGGCTACAAATTCAATTACCCTCGAAAAATTTTACTCTTTTACCCTATTATTTTGAACAGTGTGGAATAAATTTATTCTTAGAATAATTTTCAAATCAGCTAATGAAATATTAGAATTTATTCTAAAAATACCTTATTAGCCACTAACAAATGATTTTTAATGTATATTAGGCCTAGTATTTCCAAATGTTGGAATAAATTTATTCTAAGAATAATTTTCAAATCAGCTAATTAAATAGTAGAATTTATTCTAAAAATACCTTATTAGCCAGTAACAAATGATTTTTAATTTATATTAGGCCTAGTATTTCCAAATGTTGGAATAAATTTATTCTTAGAATAATTTTCAAATCAGCTAATTAAATAGTAGAATTTATTCTAAGGATACCTTATTAGCCAGTAACAAATGATTTTTAATTTATATTAAGCTTAGTATTTCCAAATGTTGGAATAAATTTATTCTTGGAATAATTTTCAAATCATCTAATGAAATACTAGCATTTATTCTGAGAATACCTTATTAGCCAGTAACAAATGATTTTTAATTTATATTAAGCCTAGTATTTCCAAATGTTGGAATGTTGGAATAATTTTCAACTCAGCTAATAAAATATTAGCATTTATTTTGAGAATACCTTAGCCAATCACAAATAATTTTTAACTTATCTTAGGCTTAGTATTTTCAAATGTAGAATTAAATTTATTCTTGGAATAATTTCAAATCAGCTAATGAAATATTAGTATTTATTTTTATTCCTATTTCTTATCATTTATGTCAAAGTGGTCTATATATGAGTTTACCCATATATTTCTAATCTTGTTAGTTTTAGCAATTGATATACTTGAAATTAAAGATCTAATTACATTTGTTTTGACTCCGAAATTTAAAAGTATAAAAACAATATAAGTATGATTTTTAGTCCTATAAAAAAAAATACCCTGTACATATTCAACATTCAATAATTCGACATTATAATCTTATTATTTTCAAAGCTTCTTTATCTTCTTTTGAAACTTCTCTTTCATGACGCTTAAATGTTTTCGGAAAAATGATTTTAATCTTTCAATTCCTTTAAATTTAACACTGGTATTTTATTTTCATTTTTATTTAATAAAATTATAATAAGTATATATTCCATAAAATGAAATAATGTTAGAATTCAGTTATTTTTATACTTATTTATATGCCAAAAATATTAATATCACGATAATACATTATCCATCCACAAGTAAGATTTTAAATTTATCAACGTTGGGATTTATCTAGATTATTTTATCTAGATAATTCATCTAGATAAAAATTGTTAATTTTATCTTATTTAGATACTAAAAGAAATCTTTCAAAATTTATTATATTAAAAAATAAAACAGCTTTAGGTTGTAGTTCTGTATTAATATTTATTAAAAATCGACGCATTCAAATAATACAAATAATATTTAGAGTAAATAAACAGAACATAGAAACAAGTTACTAGATGTAACAAAATACAAGTAACTAGATCATAAAATTTATACATTTTTAATTAAAGAAAGCCAAATTTTATTTAAATCAGTGCCTTTAAAACTGATTGATATTTTCTTTTCCTTTATCAGTGTAAAGACACTGATTTAAATAAAATTTGACTTCCTTTAATTAAAAATTTGTTAATTTTATAATCTAGTTGATGAATATGTACGTTGAGTACATCGACAATAAATAAATACTAATACAGAATTACAACCTAAAGCTGTTTTATTTTTTAATATAATGAGTTCTGAATAGATTTTTACTTTGTTATTTATTATAATTACAGGTGTGTGTATTGTAATTTTTGAAAACTAAATTCTAGAACAATGTATTTTTTCATATGTTCTTACTACTTACTAATAAAGATATTTTGATTTTTTCTTAATTACGCAGTAGTTGCATTCTACTCAAAATACTTCCACATATAAAATATATAAAATATGTCAAGAAGAATAAACAACATATTGTATATAACTTCAAATTAAATTAAAATTTCAAATTTAATTAGTAGATTGAACTGAAGTAGAATGTATTTGTAAATTTAATATTTATATATATATATATATATATATATATATATATATACAATACATATTTTAAAAAATTAAAAAAAATTTAATACAAAAATGTCAACTGAACTTATTTCAAACAGTAATTTCCAATCAAAAAAAAAAATAAAGTTGTAAAAATTCTTTACATTTTTATTCAGAAAGTGAAAAAAAAAACAAGCAAAAATATGTTATAAATTTTTGCATAAAATTGGTCCTGGGATAGTAAAATATTTTTTCGTCTAAAAATAGAAAATACCGCATAAAAATCTAGTAACCAAATTAAGTCGAGGAAAAAAAAACCCCTACCTTAAGAATTTTATCAAAATTTGCTTTAATTTGTGTTCATGAAAATTGTATGAGCACAAGCATGAATAGTATGTAAAAACATTCATATCTCAGATAGAGAGTCTAATTTTAACCATCAATTTATTGCGCTAACATCAGAAATTTAACATTTTCAACTAATAAATCAATATTGTTTTTTGGAATGTTTGGAAAAAACAAAACTAATTTCGGGATAGTGAAAAGTGCCACATCCATTTGGGTACATGGCGTGATTGTGAATGTATGTATGGTTTTATAGAAAAAAAGTTTCATTAATCGTATTTTGTTTTCAATATTTTGTAAAAACATCTATATATACACATACACAATCACTTAATTAACTTAACTTGACGTAATAGTGTTTCAATATGACCACCGAAGATATCAGATTAAATACACTTGACATTGTAGTTAAGTTTGGTGCAGCCAACAATGGTGTATTATAATAATAATGTTCACATTATTGTACTAGTAACATAATGAACTCTTTCTACATAAACAATATGGTAACGTAATATTAATATTATGATACGCTTGAAGAGAAAATATAAATGCTTTACTAAATTTCACTAACTTTTAAGTCGAAATCAGACTACCGTTTTAGTTTTACGCACAAGCAGAAAAATTTGACCAATCCAAACACTTGATACAATTTTAGTTTTAACACCAAGTACTTGGATTGGTTAAGTTATTTTGCCTGTGTGTAAAATTAAAACTAAAACAACAGGTTTTGCTCTAATTGAAAAATATGTAACACATTAACAAAAATTGTATATTGTATGTTCAGAGTTCTTCTGCCTTCACGTGCCCAATACCAAACACCATCATTTTGTGAACTGTAATTTCGCTCAACAAAATAGCTAGTAACTAACAATTTTACTTTTTTCATTAAAGCAAATATTTGTACAGAATTCTAAGAACCCACAAGTGGTATAAATATAATAAAATCTAGAATAATATAGGGGGTTGAAACCCATCTTTATATGGGTCAATGATCCAGAAATTATAGAGTTGTTCCATAACTTTATTTAAGCTATCTTGTAACAATAAACTGAAATTTATCAATAAATTAATCTAGTATAATATCCGGTTAATGTTAGAAAAACTTGTATAAGCTTTTCCATTTATAATAATCGGTTCAGGAAAATAATATAGTCACGCTATTTCCCTTAAGGAAATGTTTATTAAAATTTGATAAAATTTTCAACTTAATCGTTTTGTAATAGTCAAGATTTGAATAGTAAACTTTTAACGAGGAATCAAAAAATAAAACAGCATTAGGTTATAGTTCTGTATTAATATTTATTAATAATCGATAATTAATAATTAATAGACGAAAAAATATTTTATTTTTTTACTATCCCAGGACCAATTTTATGCAAAAGTCTATAACATATTTTTGCATTTTTTCACTTTTTGAATAAAAATGTAAAGAATTTTTACAACTCTATTTTTTTTTTGATTGAAAATTACTGTTTCAAATAAGTTTGATTGATTTTTTTGTACTAAAAGTTTTCCAATTTTTTAAAATAAATATTGTATATATAAACATTAAATTTACATATACTTATAATTTACAAATACATTCTACTTCAGTTCAATCTACTAATTAAATTAGAAATTTTAATTTAATTTGCAGTTATACACAATATGTTGTTTATTCTTCTCGATATATTTTATATAAATGTGAAAATATTTTGAATAGAATGCAACTACTGCGTAATTAGGAAAAATGAAAAGTATCTTTATTAGTAAGTACTTAAGTAGTAAGAATATGTTTATCTAATTAATATGAGAAAATACTTTGTTCTAGAATTTAATTTTAACTAATCACAATACACATATCAGCAATTATAATAAATAATATAATAAAAAATCTTTCGAAACTTATTATATTAAAATAAAACGGCTTTTGGTTGTAGTTCTGTATTAATTTATTGATATTCGAAGAACTTATCAGGAAAAATAATACAAACGACATTTATAGTAAATAAACAGAATAGCAAAATAAGTAACTAGGTATTAAACCGATTTTTATGAAATTTTAAGGATAGATTTATTTAGTACCCAAGACGGTCATTGCGGTTTTATTTTTTTCCAGTGATGCCAACTTTCCGAGAAAAAAATCAATAAAATTTAAAAAATTTATTATGGCTACACTATTGATCCGATTTTAAATATTTTTAAAATTTACTTCTGGCTTTTCTATTTATCCGCGGTTAATCAAATTTTTACAAATTTGTAAAAATACATAATAAATTTTAAAAAACTTTAGTAATTTTTTCTCAGAAAGTTGGCAACACTGTAAGACACTAAAATTATATAATTTGCTGTCTTACAGTGTTGTCAACTTTTTAAGAAAAAAATTACTAAAATTTTTAAAATTTTATTTTGATTTCATTGTTTTACAAGATTATTAAAAAATTATTTTAGTCTTCACAATTTTATTTTTGAACAGTGTTACCAACGTTTGGAAAAAAATATAAAATTTTATTTCCATTTCTTAGTATTTATTTGATAATGTGAAAGCTGTATATGGATTTATCCATATACTTTTAATTTTGTTATTTATATCATTTGTATATATTTTTTTTTGATGATGATGATATACGTTTAGTATATGGAAACGTAGAATTTTAATGTAAAATATATTTTAATGTAAATATATTTAACGAAATGGGTATCGCTTTATTCTGTACTTGAAGGAAAAGTTCGTGATTGCTGAATGGGCAAAAGCTAAGTTCACTGTACGACATTAGCCGCAGCCGAGTAAATATATTAAGAACTCTATTATGCTTATTCATCGGCTGTCAACTACAGAATGCTCCAAGAATGTTAAATTCACGAAATTCAGCTGCTGAAAAATGGCATAGATTACATCTTTCATTTTCTTCATGAACATTTTTTTGCGCATTTATTTATTTAGTTTTTAACTGTACGAATGATTTACGATTCTTCTTGAACAAAATACTGTTTTTTTTTTAATTCTTAATTTAACATGGCGTATTATATTAAGTCAAAGTAATTTGTTTTTGCTTAAATCGCCCATTAATTTATTTTGATAAACTAATTAAATCTTGAGTTAATTTTTTCAATAAAGAAAAATGCATTGACCTTGCTGGGGTTTGGACCCAGAACTTTTAGCTTCCGCGGCTGACGCGCTTTTCAACTGCGCCACAAGATCTAACTACTAGCTCATTCATTTTTTTATATTTTTGACTGGTCGTGATAAACTCATGAATTTAATCCAGTCAAATACGATGTTTCTATTAATCTAGCAATGATAGCATATTTTTATATTCTTAATTACACATACATACATACATACATACATACACAATCACGCCATGTACCCAAAAGGGTGTGGCACAAACTCTTTTTATCATCCCGAAATCAGTCGCCTCCAAACACTCCTATCCAAACAAGCAACTTTCGCTTCATCCACATTCATAATTCCTTTCATACATGCTCTTCTATTCCTACTACTTGGAAACTTTCGCTCACGCAAAACACTCTCAATCATATCACTCCAACTACTCATCGGACATTCACGCAAACGTATACCATCAAAATCATTCAAATAAATCTTTTTAACCAAACGTTCATTAGACATTCGCACAACATGTTCGAACCGTCTTAACTGACTAACACCAAATTTTGCTACAACATGGCGTATTATATTAAGAAAAAACTAAAACTTTAAAATACTGTTTATTAAAAGTCATTCAAATCAACCGACTTAACTTGAAATTAGTCCTATGTTTTAGTCATAATGCTATTATTGATTAACTAGTAAATATATTCTTAAAATGCCACTAATTATAATACTACTTTAGTAGTTTCAAAGTAATTAGAAGGAATCAAATGCGTAATAGATTAGTGTATAATGAATGTGAAATTGAAAACAAGAATGTTGTTGCAAAAGTTGGTGTTAGTTAGTTAAGATGTGGTTAGGTTATCTTGAATAATTGTCTAATGAACGTTAAGTTAAAAGAATATATGTGAAAAATTTTAAAGGTATACGTTTGCAGATGGATGTCCGATGATTAGTTGAAGTGGTATATGATTGAGAATTGGGGCTTGCGTAAAAGTTTCCAGATAATAAGAATAGAAAAGCATGAATGACAGGTATCATGAATGTGGATGAAGCTAGAATTGCTTGTGATAGAAATGTTCGGAGAATACTAATTTCGGGATAGTAAAAAGAGTTTATGCCACACCCTTTTGGATACATGACTTAATTGTGTATGTATGTATAAAATTCAATTGCATTAAATTATTAGAAAATAGTTATCTGTTACAATTGAAATATACATTTACATATTAAAATTCTAAATTCAATAATAATTACTTGATAATAAATATAGATCTAAATTAAAATAAATAAGATAAAATTTTTATCTAGATCAATTATATAGAAAAAATTATCCAGATGAAATTATCTAACTAAATCCCAACACTGAAAATAAATAATGAAAATTTTGTACAGAATTTTTGTATCTATATTAATTTAAAATTGCTTTAAAAATTAATATTTTTGCAGAATTAGATTTTGTGTTATGAAAAAAAAGAAGATAATCATCTGGGGAATAAATAGGGACAAATGGAATGAAATTTTGCAGCTGCTATCGTTAGCATTGTGTCCAAACGTTCATATTTTTTTTGTGAGCTGGGTAAATTACGTGAAATATCCACGCAAAAAAGAGATTATATAAGAGACGCCGTTCTAATAAGGGAAACAAATCAATTTGACATGTTATAATATACGAAATTTAGCGTTAATTTTTTATATATCCCAGCTATTTATTCATATTTCTAGGGTAGATGGCAGAATATTTCTAAGCTTCTAGGCACGTCATAATCTAAAGGGGAAAACTATACAATATGAAAATTTTTAATAAACAAATATTAATTCTTTTTATTCAACAAACAATTAGCTAAATTTAATAAAATCCAATCAAATATCTTATTTGAATAAACTTCAAGAACTCTTTATATTAAAATAAAACGGCTGTAGGTTATAGTTCTAATAATCGACGTACTGAACGTACTGAATGATACAAATGATATTTACAGTAAATAAATAAAACATAGATACAAGTTATTAGACATAATAAAATAACTAACTAGATTATAAAATTTATAAATTTTTAATTAAAGAAAACCAAATTTTATTTAATTCAGCAGTGTCCTCTTTACACTGATTGATGTTATCTTTTTCTTTATAAATTTCTATTGCTTCTCTTATCAATCTACTGTTAATATTATTGGGGGTCTTGCAGATTGATAAGAGAAATAATTAGAAATTTATGAAAAAAAAGATAACATTATTTAGGCACTGATTGAAATAAAATTTGGTTTTCTTTTATTAAAAATTTATAAATTTTATGATCCAGTTACTTATTTTATTACCTCGTAACTTGTGTCTATGTTCTGTTTATTTACTGTACCTAAATGTCATTTGTATCATTTTTCCAGATGAAGACGTACGTTGAGTTTGTCGAAACATCGGGTATTAATAAATTTTAATACAGAACTACAACCTGAAGCCGTTTTATTTTAAAGTTCAAGTTAAATATGTAAAAATATATTATAATTATTGTATTTTTTTTATTGAAAACAACATATTTATTTTGCTTGTATTGGTTGCAGTGTTTTTCAAAGTCAAATAATACACCTTGTTTATATTGGACGTTACTTCTATTACGTTTGAGATTACATTTGGTATGAAAGACGATATACGAGTAATAGCAAAACAATTATTGCATTTAGATTCAACATTTTTGCTATTATTATCCTTTGCAATATACGAATATGTACATACTTTGAAAATAAATATTTTTAACAAATACCAATTACTTGATCATTTATTATCTAGAAATATTTTAATTCTGATATCCATTATCTTATCTAGATACTCTGTCTTTATCTAGATTATTTTTTCTTTATCTGAACTAACACTGTTATATTTACATGTTCCGTTATAAGATATGTTAATTATTTTTATTTATAAAAAAAAAACTGATAAAATCTATATCAGTATATTCAGATTTTGAACACTTTGTCTTGAGAATATTTTCGCAAAAATTCCGAGCTGAAAACTATATAAATATTATATGTTTGTATGGTCTAGGTGGAATACTGTAAGAGGAAAGTTCTCGTCGATTTTTACTTTCTTATGCAAAACATATAAAAAAGTAAGTATTGTCTCCCTGAAAAATTTTCTATCTCAAGATTTCAATAGAAATGCGCGCACAATACATTTTTCAGTGATTTTCAGTAAGGCTTTGATGTGGCGTCTCCTCTGTGTGTTTATGTGTGTGTGTGAATACGGCGTGGAATTTATCTATACCGTACGCCTAGGGGTACAAATTTTATGAGGCGGCTATTTCGCCTGATATATATATATATATATATATATATATATATATATATATATATATATCGTAATATATAATGTTTCTGACAGTACTGTATAAATTTTTTCCTCTTGCACATATGGCAATGACAGTAAATTTATTACATTTACAAATTTCAGTGTTCTTGCAAAAATTATCCAGACAAATATCTTCAGATTATTTAAATTGTATTTAATAATAAAGAATAGCATTGTAAAAATCTTTCAGAATTCAATCTATTAAAATAAAACGGCTTTAGGTGGTAGTTTTGTATTAATATTTATTAATAATCGACTTACTCAACGTATACCTACTCAACGTACATCTTCATCAGCAAAAATGATACAAATGACATTTACAGTATCATTTTCCTGGTGAAAATTTACGTTAAGTAGGTATACGTTGAGTAAGTTGATTATTAATAAATAATACATAACTACAATCTGAAGCCGTTTTATTTTAATAAGGCATAAATAATTGCAAAGATTTCAAACAAGTATGACACGACAAAAATGGTAAAATTCACAATAAAAATAGTAATTTAAACGAGACAATTGGGAAATCTCACAACAAAATTAGTATATTGAACGACAAATATAGTACGATACATTAATAAACACTTATGTTTTTTATTTGTTTAAAAAAGTCAATATATCTGAAGATTTTAATTCTGATTCATAACTAGATAGATTGGATTAAAAGATTAATGTTGTATTTGCTCAGATGTCAATACACCTGAAGATTTTGGTTGTGGTTATTAAAGTAAACAAGCTTTAGTTTTAAGTTCTGCATAATTTTTAATTAAAATTCGACGTTTCGATATAATGAGTTCTGAAACATTCTTTATTATGTTTCGGTTTATTGCTAGATTGGTTGCATTAAAAGATTAGTTTTTGTTTATTTATATTTTTTGCCGTGAGAAACAAAAATTTGATCTTGTATTAACACTTTTTATTGTGAAAAACATTTCTTGGCGCGCATTTTATTTTTGTCGTAAATTATACCAATTTTGTCGTGAATAATACCAATCGATAAATGCGGAAAAATATCAGCCTTAAATAATGATTTATTCTACTACCTTAAAGGTTTACATACATACACAATCTCTTTCTGTATTCGAAAGATTGTGGCACAAACTATTTCCACTATACCAAAATTAGTTTTCACCAAACATTCCCATTCAGAAGAGCAACTCTAGCTTCATCCGCATTCATGATACTTTTCATACATGCTCTTCTATTATTAGAAACAATTTCAAGTTTATTTAAAATTAATTAATATATAAAACGTCATAATTACTTCATATTTCAGATTGAAAAAAAAAGTAATTATCCTTTAAAAAAAATCCAATTGGAAATGAATCACATTTTTTAATTTCAAACTCGTTACTTAAAAATAATATCAAAGTATCGATGGATTATAAAAAGGTTTGCTGGGGGAAAAAAAAATGGCTAGTTATTACCAATTTATCCTTTTAATTTTCCGTCATGCCATTATCAAAACACGAGATGAAAAATGGGCCTTTACACCCAAAATATATACACAGTTACAATTTCATTTTGGTGTGTCAATTATGGAACAATTTAATCTCAAACAAAATCTGTCGCAAGGTTTTTATTTTTGCTGATGACAATAACCGAATTTAACGGTGTAATTAATTTTTGTTTGATTAATGCTTTGGCAATACTATCTAGTTTTGTTTATTTAAAATAAAACTCATTTGTGTGTGCGTATGTGTGTGTGTTTTTTTTAATTGTTAACTGATACACAATTAATATGCTATGTACTTATGTATTATTGTACTTGTGTATTATTATTGAAAAATACTTATTAAATATAGTAGTATATTAAAATAATATATAATGTTAATGTTCTGTATTAATATTCATTTAAAATCAACTTTTAGATAAAACTCAATGTCCGTCTTCATCAAGATAAATGATACAAATGACATCTACAGTAAATAACAGAACATAGAAACAAGTTACTAGGTAACAAATAAGTAATTAGATTACAAAAATTTATTAATTTTTAATTAAAGAAAACCAAATTTTATTTAAATCAGTTACTAATCACACTTACTGATGTTATCTTTTGTTTTATAAATTTCTATTGCTCTTCTATTTCTATTACTTGAAAACATTCGCTCCTGCAATCCACTCTCTCAATCATACCACTCCATCAACTCATCGGACGTACACTTACAAATGTATACCTTCGAAGTCATTCAATCGTTAGGGTCGTTTTAATAACTTAGAAAAGGTTCCAAAACAAGAAGATAACTAAGTTCTATAATAATTAATAACTTTTTAGTTTTATAACATAATGTAAATTGCATGAATATTAAATTATATAAATCTGTTTTACAACCATGTATTATTTGAGCTACAGTAACTTATTTCTAAAGTATTGAGTTGGCTTTGAATTTTTCCGTGAAATTACATTTTTCGGAAATGTTTTTTAAAAATGCAAAAATAGAACAAATTTGCATAATGTGTTATTTCCGATTGGACAATCTCCATCAAAATATAATCAATGTGGAAATGATAAGAAATCTGAATACCAAATAAGTTTTTGTCAAACAACATAAGAAAAATAAAATTTATCATGCAGACTGAAAGATATATCGCAAAATCTAATGACAAAATAAATAATATACGCTGTAAAAAATCTATATAAATTTACATTGATGATTACGGCACTTTTACTATATTTTTTACTGAAATTTTTATAAAATATTGTAACTTTACTAAAAAATTATAGAATTACAATAAAAAATATAGTTAAATTACCATAATTTTTTACAGCATATGTACGTATACAGAGCAAGTCAAAAGTATGGAATATACCATAAAACAAACTAATAAATTGTTTAAAAATTCTTTAAACACGTTGATTTTCTTTTTTCAGAAACGGACATTTGTATATCAAAATTAATTTCATTCATTTTTCAGGTTATATAGACATATATTGTGGATACATGGCGTGATTGTGTATGTATATATAAATGTTTTTACAAAATATTGAAAACAAAATACGATTGATGAAACTTTTTTCTATAAAAACATACATATATACACAATCACGCTATGTACCCAAATGGATGTGACACAAATTCTTTCTACTATCCAAAAATTAGTTTTCGCCAAACATTCCTATCCAGACAAGCAACTCTAATTTCATCATGTTCTTCTATTCCAACTACTTGAACACTTTTACTCGCCAGACGTCAAAATAATTCAAATATAATCTTTTAGTCTATTAGACATTCATTGAAGATGACCAAATCATCTTAACTTTAGCTACTTTTTTCAATTGTACATTCATCATACTACATCTATTTCGTACTCAATTCCTTATGCCTTTGCAGCCAAATCCAAAATTCACTACCATACATTAACGTAAGCACCAAAACAGCATTGTATACCCTCAAACAGGGTCGTGTTTTTGGAAACATTTACGTTTCTAGCAAAAGTACCCAAAGCACCCAAAACCTTACAACAAGCATTAACTCTCATTTCAAACTCACGATCAAAGCGACCATCCTTAGACAATAAACTACCCAAATACACAAATTCATCTACCTACTCTATGACGTTATTACAGTTTTATTAAATGATTACTTCTATTATTTTTTTTCAATTGTCTAAATGGTAATATAAAAATACTTAAACCTGACAAAAAAAAATTCGAGAAATAAATTTTAAAAAATAATAATAATAAGTTTAATTAACAATTAATTGATTTATCTAAAACAATAATAAAAAATTCTAAAACAAAAACACATTAAAAGAACCCAGTAATAGGTTGAAGATTACGTACCCATAGTATAAATAGTTTACAATTAAGAAAATATATTGAATTAAACTTACAATTAATTTGAAATTTTAGTTGAAAATAATAAATACTTAATGTCAAGACATTGTAAACGAAAATTATAAATTTCTATCACGCCGAGATAAAATGCTGATCTAATAAAAAAGAAAAAACTGCTTAGCGTAAATCACATGAACTCTTTGCACACATTTTCAGCGAACAAAGACATAAATCTTTTTAAGATCAGCGAAATTTTGATACGAAATTAGTCAAAACCAGAAAATTTATATATATATATATATATATATATATATATATATATATATATATTACAACTGAAATTATATAGCTAATTCTCTTTTTTCCTTGAGTGAGACGTTTGAAAGACTCTTGAAAAATTAATTTGTACTCTCTCGGTTTGCTTATTGATTTCTCGTCTGTTGTTCTCGCTACAAAAGAATCTTTTTTGTCGTACTTTCGTTTTAAATTGTTTAATAACATAGCTATAGGTACCCCCCTTCCCCCACAATTTCTCCATCTTAGTTGTGATTCGAGTATCTTTTCAATTACGCCATTTTTGATTCCTTATTTTGTCTTTCTTTTCATCTCGAGAAATACATTTTATTGCACACAAAATTTAAATTAGTAAATTTGTATATGTGTTTGTAAACATTATTTTGTATATATTTATTTTTTACGGTGTATAAGTAATTTTATTAAAACATAATTAAATTAGTTTTATAAATACAATTACTTATTAACTTTTAATAACTAATATGTCTGCTAGTGGACGTCCGATTAGTAGATGGGGTGGTATGATTTTGAGAGTAGCTTGCGTGAGCGAATGTTTCCAAGTCCAGTAGGAATAGCGAATAGAAGAGCATGTATGAGAGTCTATCATGAATTTGGATGAAGCTAAAGTTACTTGTCCGGATAGAAATGTTTGACGGAAAATAATTTCGGCATAGTGAAAAAAGTTTGTGGCACATCCTTTTAGATACATGGTGTGATTGTATATGTATGTATAAATATTAAACATTTTGTTTGTTACATACATACATACATATACAATAACGCCATGTACCCAACAGAGTATGGCACAAACTCTTTTCATCATTCCGTAATCAGTCTCCTCGAAACATTCCTATCCAGCACAAGCAACTTTCGCTTCATCCACATTCATAATTTCTCTCATACATGCTCTTTTATTCCTACTACTTGGAAACTTTCGCTCACGCAAAACACTCTCAATCATACCACTCCAACTACTCATCGGACGTCTACGCAAACGTATACCATCAAAATCATTTAAATAAATCTTTTTAACCGCAAACGTTCATTAAACTCATTCGCTCAACATGTCCGAACCATCTTAACTGATTGACATCAACTTTTGCTACAACATTTTTTTCAATTTTACAGTCATCATACACTAATCTATTTCGTACCCGATCTCTCCTATTTATGTAAATTCTTTACAAAATTTATATATACCAGGTGTTATATGACTAAATATTATAGTAAAATTATTAACAATTATTATTATCTATATTCAAAAAAATCTAAATTAAATTATAGATTATAAAATATAAAATATAGGTTATATATATATATATATATATATATATATATATTTATATATAAATATATATATTTATATATAAATATATAACCTATATATATATATATATATATATATAATAGTTTGCTGACTGGCAATAAATATATTCTATATTATATATATATATATATATATATATATATATATATATATATATATATATATATAATAGTTAATTGATAATTGCATTGTTTATTTTCGCTTGAATTTTAATTTGATTAATAAAAATTTGTGAAGAAGTGCAAGAAATGCAATCTGCACCGTTAGATATGTTGGAAACTGTATACTTGACCAAAGAAACGCGGTCAAGTATATTGAATTTGACATCTCCAACGGCTATATTAAAAATTATTATGTCAAGTTAAGTAAATTGATATTTGCATTGTTTATTTTCGCTTGAATTTGAATTTATTATTGAAAATGTGTAAAGAAGTGCAGAAATGTAATATACACCTCCAAATTTATCGGAAATTATATATTCGAAAGGCTTATTCTCAAAAATCAAGTAACAAATATAAATGATATATATATATATATATATATATATATATATATATATATATATATATATACATACATAGGTACTATTCTACAACTTTTAGTCAGCTTAAAATAACTTGGTATATATTTTTCTTTATTTTTAGTTTAGTTTCTCGTTTAGGACGCTTGAAGATAAAATCGTATAAGTCACTTGGAATAGACAGCTTTTTTGTGTTTCGCCCAGATTGTTTGGCCTCGGTTTACCTCAACCACAAATGTCCAAGCTTAATTCAATAATCATCACTTTATACTTCTCGTAATATAATCTATACTAACTATTATGTTACAGTTGAATATTTACTAGTATGTTTTGAAAGACTATAGAAATTGGCATATAAAATCCAATTTAAGTATAAAAAAGCAATTCGGCAAAATTTCCATTTAAATAAAATTACAAATCAGTTGCAGCCAGGGCACTTGATACCCGCGGCGCACGTGCGGCACGCACCGCAGGCTATAGCAATGTTTAAAACAGTGGTAGAGCAAGCGCAAGCAAGGCAGTCAGACGCGAACAACATTGAAGTGATTTATTGAAACGAACAATTTCCCCGATTGATATTTGTCGACAATGTCATTTGAAATCCCCGGAAATTGAAGTACGGAGTGGTGCGACGCGACGCGCCGCGACGCACACGCCTGCAGCTGTTTGATATGGGGCACAAATCAATACGTGTGTTTCTCTCTGTGTGTGTGTGTGTTTCATTTTCACTAGTTAGTCAATAAAACACATTTTCTCACCTAAATAAATTATAAATCGGACGCTTTCAAATTTTCTCTTTTTTCTTTTTTGAAATTTAATCATTTAAAATTTCATAGAAAAATTTGTACACATTTTATTTGTAATAACAACAAGAAACAATGAAAAACGTATTACTAAATTTTTTTAAAAAAGTTATACATTTTTACCACTTTGACTGCAAGGAAAAAGTGGTATAGCGTTTGGTACGGTGTCTGTAACATTTTCAAAAAAAAAAAAATTGTATAGAAATCCTTCATATAGCCTCTAGATGACAAATCTGAACTTAGTTTATGTGGGTGTATGGATGTGCGTTGTCAGCTCGCTCGGTCGTCAGACAAAATTTTGTGGCCACAATTCCTTCTAGACGGTTCAACCGATTTTAATGAAATTTTCAGGATAAATTTGTCTAGTACCCATGATGATCATGTGGTTTTATTTTTTCCAGTAATGCCAATTTTCCGAGAAAAAATTACTAAAGTTTTTAAAAATTCATATTGGCTACGTTATTTATCCGATTTTGATCAAATTTTCAGAAAAGATTTCCCTAATACTCCCATTAATTATATAATTTTATTAATGTCCAGTGTTGCCAACTTTCCAAAAAAAAAATTACTAAATTTTAGTTTAGTATTCATATAATTTATGTAATTTTAATCATCATTTATTCGATTTTGATCAAATTTTCAGAAAAGTTTTTCCTAGTGCCCACATAAATTATAATATTATTTAAATACATTGTTGCCAACTTTCCGAGAAATGTCAAAGTGGTCTCTATATGGGTTTACCCATATACTTCTAATCTTGTTAATAATCGGCTTTATGTTCTAATTCTGTATTAATATTTATTATTGGGTTGAGGTATAATTATCAAGCGTTTTTGTAGGCAGGTTATTTGTTAATAAAAATTGCTGTTTTGTTTACTTTTTTTTATATAAAAATATTATTTTCTTTTCAGGTTATAAAAATGCGTGTCGATAACCATACTCATAATCGTCATATTAAAAATGTTATTGTTGAATTTTTATGTTTCTGTTTTCATAATAGGTAAATATTGTTGAAGAAATGCCTGATAATCATGCACCAACTCTATAATAATCAACGTACTCCACGTATTCAAGAAAAATGATACAGATGATATATACAGTACAACAGAGAACAGACACAACATAGAAACAAGTTACTAGATAAAAATATTATTAAAAAATCCCAAAACCACACTTAAAGTGTGGTTTAAGTGTGGTTTTGGGATTTTTTTATAATATTTTTATTTAAATTTCGCCACATTAGATCATTTTCTAATCTTTTATAAGTTACTAGACGTAATAAAATAGAATAAATGTCATTTGCATCATTTTTCCTGTTGAAGACGTACGTTGAGTACGTGGTGTACGTCAATTATTAATAAATACTAATACAGAACTCTAATCTCTAATCGTTTTATTTTAATATAATAAGTTCTGAAACATTTTTTACTATGTTAGTTCCAAAATATTGATTTTATAGCAAATGAATTGAAATGAGAGAATAAAATCTACTGCAATTATTATTTATGCTGGTTTTACACAAATCGTATTACTATAAAAAAATCTATATCCATTTCCTATACAAAATTACATATAAAAAATATACAAAATGAATACGTTTCACACGATATAAAATAAAATGTGCAAACGCATGCGCAATGACAGTTTACATTTTGACAATTTCTTTATATCTAATTTAAAAATCATAATTTGACGTTTCTAATACCACGGAGCGTTAGTTTCGAATCGAATCTGTGTGAAAAATCAAACAAGTTCTAATTCATATATTTTTTTACTGCTTCAACTGAATAAGGTATTTAAAAAAAAACTACACATAAATATAAATTAATAATAATACATAACCTAAATGATAGTTTGTCGTTTCTAATACTACTGCGCATCAGTTTCGCGTCAAATCCGTATCAAAAATTAGACGAGTTCTAATTTATATATATATTTTTTTTGTATAAAATATTCTGTACAGATTTCTATATAAAATCAAATATTGGATCATGTAATACAGAAAATTTTGGTTGTACAGAAAACTTATTGTGTAAATTTCTATTGTGTAAAACATATTCATTTTGTATATTTTTTATATATAATTTTATATAAAAAATTATATTAATTTTTGTACAGAAAAATATATCGTATAAAAAAGGCATTAGATACTGAATTATTGGTATAATATTACGTACACTTAAATACAAAAATTATGTAATTTTTACCTACAAACCCTGAGACAATATTGCCCAGTAACTGCTGTAATTTTACATAATTGTTTAAAAATACATAATATCAAAACTATTACAAACATTATATAATATGATATTATCAACGGGAAGAAAAAGTACATATAAATATGTTGTATTACAGTTTTTTTTTTAAATAAAGTTTTTTTTAGTAAATTTACATAACTTCAGCAAATTTGCTGTCAGAAATTTTCCATAAATAGGTAAAATTTATTTAGTTCTGTAATATTATTGTTGGTATAATTACATAAATTTCTAAATTTACATAAACGATGTATTTTGAAATGAATGAATTATACGTAAAATTATACTAACAATATGTAATTTTACATTAAGTATGTAATGCAATTTGCAAAAAGTAAACAATATTAAGTACATATTTATTACTTATTTTATGTGATTATTATGAATTATGTAAAAATTACAGAATTTTGAGGTAGAAATACAAATACAGAATATTTAGATACAGATTTTTTATAGTAAAATTTTACTATAACTTTTCTGTAATTTTGCTACTTTTGTTTACAGTGTATACATTGTTAGACTTCATTAGAATGCGCGTCTGTAGAAGTTCAACTGTAATTAAATTCATGTCACAGAATTATTTGGCTTCTTCCACTACTCGCTCGAAAGGATAATATATAAGATAAAAATTGTTTAATCTAGGTCAATGATTTTCAATATTTATGTCCAGCTTACCAAAAATTACAAACGATACACTGAAGACAATTTTGCTTTTAAAGCAACGTTTTTTACTATTAACTTAGAAGTAAACGCGTTTTTAAAACTATAAGCTTCTAATAAAAATAATAATAATAGTAATCATATTTTGTATTTCCATATAAACCACATGGTATGGGAAAAGTCAATTAAAAAATACATAAAAATTGTAGTACAACACAGAACTTACATTACAAATAAAAATTAGATCGTCTAACATATAATAATTTTTGTCAATGAATAATTTCTTTAAATAAAATTTGAAATTATTTTCAGATTTTATGCTACTAATATGCTTTGGTAAATGATTGTAAAAAATTAGGCCAATATGATTTGGATTAAATTTAGCTTTATTTAAATTTATAATTGGAATAGAGAAGTTAAATTTATTTTTTGTATTTGGATTGGTGTAGATCGTTTTCAGTTGCTAAATTATTTTTTATATTATGAATGAACAAAATAACAAAGTATAAACAAATACATGGAAATAGAATATTATATTATGTTACAAGAATATTTGAAATAGGCTCACTTGCGTACGTGTCAGATGCGTACACACATTATTTAGTATTACTTGCGTACAAATAAGGATCGGCTCAAGCCCAGGTAGTGAATGGGTACTTAGGCCGAGTGTAGTTGGAGCGGTATGATTGAGAGAGTGGATTGCGTGAGCAAAAGTTTCCAAGTAGTAAGACTAAAAGAGCATGTATGAAAGGATTTATGAATGTGAATGAAGCAAAAGTTGCTTGTTTGGATAGGAATGTTTAGAGGCGACTGATTTCGGAATGATGAAAAAAGTTTGTGCCACACTCTTTTGGGTACATGGCGTGATTGTGTATGTATGTATGTATGTACTTATTAAACAATTTTAATTAGTTTATTTAAATTTTATAATATTAAATATAAAAAAATATATCGAATATAGAAATACTACTAATATTTGATAAGAGGTAGAAATAAAAATTTATTTTAATGAAAAATAGAAGCACTTTTTCATAAATAAATAAGGTGGGAATATGGACCATAGTTTCCAAACTAAATAATTTCATAAAAAATTCTATTACTATTAACAAAATACAAGTTTATAGTTTAAGAACGCATTTACTTTTGAATTTACTATTAATCCAAAAGTAAATGGCTATAGGTATAAAGCGAAAATTTGCTATGTACCTTTGTGACATAATTCACTTTTTAAAAATTTATTGCGGGCAAATTTTCGGTTCGGAAAATGATAAATTTACAGATAAAGTGAAGGCAAAATTATTTATATAAACTTGTTAATCAGACTCGTCACAATTCTCCCGGGAACCAGGTAGATATTAAACGTGGCCTACATACATAAGCGTCGACTACATAAGGGCAACAGAAGCAATTGACCCCCTACGACATAAAATTAATGGAGCCGAAACTACCATTTTCTTTATTTTTTCTATATATATATATATATATATATATATATATATATATATATGTATATATATATATAGATAGTCGGCGTCAGATGGGAAAAGTTTTTATTATTTGTTTTTTGAAAATTATTATTAGGGGACTTATTGGTGCTTGTCGAAAAACTTTAAATGCACTAGCCGTAGTCAAATTAAGCAATAATGGAAAATATTTTAGGTAAACTGACTTTATTTGTAAAAATTTTGAGAAAATCTGATGAAAAAAGATTTAGAATAACATTTTATTCCCTTATACAAAATTTTTGTTTTCATGGCCGACTTATATTAACATTTTATAAAAAATATAAATAAGTAAACTAAATTAAAATAAAACGGTAGTTCTGTATTAATATTTATTAATACGTTTCGACATACTTAGCATACATCTCTACCAAGAAAAAAATGATAGTTACTAGACGTAACAAAATAAGTAACTAGATCATACAGTTTATAAATTTTTAATTAAAAGAAGTCAAATTTTATTTAAATCAGCAGTGCCATCACACTGATTGATGTTATCTTTTTCTATATAAATTTCAATTGCTTCTCTTATTAATCTACTGTTATATTGATGGGTTTTGCAATTATTACAGTATTTTCGAATTTTATAACATTGAAGATTTTCTAACACATGTTGTTAAGTGAAATAAATGTTTCAATATAGTAAAAAAATCTTTCAGAACTCATTATATTTAAAATATAACGATTTTTGATTGTAGTTCTGTATTAATATTTATTAATAATTAACTTGTTCATGGTACTCATAAATATTAATATAGAACTATAACCAAAAGCCGTTTTATTTTTAATGTTTTTCCAAGTCATTTTTCAAATAAGTTTGAAATTACGATTAAAAAACCATTTCAAAAAATTGTTGTTTGAATTAAAATTTGTATAGGAGCCTAAAATGTCATTCTAAAACTTTTTCAAATAACTTTTCACAAAATTTTTTACAGATAAAGTAAGTTTATCTAAAATATTTTTTTATTCTTCGGCAAATGCATTTTTAGTTTTTTGACAAGCACCAACAAGTTCCGTAATCATAACTTTCGAAAAACAAATAATAAATATCTTTCCATCGGCATCAAATGACTTTTTGTATCTACTATTTTTTTCAATTTTGGAAAATACATATACAATTTTTCTCAGTACACATACATACATATACAATCTCGCCATATATCCAAAAGGATATGGCACAACTCTTTCCACTATCCAGAAATTTCTTTCTTCCAAACATACATACCTATCTTATCGTCAGACAAGTAACTTTAAAATGTACGTGTTTATTTTTTATTCACATATTTTGTCTCTATTTAAATAAATAAAAACTTTAATACATTAACAGCAATAAAAATACTGTAATTATTTATTATATTTTTCTGTACATCTTTAATTAGTTTTATATTTTAGACAATTTTTATTTTTCACCCCATGATCAAAATGAAAAGCTGACGCCTATGCCTACATACAACATATAAATAATGCAAAGTGTCTCTTAGGTATTTGTCATAGAAAATCAATTTTTTCTCTGTAAAAGTTACGTAATCATTTTGAAGAAAAAAAAAAAACATATGAAAATATAAAAAAATAATTTTTGAAATTTTTAACTGGATTATAAGAAGTTTATAAATTCATAAAAATTTGCTTGTACGTTTAAATTCATATTTAAGTGGTTAATTACTTGAAATGTAAATTTAGAATTTATGCTCTATAACTCTTATTTAAAACGTCTTCTTTTGAAATTAATTACAGAAGTTATGCGTAAAGAAAAAATGTTTCTGGAAAAACGCGTACGGCGAAAACTTTTTGATTTATATAGGCTTGTATATTGGCTAAATGTTTTATTCAGAAGGCTGAAAATATTGCACGAAATAAAAATAACGAAAAACAAACACATTTTATTTAATAATTAATAATATTTTAATGTGTAGTTATATATCCGTTATATAATTATATAGTTATATATATATAATATATCCGTGATTCGCTATGGAATTCACTACTTTAAATTCATTTTAACTAACTTAATTACAGTTTTAGACAGTTTTTATCGTCTGCAGCATTAACCTGCGACTAACGCTGTATTGCCTCTCATAGTAGAATCTTTATGAACAAACAACTCAACTATTAATGAAACTACTATTAAAATTTGTTCCGCAGATGTCAAGATATAAGCAAACAGAGTTTTTGATTAAATTTCATCATTTACAGCTTGGACCGCAGGCGAACGATGCATTGCTCCGTAGTAAAACTTCTTAAAAACGACTCAACTCCCATCAAAATCTGTTTCGTAAAGTTATGTTATAATCGAACAGAGTTTTTAGTCAACTTTTTATCGTTTACAACGTTCGCCTGCGGCTCACGCTGTATTGTCCCATAGTAAAATCTTCCTCAAAAAACGACTCAACTATTATATATAAAACTTTCATCAATATCTGCACGTTATAAGCGAACATTTTTTAGTCAATTATCATTATTACAGCGTTCGCGTTTGAACAGTTTTTAGTCAATTTTCATCATTTACGGCATTCGCTTGCGGCTTACGCTGCATTGTCTACTTTCTTTGAAAACCGATTCAACTATTAATAAAATTCCCATTAAAATCTGTTCAGTGGACATCAAATTATAAGCGAATAAAATTTTTTCATTCACAGTATTTGCCTGCGACTCACGCAGACTTATCCACACTTTTGGATTTTTTCCATCATTGTAGTAGTATTACACAGCTCTGTGCCAAATTTCAACTTTATAACTCACTTCCAAGATGTATTTCAAAACCGGACACACACACATATATATATATATATATATATATATATATATATATATATATATATATATATATTTACATTATGCTTTATATGTATAGATAAAACAAAAGTTACTTGTCTGAATAGAAATTATAGTGTAAAAGATTTAATAGATTATGCAGCACTATACTTTATAAATGATGTAATTTAATTATTGTTAATTAATAACATTATTGTTGTATTTAATATGTATGTTGATTTTTGTATAAAAGGGGAGGGGAAATTAGTCATTACTTAACGAGCTGACAGTGCAGACGTGGTGTATATGTCATTATTTATATTTCTTAAATTACAAATGCAAGTGATCCAGATCTGATACACAGCATAAAATAAAAATGTTATAGAAATTTTTAGCGGTAAATAATTTCGGCATATTGGAAGAGTTTGTGCCACACCTTTTTGGATACATGACGTGATTGTGTATGTATGTATGTAACTACACTGATCTAGGTCCAAGATTTTTACTTTTAAATCAAAAGATATTGTGTTTTTAAACTGTAAACTTATGTTTTTTTAATAGAAATAAAAAATCTAATAGGAAAAAAAATAGTAACAGATTTGTTTAAAATTATTTACTATTTAGTTTAGAAACATAAACCCATATTCTCACCTCTATTGTTTATGAAAAAGTGCTTTTATTTTTTGCTTTATGATAAACTTTTACTTTTAGCTCTTATCTTCAATATTATAAAATTCGAATAAACTGATTAAAATTGCTTAATAAGTAATTTTAAGTAAACGTCAAAAGTAATTTTGTCAAAAATCACTTCTAAAATTAAGGTGAAAATAGTATTTTCCTAGAATAAATGTAATTGTAAAATTATTAATAATTTTCAGTTGAAATATAATTTGATTTTTGAACTAAATATTAACTAATTACATACAAAGCTTTAAAAATAATTATAATATTACTTACTATATTAATTTATTGTATTTCTATTAGAAAAACAAAAGTTTACAGTTCAGAAACACGTTTACTTAAAAACCTCGAATCTAAAGCAAAATTTTTTCTCAGTGTAACCTGGTGTTACTCTTGTAATATTGATCGAGTTATTTTAAAATAAATGGTTGCGTGACTTGATAATATGATTAAATTTTCTAGATGAATACTGTCTCGATGATAACACTCTTTGTCTAAGTTGGGTTCATGCATTTTAAACGAAAATTCGATTAGAAATGCCCGCTCCGTTCGCATCAAAGAAACCAGATCCAATTATATGTTTCCTTAGTCAAAATTCTTATGTTCTTAGCATATACTTATATGTAAGGAAGAGTGTTATTATCATAAGAAATTCTAATTTTCCATTTCAGCGAGAATAAATGCGCTCCTACCGAGAATGAATACGTATTTATGTAAAATTACACAATAACATTAGAAAACAAAAATACTTTTTCAACTTTATATTTCTATAATTTTGTTTTAACATTTCGTATGACTTGTAGTGTAAAGAAATATTTTATCATTTTCTAGTAAATGGAATACTTCTTTTGATAGAAACATAATACCTTATGCCAAACAGAGAAATTACAAAATTACGTTGACAATATTATGATTTACACTGTAAGAAATTGATTTAAATTTACATATTCTATAAATGTATTTTTACAGAAAAAAAAAGGAGTGTTACGTCAATTATCAGAGTAAAAAATACAAAATTCTGCTATTTTACTGTTAATAATTATATAAAATTACATGAACATGTATTACATTTTTTACATTGTATTGCACTGAAAAAAATAGATACTTAAAATTGTATACTTAAAAGTTGTATACTTAATTTAAGTATAAATATACTTAAATAAATATACGGATAATTTTAGATCTTGATCCAAAATTATTCAAGTATCCAGATAATTGGGTTTTCGGATATCCGAATCTCAAATTTGGATATCCGAATCGTGGATTGAAATCTTAGATCCGGATCTCGGATCCGCATCTCAAATCCGAATTATAAATCCGAATCTTTTCGAATCTATGTATTTTATATTTTTATATAATATTTTTTATATGTATATAAGTATGTTTTTTTTTTAATATATATATATATATATATATATATATATATATATATATTATAAAAGATCTATTTTCTGTTTAAAATATCACACATTTAAAGAAATACTACATTTTTATTGAAAAACCATTTTACAAGCTGTATTATTTCATTGAAATGCGAAATAAATGTGCGATGGCAATTATATATGATATGTCTAAAAGAATCATATATTTAATGTGCCTCAAAATTATATATACAATGTGTCTCAAGAATTTTATATGCAATATGTTTTTGTATATAAATATGTAGGGTCCGCAACATTTTGCCGCCGGACATTTTGCCACGGGACATTTTGGCAAGTATTAGGCGTAGAAGACAAACACCTACAAACAACCTATTAACCTAACCGAACCTAACCTAACCAATATTTCATCAAATTATCTTTTCTTTTGTTTTCTACCGATAGCTACGCCTAATACTTGCCTGGCGGCAAAATGTCCGGGCGGCAAAATGTCCCGGCGGCAAAATGTCCCGGCGGCAAAATGTCGCGGCGGCAAAACGTCCGTGGCAAAATGTCCGGCGGCAAAACGGCGGCGGCAAAACGTCCCGGTCCGAAATATGTAATATGTCTCAGAAATAAAAGTACTCAACTTTATACAATGTGTCTAAAGAATTTTATATACAATGTGTTTAAAGAATCATATATGCAATGTATCTCAAAAATCATGTATACAATTTAAAATCCGGATAACGGATCCGAATCTAAGATCCGAATCTCAAATCCCAATCTTAGATCTATATATCGGATTCTATACTCAAATCTAGATTTTAAATCCGGATTTCAGATCCGGATCTCAAATTATCCGAGAATCGGACATTCAGATTTCCGAATTTTTAGAATCCGGATATCCGAATCTAATTTTTTCAAATATTGACCGCACTGATATATATTTATAATTTATCGTAATCCTGGAAACGTATCTCAACATACTTGTGAACGATCTGTACCAAAAGTTGATTGAATTGAAATATGTATGTCTAAAGTTTAAATATGAAATTAAAAAATCCATATAACCGAATTTGCTCTACACGTGTCAACAAATATACACAACTAAAAACTAATCTAAACCAATTTTTTAACGTAAAATTTATTAAAGTAGTAAAAAATGGGGATTTTTATTAAAAAATAATAAAGAAATTTTAATGTATTTTGAACTTTAAGTTTACAGCAATATTCTAGACACATTTTTAAATAGTTTTAATTAAATTTTTTCTAAAAAGGTTCCTTAATAAAACGCCGTTTATAAATTAATTTTTTTTGATCGTATTCTTGACATACGGGTTCAGAAAAATGTTGCTTATAAACAAAAAATTGAAAAAAGTTGAAATATGTCAAATATAATTGAACTGAAGTAAAATATTTTTGATATTATATGTAAAATAAAAAAGCTTTCGGATTAAGTTCTGCATAATTTTTAATTAAAATTTAACGTTTTGATATAATTGCAAGATCTAACAATATTAACAGTAGATTGATAAGAAAGCAATATAAATTTACAAAGAAAAATATAACATTCATCAGTATAAAGGTACTGACTTAAATACAATCTGGCTTTTTTTAATTAATAATTTATAAATTTTGTAATCTAGATATTTGTATTTTGTTACCTAGTAACTTGTTTCTATGTTTTGTTTGTTTATTATTTGTCATTTGTATATTTTTCTTGATGATGATATTCGTGGAGTATATCGAAACAACGAATTTTAATTAATTATACAATACTTAATTCTAAAGTTTTTTTTATTTTAATATAATAAATTCTAAAAGATTCTCTACCAAATATCATATGTAAAATATTATTTTAAATTCAATGGTAAAATAAAAAATGGGGTACTCCATTTGAAATAAAAAAGTTATAGTCTGTTGAAATGTTTTCACAAGTTGGTACAGTTTGTCGTTATAAGAAATTAACAGGAAAAAGTTGTTTGTAAGATTTACGAATATTTAAATAAAAATTATCAGTTCAAAATACAAAAAGGTTTTTTAATAAATAAAATGGTCAATTTTCAGTTATACCGGAAACGTCATATTATTGAAAATATTTTATTTCAAATGAGCATATCGGAATATCAGAGCTGGGCAGTAGCTATATTTGTTGCTACAGCTATATAAAGCTGTAGCTGTAGTGGTGCTACAAAAAATAAAAGTAGCTGTAGCTTGTAGAGGATTTGTCGCAAGTAGCTTATAAATAGTAGCTAAAACATAAAGCTACTATTTGTAGCTGCTTTTTGGAACTTAAAGCTACTTTTAGTAGAATATAGTTACTTTTAGTAGCTTAGAGTTACTTTTAGTAGTTTTTAGCTACTCTTAGTAGTTTACAGCCACTTTTCTATACTTAATTATTGCTTTTCTGAACTTAGCTGCTTTTATGAGCTTTTATTATTAATTATAGTTCTCAGTATGGTGTTTGTATTATTTACAAAGTAGCTTGAAAAGTAACTTACAAAGTAGCTTAAAACTTGACAGCTAATTTTATAGTAGCTTATAGCTGTAACTTAAGCTCTGCGGAATATCCCTATAGATACCAAATTTTCTGGCATAATATTAAATGGTTTTTAAAATACAAAATTGCGTAAGCTCGTCGTGAGATACCCTGTACAAATAAATTAATTTTACGCTAAAATATTAATATCAAAATGTTAAACATTAAATAAAAATAATATAATTTCATTTTTAGTAGGACAGTAGCGACACTATAGTAGTACACACAAGCACACACACACACACACACACACTAATGATCTAATCTAGCAGTGAATAAGAGTTGATTTTTGTGTGAGTCGGGTCTCAACTTCCGCTTGTGCCCTCTTGTGTTCAAGATAAACTGAAATAATCTTAGATTTATGTTACTTCATCCCTAGGCAGTCGACAGCTGTTCGCTTTTGTATGCTGTGTGTTATATACGACCGGGCGTTTTCTCCCCTTTTCCCCCTCCCCCACTACGTTTTCTGCCATCCCTCTCCTATACTCATGTCCGTCTCGAATCAATTTCTCATCCACTCAATCGCTACCACCCCCTCCCCTCCCGCAGCATCCATGTTCAACGCTATCAAATAAGATATTCCTTTGTTACGATGTCTGCTTGCTTGCTTTTGCTTTGCGCAAAGAATATAATTAAAACGTTATTAAAGATAATTCGGAGAATATCCAGTAGGAATTATAGGATATAGTTAAAAATTGCTACGCACAAATTGTATTGGGGCAGTTCTTAATATTAAGAGACGGCTGCCCGAAAATACGCTTTTTCTGACATAGTAAAAAAATCTTTCAGAACTAATTCTATTAAAATAAAACGGATTTAGGTTTTATTCTATATTAATATTTATTAATAATCGACGTACAAAGATTGAGTACAAAATAGATTAGTGTATGAAAAGTGTGAAATTAGGAAAAAAATGTTGTTGCAAAAGTTGGTGTTAGTCTGTTCAGATGGTTCGATCATCTTACACGAATGTCTAATGAACGTTTGGTTAAAAAATATATAGTTGAGTGATATTGAAGATATATGTCTGCAGGTGGACAGAGTGACAGATATGACAAAAGTGTCAGTATAAATGTGGATGAAGTAAACGTAGCTTCTCTGGATAGAAATGTTTGGCGGAAAATAATTTCGGCATAGTGGAAAGAGTTTGTGCCATACCCCTTCGTATACATGCCGTAACTGTATATATTATTCAAATTATAATTAATTATAATTATATCGAATAGAAAAATATAACAAGATATATATTTCTATACTAGAAATTTGAATAAAAATCGAGTAACTTTTAACTAGAAATGTTTGATTTACATTATGCTAATTTTGTCTAGATTATCTAGTATTAAACTTATACCAAACTATAAAACGAAAATCTAGATAATAAAACAGTATGAACATAATTCATGCTTAATAGCCTATTTCTAAATTAAACACAATTTTTCTTCGTTCTAAAAATTATGTTGCGGTCTTTCCCGCTATATTAATACTAATTGAAGAAATTATATAAGTTTTAAAAACACACTGTCAACTAATTTAAAACAGCAGACACTAGCACATTTCGTAGTTACCGTAACTATATTTATATTTAAAAAGTGACACAAACACAAGATATTAAAAATAGCAAACTAAGTATATTTCAAAATTAACTATCATATTTGCCCGAATATAACGCGATATTTTTTGATTAATTATTTTCCGTTAAAAAATTGACTCGCGCTAAATTCGAAGTCTAGGTAATCGAATGTAACAACAACTTTTGAATTTTATTTACTTTGAATTCTTTTATGAAAAATGAATGTATCGCGTGAAATTCGGATTATTTTTTTTTCTAAATATCTTTATAAAAAATTTCGGTGTCGCGTTATATTCCGGCAAATACAGTATATATATATATATATATATATATATATATATATATATATATATTCAAATCCAATAGTAATAATAATAATAATAATAATTTATTAAAGTTTATAAATTTACAAATTTACTAAAAGTTTGTTTACTTTTGAATTAATAGTGAAAACATTGGTATTTTTTCAGTGTAGATTTGTACGTATTATTTTTAGTTTCACATTTTTTTGTTATCCGTTATCTTTAAAAATTTTGACAAATCTAAAATTAAATTAAATTTAAATGTACATTACATTTTTTATTAACATGTACGTAAATAATGTCAATAAAGTTTATTTTGATATTTTCTCAAAACAAATTTCGTCATTTTCATCGAATTTTCTTTTCCTTTGAGGTCGATAAATGAACATTAATATATTCAATTGAGAGCGTTTTCATTTTCCAGTATTTCTTTAAATTTGTTTTCATTTTCTGACAATATCCCACTTTTTATATTTGTTAAATATAAATTACTCAAATCAAAACACTTAATATTAATTTCGTTAAAAAGCTGAGAATATTGCTCATTTTTTACTGCTTCAATTTATAAATAAACATAGTATTTTCATGTGAGAGTCCTTATATGTAAGGCCGTGGATATTGTAAACTCAAATTGAAATACACAGTACATACTTTTAACATATTAATTATATTAAATTCTGAGATAATTATGTGAGACACTTTGACAAAATTTAATCAGCAAATATATACTCCAAAATATGTATATGAAACAACAATTTTATTTAAAACATTAGTGAAATATTTAATAATATTAGGTTATAATTTTATATAATTATATTGCCTAAAGTTACTTTCAAAAAATTTAAATATGTCTTCTTACATTAATTATTTTATTCGTATAGTAAAAAAAAATCTTTCAGATAAAACTGTAGTTCTACTAGATTGCCAGTACACAAGAAGTCAATACGGAAATATAACGTAACTCTTTAATAATTATTATACTTTTGCTAACAAAAATTATTTATACATTTTGTATTTGCCGTGATTTTTTATTTATTTATTTATTTTGAGTAATTTTAAAATTAGATTTCTGTTGCATTTCATTATTTAAATATTATTATGTACTAGTTAGTAATTTACAAAATAAGTAACTAGATGATAAAATTTATAAATTTTTAATTAAAAGAAGCTAAATTTTATTTAAATCGGTGCCTTCACAATGATTGATATTATCTTTTTCTTTATAAATGTTATTTGTATCATTTTTCCTGATGAACACGTACATTGAGTATGTCGACTATTAATAAATATTAATACAGAACTATAACATAACGCCGTTTTATTTTAATATAATGAGTTTTGAAAGATATTTTACTATGGATACATTGACTATATTCATATTTATTCAAGCTTTATATATATATATATATATATATAGGTTTTTACATAACAATTTGAAATATTTCACGGAAAACTTTTCAAATTTAATATTTCGGAAAGTGCTTCAATTTAGTTGCATTACTTTTTTTCTATGATACTTTCAATATATTTTATTATATTGCTTATTGGAAGGTCTACCGAAATAAAATTTTTAAAGAAATAGAAAATCTCGATAACGTTCTGCAAAAATTTTAAAATAGATCCAGAAGCATAAAGGGCATATATATATATATATATATATATATATATATTTGTGACAAATTCATTGATTTATATCCAATATTAGTTAAAACCGAGTTTATTTAGTACCAGAAATTTTTTTTTTATGTTAATAAAATAGTTATTAATTTCTAATAATATTTTGAACTCTCTGAAAGTAAGAGAATAATAAAGACAATAAAATGTTTTATTTTCTTGTAGAAAAAATTGTCGTCATTCGATAGCACACCTCAAAATAGTTTTTTCAAAAGAATTTATATATATTTTTACTTATTAAATACATGAACTATACATTTATTTTTATATGTTTTGACAAGGATACTCTTAATATTAACGACTTGAAGAACCCTCGAACGTTGGTCGAAAGCTCGTCAAATATAAAACAATGAGTATTTCATTAATTTAAATAAACAACCTTGGCTGATTTTCCCATCAAATTTCACTACATAAAATTTCCAGCCACGAAATTTTTGTTATATTATATATATATATATATATATATATATATATATATATATATATATATATATTATTTTCATTCTATATTAACAGAAAAAAATACATTTTAATTTTTTTAATAAAAAATTTCAGAAATACATATAATATAGTTTGTAGGAGAAAGTGAAATCACAGTGAAAAAAAGTATAACTAAGAAATAAAGCTTGTATATTATATATATTTTATATACTAGACTAGAGTAAGAATTCTATCTTAATAGATCCGTCTAATCAAAAACATATATATTTTGTCATTTCTATCAGCCGAACAATTTGTTTCTAAGATTTCATTATTTGATAAAGTTTTCTTTATTTTATCCAACGAGTTTTATGTTTGCAATAAATAACAAAAGCGGACAACTTAAATTTTGTCGTATAATAGAGAGTTTTCACATAACGTCAAAAAGAATAGGGTCGAACGTTAAAAGTGTGTGTGTGTATTTCAGATGGAGTAAAGCGCATGCGCACCCGATTTATCCCTCTACCCCCACCCCCACCCCCAACTCCTTCTTTCCCAAACGCTTTTGTATTCAAGCTATCGCTGAATTTTCGCATACGACCCGAAAAAGGAATAATGTAAACGCTCAAATAAAATATTGGCAAAGATATCTCGTACCGTTTTCATCTAACGGTTACCACATATTTTTTGCACGTCAAAATCGAAGGTGTATAATACCAACAAAAAATTGTAAATATGTCATCAAATTTTTTTGTTATTTCGAGATAAATTATTAATAGATTTTTTAGAAATTAATACACGTATATATCCAAATACTGATATACACAAACACACCATGTACCGAACAGGGTGTGGCACAAACTTTTTCCACTATGCCCAAAATTAGTTACTATCTAGGCAAGTAGCCTTTGCTTTATTCACATTTATAATACCTCTCATACATGTTCTTCTATTCGTACTACTTGAAAACTTTCGCTCACACAAACCAAACTCTCAATCATAACACTCCAGATATTCAATAAAATTCATTATTTATTTGTATTTATTAGCTTAGTAGATAATAAAAACATAAAAAAGACTGAATTCCATCAATTACTAATTATTTATTAAATATTAATAGCCAATTATTTTTACAATTTCATTATTTATATTTATTTATTTAATTACACCAAACAGAAAACAATCCAATTTAATGACGCAAATGATATAAATATATAAACTTATAAAATATAATACATAAATTTATCTAAAAACACTAAAAACAATAAGTATGTACAATGTGTAGGTATATGATTAATAAAAATACAAGGAGATCATGAAAAAAATATCTATAGTTAATTCTAATTTATTAAATGATAAATGGGGAATTTGTTAGAAGATTTTTTATAATAAACAAATAATCATGTTAATTTTACTATGAATTTAATTATAATTTAAATTTTTTATGAAAATTTACTAAAATCGGTACAGATTATAAAAAAAATTAAATAATTTTAGAATTTTACAATTTTTATATATTCTTACATTTAAATCTTTATTTTATGTAATTAGACAAACATTATTATGTAAAAAAAAATGCATATTATTAGTAAAATTACATTCTTATGGGCTTTCTTGTAATATTAGATATGTATTCTATATTATTATTTTCCTCAATTTTTTGTTCAATATTCTATAAAAACTTTTTAATTGTAATTTATTGTTAGTTGTACTGCGAATAGTTGTCTATTTACTGTATTTATGAGCAAACATATCTATGTGAAATTTACTGTTAAATACAGTAATCAATGTAAAAGTTATATCAACAACTTAAAAAAGAAAATGGAAATATTACATGTGTTTATGTAAATTTACAATAGCATATAATACAATGTGTCAGGCCACGTACACATCTGAGCGCGTATGCGAACGAGGAAAGCCAAACTTATTTTCCACAAAGTATTCCTATTCAAAGTAGTCATAATGATAACATTGTCATATATACTTTTTTATTTATACAGGATGTAACAGAATAACTATTCCTAATTTTCAGAAATGATAGAGTGCACTTAGAGAAACATTTTTTATTAATATACTAGTCCGGAAATTTCTCGGTGTCAAGATACACTAGATATCGTTAAAAACAATCTTAATCAAAACATCAAAAAGTAGTTAAGTTAAGGAACATTTTATTAGAAATAATAGCGCATTAAACTTTATAAAAATTGTTCGAAGTTACGACCACCATTTTCGATACGATGTAACGATGTACAATCGACTGCCGAAAAAAAAAAAGAAAAAAAAATATTTCCGGACACTAGTTTATTAATAAAAAATGTTTCTTTATGTGCCCTCTATCATTTCTGAAAATTAGGAATAGTTATTCTGTTACACCCTGTATATGTAGAACAATTACATATTTATTTTGAAATATAATTGAAAAAACTATGGCCCGTATTCCTACCTCATTTGTTTATGAAAAAGTACTTTTATTTTTTGTTTTAAAAAAAAATTTTACTTCTATTTCTTATCAAATATGAATCGTATTTCTATTTTTCATATACATGTTTTATATCTATTATAAAATTCAAATAAACTAATTGAAATTGCTTAATAAGTAATTTTAAATAAATGTCAAAAGTAATTTTGACAAAAATCACTTTTAAATGTGAGATGAGAATAGATTTAATTTTAGAACTTTTAATTTATTATCACGATGTGTTACATTTTAGAATTGTAATTTTACATTTAAAATTTGCTGTAAATTTACATGACTCGTCAGTAACAAAGTATTCAACGATAATCATTGTATTTTTTATTAAAGTATACGAGTAGATGCAATTTTATCATTTTCATAACGACATAGGAAAAGCATTGTCTATAGTACTCATAATTTCGGGTAATGTTATCAATTTTTTTAATAAAAATTGTTTTTGTTCACGAGAAAAATTCTTGTTTGTATATATTACTTAGTTTATGTTTTTAAGCTCAAAAGTAATCTGCTTCCCGTAAATTAACAATTTATAAATTTTATATACATACAAAATCTATTTATATAGGTATGTATATATGTAGAATAATTTAAATATTTATTTTCAAATATAATTGGAAAAATTACGGCCCGTATTCTCACTTCACTTTTTGTCAAAATTAATTTTGACGTTTACTTAAAATTACTAATTAAGCAATTTTAATTAGTTTATTTGAATTTTAATATTACATATAAAATAATATATATATATATATATATATATATATATATATATATATATATATATATAATAGAAATAGGTACTATTCATATTTAATATGAGATAGAAGTAAAAATTTATTTTCAAGTGAAAAATTAAACCACTTTTTCATAAACAAAAAAGGTTTGGAATACAGGCCTATAGATTTCTTTTAGTTTATCGTAAAATTTATTTACTGTTTATTTTCATATATTTCTAGTCAATACAGCTTTTTCTCTCATATTTTAATTTAATGATTTCAGCGATTTTTATATAAATATTTAATAAAATATTTTAATAAAACAGCCATTAGTACAATATTTTTTATAGTAGGCGTGTATTTACTGAAAATTTATCATTTCAAATTTCAGTTAAAGAAATTCGAAAATTTAAATTTTTATGCAAATCTGATGAATATATTTATTTTTAGATATATGCGTCCACAAACAAATACCAACGAGAAACTTGTAGAGATTTCCTTTGTAAAAGAATCTGCTATCAAAGATTTGAAATAATCATAAATATCTTTCTTATAAATATATCACAATTTTTGAAATCATTAGTTGTACATGTATTTTATATGATTATATGTTGCACTATTATATTAAAACCATTAATGTTTCTACTATTAATTCAAATGTAAACATACTTTTGATCTAAAAAGTTACTTGCTAACTTGTTTTTATTTGCAAGAAATGCAATGTGCGCCGGCCAGGGTGGTCAGAAACTGCATATTCGACCAAAGAAACACGATCAAGTATATTTAATTTGACATCTCCGACGGCTAGATTAAACATTATTAAGTCAAGTTAAGTTAATTAACAATTGCATTATTTTTTTTGCTTGAGTTTGTAATTTGATTATTAAAAATGTGTGAAAAAGTGCAATTTATACCACTCAAGATGGGCAGAAATTATATATTCAACCAAAGAAAGATTAATTTTCACAAATTACTTAAAAAATATAACTATATACATACACAATCATGCCATGTACCCGAAAAGGTGTGGCACAAACTCTTTTCATCATCCCGAAATCAGTCGCCTTCAAACATTCCTATCCAGCACAAGCAACTTTCGCTTCATCTACATTCATAATTCCTCTCATATAACAACTGTTAGTAACTAATTAAAGTTACTTGGCATGTATTTTTATTTATTTTTAGTTTAGTTTCTTATTTAGAACGCATGAAGAAAAAATCGTATATGTTACTCGGAATAGAAAGCTTTTATTTTGTGTTTCGCCCAGATTGCTTGACCTCAATTTTACTTCAGCCACAAATATCTGAGCTCAACACAATAATCATCGCTTTCTACACTGTAAAAAATCGGTGTAAATTTACAATGATAATCATGGTAAATTTTTTTTGTAAATTTACTAAAAATCTGTAAATATTACAAAAATTTTATAATATTATTTGAATTTTACAATTTTTATGTATTTTTACATTTGAATACTTATTTTATGTAATTATACAAATATTTTTATATAAAAATGTAAAAAATGTAATAATGACATTAGTAATTAATAAATGTAATATTTATATTAATCAATGTAATATTTACAAGAATAAATGTAATTGTTTCATTTATTAATGTAAATATGTACGCATAAATGTAATATTTACATTCACAAATGTAATAATTACAATTTAAAAAGTGGAAATATTACAAGTAGTTATGTAAATTTACTTAGCAAATGTAATATTAAAATGTATTACCCATTTTAATTGTAATTTTCCATATAAAAATAATTTTTGTAGAAATACATTTTTTTGTAAATTTACAATGATTATCGTTGGCAACAAAGTGTCCAATGATTTTCATTGTAAAATTATTTTACAGTGTACTTCTCGTTACATAATATACTATTTTCTGTTATTTTCATAAATAACAAAGTTCTAACAATAAAAGTCGACTAATTTTAAGTTTTTATACAATTTACTTGAAAACGACCGCAATAATTTCAGTTCGGATTCTACCATTCAATTTGTCGCAAAAAGTTTACACATAAAAACCTATACGGTTCTTTCCTATCACTAATACGTAATAAAAAAAAGTTCTTTTTAGGCAAGAACATCAAAAATGAATCATTCTATACAAATAACAAAATACGCTATTGAAATTCCTTTAATATTCATGTTATATTTTACAAAAATTATTGATAAGACGACCAAAAGTTTTCTGAAGACATCTCGTTTCATCTTGCCGTTTTGAAATTTGGTTTAATTTATTTTTTTTTAAGTCTCGTTTTTATATTTTAATTTAACTTTTCAGTAAATATACTGTTTGGTAGAAATATTTTTGAAAGTTTATAATAACTTTGCCTTTTATTTTAAAATAAATGTTTATATTTACATTTTGTAACAAAGTATTTCAAAGCATATTTATGTATTTTCCACTGGAAAATTTTAATATTCACATATTTATTTTTCCGACTAACACATAAACAAGATTAGAAGTATATGGGTAAACCCATATATAGACTACTTTGACATTTCTCGGAAAGTTGGCAACACTGTATTTTAATAATATTATAATTTATGTGGGCAATAGGAGATACTTTTCTGAAAATTTGATCAAAATCGAATAAATAATGTAGCCACAATGAATTTTTTTTAAATTTTGTGATTTTTTTTCTCGATAAGTTGGCAACACTGTATTTTGTTAAAATTGCATAATTTATTTAGGCACTAGGAAAAACTTTTATAAATATTTGATTAAAATCGGTTAAATAAAATGGTCAAAATAAATTTTTAAAAATTTTACTAATTTTTTTCTCGGAAAGTTGGCAACACTGTATTTTGTTAAAATTACATAAATTATATGAATACTAGGAGAATCTTTTGTGAAAATTTGAGTAAAATCGGTTGAATAACATGGCCATAATAAAATTTTTAAAACTTTAGTAATTTTTTTCTCGGAAAGTTGGCAACACTGAAAATTAATAAAATTATGTAATTAATGGGAGCATTAGGGAAATCTTTTCTGAAAATTTGATCAAAATCGGATAAATAACGTAGCCAATATGAATTTTTAAAAACTTTAGTAATTTTTTTCTCGGAAAGGCATCACTGGAAAAAAATAAAATCACATGACCATCTTGGGTACTAGACAAATTTATCCTGAAAATTTCATTAAAATCGGTTGAACCGTCTAGGAGGAGTTGCGGCCACAAAATTTTGACTTACGACCGAGCGAGCGAGCGAGCGAGCGAGCGAGTGAGCGAGCGAGCTGACGACGCACACACATACACCCACATAAACTAAGTTCAGATTCGTCATCTACAGGCTATATGAAGGATTTCTATACAATTTTTTTTTTTTTTTGAAAATGTTACAGACACCGTACCAAACGCTTAACTACTTTTCCTTGCAGTCAAAGTAGTAAAAATATGAATATATAACAAATTTTATAAATTCATATACACAAATTCTGCGTTAAATTTAATTTAAAAAAATGTTAATTTATTAAATATTTGAAATAATATTTATTTTAATGTTTATAAACAATATTAGTAACAACTGATTTGAATTAATTTTATTTTGTATCATTAATTTTATTTTTTTATTTTATTGAAATAATTTTATAAAATATTTTAATAAAGAAACATTAATAAAAATTTTATAGTAGTCGTGTATTTACTAGTACTGTCCAGTATTTGACAAAATTGGATCCGGATATCCAAATCCAAGAAAATTCGGATATCCTATTTTCGGATAATTTGAGATCCGGATACAATATCCGGATATAATTTTATTTTATTTAAATCAGTGCTTTCACAGTGATAAATTTGGTGTCCATTAATTAAAAATCTATAAATTTTTTATGATCTAATTACTTATTTATTACCTAGTAAATGTCATTTGTATCAGTTTTCCTGATAAAAACGGACGTTGAATTTTTTGAAACTTCTCAATAAATACATACATACATACACATCACGCCATGTACCCAAAAGGGTGTGGCAAAAACTCTTTTCATCATCCCGAAATCAGTCGCCTCCAAACATTCCTATCCAAACAAGCAACTTTCGCTTCATCCACATTCATAATTCCTCTCATACATGCTCTTTTATTCCTACTACTTGGAAACTTTCGCTCACGCAAGCCACTCTCTTAATCATACCACTCCAACTACTCATCGGACGTCCACGCAAACGTATACAATCAAAATCATTCAAATAAATTTTTTTAATCAAACGTTCATTACACATTCGCTCAACATGTCCGAACAATCTTAACTGACTAACACCAACTTTTGCTACAACATTTTTTTTTCAATAAATAATAAATATTAATACAGAACTTAAACCTAAAGCCGTTTTATAATTTTTTTTACAGTATATATTACATATTGTATAATTTTAACAATTACAGCTCCATCTGTAATGAATTGTAAATAATATTTGAGATAAAAGTTTGGTATTTTTTCCTGTAAAATCCGAATCTGCAATAAAAATAAAAAATTCTAGGGGGGGGGGTTGAGTTTAGTATCTTTGGATTAAACACAAGTTTTTTTGTTTTACCAATCCGATGTGTATTTATCGAGATATTCCACTGTCTCGATCCTTTTGTCACATCCTGTATATTGTATTGTCATCAATATTGTTTTTGTCAAATACTACATAATACTGATCAAATCTAGATTCTAGATTCGGCCAATCGTACGGGGGCAACCAGATAAAATTGGGTTGTGTAATGTCAAAATCAATAATATCAATACATATATATTCACTCTAAAAAAATTAGGTAATTTTATCTACAAACCATGAGACACTATGATGCCCTGTATTTCTAAGTATAATTAGTCAACTGCTGTAATTTTATTCATAATTGTTTAAAAATACATAATATCAAAACTATTGCAAACATTATGTAATATGATTATTACCAACGGAATGGAAAAGAATATATGTATGTAATATTACAATTTTTTAGTAGAGTCCCTTTCAGTAAATTTACAATATTTCAGTAAATTTGTTGTAAGAAATTTTTTACAAATAGGTAAAATTAGTTTAATTCTATAATATTGTTGTTGGTATAATTACATATATTTCTAAATTTACATAAATGATGTATTTTAAAATGTAATGAATTCACTTAAAATATTTTATTAGTATTATTACACCAAATATGTACTAACAATAAGTCTCATTATTTTGATGAATTATTACAGATATTAATATGCTGTAATTTTATCTAATTTAAAAAGTTATACCGACAATATGTAATATTCTACATTAAGTATGTGATGCAATTTGTAAAAAGTAAGCAATTTTACATATTTATTAGATCATTTTTCACTTACTTTATGTGATTATTATGAATTATGTAAAAATTACAAAATTTTGAGATAGAAATACCGAATATTTATGGTAAAATAAAATTACAGACTACTTTTTATAGTAAAATTTTACTACTATTTTTCTGTAATTTAGTTTTTTACAGTATATCTATATCTATATAAGTATATCTATATATATATATATATATATATATATATATATATATATATATATATATATATACATATATACCGGGTGTTCGTACGTCAAGTTCGTATGGGCTTCTTTCTCGAGTTATATTCGGAAAAATACTTAGAGTACTTTTCGATAGAGCATAAAAAATTCTATAATTTGGTATTAGTTTTTGTTTTCATTTTTTTCCCAAAAACTATGAAGTGCAGGAAATAAGCGTAGTATGGAAAAATGCGGAATAATGAGTACTATAATGGAGTAAAACAACAACAAAAAAATTAAAAACAGAATTTTTGAAAATTTCTCAAGGAATTTTTTTCAAAATAAGACTTTTTTCAAAATTAGCTCAGAAAAATATTTTATTTTGAAAAAATCTTGAAAAATTATCAAAAATTCAGTTTCTAATTGCATCCTAGAATAATAGTTTCTTCACTCCGTTATAGTACTCATTATTCCGCATTTTTTCTTACCAAGATTATTTTCCTGCATCTCATAGTTTTTGACGAAAAAAATAAAAACAAAAAAATCAAAAAAAAATTCTAGCGCCCAAACGGCATATGCTAGCAAATTGAAACTAATACCAAATTATAGAACTTTTTATGCCCTATCGAAAATTACTCTAAGTATTTTTTCAAATTTTACTCGAGAAAGAAGTATATCGCAAATTATCGAAACTGCATATTAAACGCCAAATACAAACTTGACGAACAAACACCCGGTATCAGTGGCGTAGCCAGGGGGGTGTTAGAGGGGGTTGAACCCCCCCCCCAAGAATCTGAACGACCAAAAACATACGTATGTGAAATATGAAATATGTTATTTTACTTTCATTTTTATAAAAATAATTTTTATTGCTCTTTATTTTTTATACAAATTATAGTATTATCTTTATTGATTAATATTAGTAACCCCCCCCCATTAACAAGTTTCTGGCTACGCCACTGCCCGGTATATAGGCTATATCCAGTTGATGAAATGAAACGAAATGAATGGAGAACTTACCTAATAATGTAATAAAAACTAGCAGCGGCACAATGGTAGCAGAACGTATCCATTGTAGATCGAACGATAGAGATTTCATTTCGTTGCAAATGCCATATCTAATTTACTGCGCACAATAACTAAAATTTGTTCTTCTCTTCTCGCGGGGATACAAATACGCGCAACACACACACATACACACACACACGAGCAGAAAGAGTATATATTTCTTCTCTCTATCTTCTCCCTTTATTCACTCATCATTAGTGGAGGTTCAACGTATAGTTACTTAATCATTTCACTGTTCACCACATTTATTTGTCGGGAGGAAGAAGAAAAAAAACTTTCTTCACTGACACATAAACACTGATCAAATTAAATCGTACAAATCACTTACATATTTGTTCATTACAGAAAATAATTCATTGCTACACAGTAAAATAATTGGATTTTGTTCTAATTTTTACAGCAATCGTTCTGGTTATTAACACTTCACATAATAAAACTAGACATAATAAAAAACTTTCAGAACTCATTACTTATAGAAAATTAAACAGCTTTAGGTTTTAAGTTCTGTATTAATATTTATTAATAATCGACGTACACAACGTGTACTCAACGTCCGAGTAACTAGATCATAAATTTTTAATTTTTTTATATAAATTTGTAATTAAAGGAAGCCAAATTTTATTTAAATCAGTACCTACACAGTAAACAATAGAAATTTATAAAGAACAAAATTAGAAGTATATGAGTAAACCCATATATAGACCACTTTGACATTTCTCGGAAAGTTGGCAACACTGTATTTTAATAATATTATAATTTATGTGGGCACTAGGAAAAACTTTTCTAAAAATTTGATTAAAATCAATTAAATAAAGTGGTCATAATAAATTTTTTTAAATTTTAGTAATTTTTTTCTCGGAAAGTTGGCAACACTGTATTTTGTTAAAATTACATAAATTATATGAATACTAGGAGAATCTTTTGTGAAAATTTGAGTAAAATCGGTTTAATAACATGGCCATAATAAATTTTTAAAAATTTCAGTAATTTTTTTTTTGAAAAGTTAGCAACACTTGATATTAATAAAATTATATAATTAATGGGAGCATTAGGGAAATTTTTTCTGAAAATTTGATCAAAATCGGACTTTTCCTTGCAGTCAAAGTGGTAAAAAGATAACATAAATCACTGATTTAAATAAAAATTTTAACTAAAAATTTGTAAATTTTATAATCTATAGTTACTTATATGTTTCGTCTAGTAACTTGTTTCTATGTTTATTTACTGTAAATGACGACATTTTGTATCATTTTTCCTGATGAAGACGAATGTTCCGTAGTTGAGTACGTCAATTAATACAGAACTTAAACCTAAAGCCGTTTTATTTTAAAACTAGATAGTTTATGGTGCTATTCTACCATCAAATTTTGCTTAAATCTAAAAAAAATTTTAAAAACTTTAAGTAAATTGCAATTTTGGTCACCACTTAAATCGATAAAAAAAAATGTGGTTCAATAAGCCAACAACTTCACTGTTCAGAATACTTTAATTGCTTACCGGTTTCATCATCAGATCAAACCGGTAAACTACAAGAAAAACAAAATCGATACATGTATATCATAATATCGTCAATTTAAAATAAAAATAAATTATTCACACTAAAAAACTACAGTTGTTGTTAATAATTGATTAAAATCAAACAGAAGATCATATTCAGCAAATAATGACAAGAACATAAAAATTTATTCAAACTACGTGGCTTTTAATCTACATTTGGGCTATTCCATTTTTAATTACTACTTAAATCCTTTTAAATATAAAATCTTCACCTTAAATTTCTTTAAATTTATATTGCCATTGGAGGCGATTTAACTGTTACATTTGAGGTTAGATTCGTTAAGTTAAATGAATATGAAATATATTTGCATGTAGAATAAATAATCATGAATAATATAGAAACATGGGCAATTGTAGAAATAAAATTATTTAAATGGTTACTCTTAAAGATGAATGTTCAGAATTGCTTTATTTACATTTTTTTTTTTTAAGTTAAAGTCTCATTTGAGCTTTTTAAATGTAAATGTAATGACCACAATAGCAGTATTAATAACCAAAACGTTTGATGTAAAAATTACACCAAATATATTCTATAAAAATTCAATTTTTTTATTGTATAATTTAACAAACCTTAGAAGAATAAGAAAAAGGTTATTTTGTCTTCCATTTAAATTAAAACAAAAAACTTGCAATGTGTTAAATCATATTACATCAATTTTCCTACGTACGTTGAGTTCGTCGAAACGTCGATTATTAATAAATATTAATACAGAACTTAAACCTAAAACCGTTTTATTTAAGATATAACTAACTTTTGCTAGAAATGTAAATGTTTACTTAATTTCCACACTGTATGTATTTATACCGTATTAGCCCGAATATAACGCGATATTTCTTGACTAATTGACTAATTATTTAGTATTATTGACTCGCGCTAAATTCGAGATCAATTTCTTCTTCTTTCACATAGATATTAGGTACTTACCTAATATTAATTTTGTTTTACATTACTTGATTTTATTGAAATGAATGTATAACTTGTGTTATTACCTATTATTAAATAAATGCTTATATGATTGAATTTTATTTTCTTTGAAATCTTTTATGACAAATGAATGAATCGCGTTAAATTCAGATTATTTTTTTTCTAAATATTTATATATATATATATATATATATATATATATATATATATATAGTTATAAATGTCACAAAAATTAAAATATTTGCTGTACAATTTTGGAACAAGTGACGTTTTTTTAACACAAAATAACCTCCTTCATACAATTGTTAAACTTTGTTAAACTAATTATGAATTACTCGGTGTGAGGTAGCACAAAAGTTTATGCCGAGTTTTAAATTTCTCCAACAAGAGATGAAAAATACAATTAAAACAAACTTTAATATATTATTAACGAAAACTAACTACAAACAGAATATTATCTAAAAATCTCACTAGAGTATTATTTGTAAAATGTTTGTAGTTAATTTTTCAATTTCACTTCCAAACAGAAAAAAAAAATAATACAATAAAAAATATAATTAAAAACAAAATTTTGACAAGCTCATTTAGATTTTAGCGCATAGTTTAGTTTTTGAACCAAAGCTACACTGTAAAAAATTGTTATAAATTTACAATAATAATCATATTAAAAAAATGTTTTCTGTGGTGACACTAAGATTTTTACAAATATTTTAATTTCCACATAAACACACTATAATTGGAAAATTTATTAAATTTTTTAATTATATATTAGAACACTGCAATTAAGTGGAAATTATAATATTTGTAAAATAATAATCATATTAATTTTACAATTATTAATTTAAATTATCATGTAAATTTACCAAAATTTGTAAATATTACAAATAAAAATAAATAATTTTGGAATTTTACAATTTTTACATATTTTTACAAATAAATTTCTATTTTATGCAATTAGACAAATATTATTATGTAACATTTTTTTTAGTAACATTACATTTTTATGAGATTTTCTTGTAATATGTAATAGTTACATCAAACAATTTAAAAAATAGAAATATTACATGTATTTATGTAACATAGTAGTTCTGTATTAATATTTATTAATAAATAATCAACGAACACAACATACATCTTCATCAGGAAAAATCATAAAAATGACATTTACAGTAAATAAACAGAACATAGAAACAAGTTACTAGCTAACAAAATAAGTAACTAGTTTCACACTGATTGATGTTATCTTTCTATAATCTAGTTATTTATTTTGTTATGTCTAGTAACTTGTTTCTATATTCTGTTTATTTACTATAAATGTCTTTTGTATCTTTTTTCCTGAAAAAGATGTACGTTGAGTACGTATATTAATACAGAACTAAAGCCGTTTTATTTTTGTATTTATAAAAATTTACAATAGCACATATCAAAATGTGTTACATTTTAGAATTGTAACTTTACATTTAAAAAAAGTTGATTGTAAAAATATATTTTGTTGTAAATTTACATGATTAGCGTTGGTAAGAAAATACTCAAAAATAATCATTGTATTTTTTTTACAGTCTATTTACTTACTAACTTATAAAAACCAATGCAATATACATGATTTTAGATTTATTAATCGCTGTTGATATTATTACAGTTAAAAATTGATATTATCAATAATCCTTTAAAAAACATTTTTAGGTTTTTTTTTTATAAACTAGCAGATCGCACAGTTCAAAACCCATAACATTGCAACTAAAATATAACACTAATTTCGAGATAAATAGGGTAGTTTGAATGAGAGTTTAATGACAAAACTTACAAATGTACTTAAATTGCATTTAATGAAATATATATGTCGTTATGTTTTAGCTTTCATTATGTAATTAAAAAATTATTATCAACAAAATAGTTTAAGAACAAAATTTACCTTTAATGAACATTTAGATTTTTGTTAGAATTAAAGTATAAATAACAGAATTTCATAAATATAATAAAAGAACATAGTATAAAAAATCTTTTCAAATACATTATATTAAAAAATAAAACGGCTTTAGATTATAGTTCTGTATTAATATTTATTAATAATCGACATTTCGACGAACTCAATGAACATCTTTATCAGGATAAATGGTACAAATGTAACAAACGTAAATGTTTGTTAAGATACGAAAGAAAATTCAGTTTTAAGTTACATTTTGGATTCATTTTTTTATTATATTGTAATTTTCTTATAATATTTGTTTAAGTAAATTTATATTTTATTATCGTAATTATTCCATCTAGTCTTTACTTAGAAGAAAATTTGTCATCTTAAGTTGCACAAAGATAGCAAATTGTTACACGAACGAGATATTATACAGTGAATAAACAGAATATAGAAACAACTTACTAGACGTAACAAAATACATGTAACTAGATTAGAAAATTTATAAATTATTAATTAAAGGAAGCCAAATTTAACTTATCTCAGTGCCCGTTATGTTTTTCTTTATAAATTTCTATTGTTTCTATTATCTTAATATGCTTATGTTGTTAATATGCATTAAAAAATCTTTATGATGTAAAATTCAAAGATACCTACTGTAATAATTGCAAGACCCATCAATATTCGACCTAATTAACCAAGTTGCTAAGTATTAGCAACGTTGCTAACAACTATAACCAATAGAAACAAATATAACAGTTTTCATTTTAGTGTCAGCTAATATTATTGACAAATGTTGCTAAAATGTAGCAACTTTGTTAGAGAATTAGGCTGATTAACAAGTAGATTGATAAGAGAAGCAATAGAAATTTATAAAGAAAAAGATAACATCAATCACTGTGAAGAAGCACTGAGTTAAATAAAATTTGGCTTTCTTTAATTAAAAATTTATAAATTTTATAATCTAGTTAGTTATTTTATTATGTCTAATAACTTGTATCTATGTTCTGTTTATTTACTGTAAATGTCATTTGTATCATTTTTCTGATAAAGATGTACGTTGAGTACGTCTATTATTAATAAATTATAATACAGAACCATAACCTAAAGCTGTTATATTTATTTAAACAATATGTATGTACACGATATAAGTTTTTAAAAGTACTTTTGAAATATTTCTATACAATATTTGTAGTTAGTTTACAAGTTTATGTTAAAGTTTGCAAAGTTTCAATTTTTATGTTTTTCTTTATACAATTACAAAAAAAAAACATATTTTGTGCCACCTGTATTATTTTTTACAAAAAAACATATATAAAACATAAAACCTAATAATTATAAACAATACAACTTACTTAATTATTAACACACTAAAACATTTATTGTACATAAAATATTTAACTAAAACATATGAAAAAAAAATTCCCATATTTTTTTTTTATATAGGTAGAAAAAAGAAATATGAAAGAAAATTATAACCATTAATAAAAATAGATTATATTGAAATATATATATAATATATATGTAAAACAGATATATTTTTATTATATTGAACCGAAAGGACCCAGGGATATACGTAACAATTTAGAAAGAGAATATGAAATATACGAGAAGCGTAAAAATTTGCATATTTTTGTGAACGGATAAACGGATCTTAAAATACAATTTTTCTTCATATAAATTTTTCACAAAAATGTGTCATAATGGCCCACAATGAAGATTAAAGCAGATAACGTAGATAGTTTCAAAATACATATGCATCGCTTTTTCCTTTCTTTCTTTCAAATATAATAAAATTCTTCTGTTTTAAATAATTATATTCTAACATACAGCGTCCGTTAAAACATTTACATTATATGAGAAAAGTCTTTATTATATTAAAATCAAACGGCTTTAGGTTGTAGTTCTGTATTAATATTTATTTATCAGGAAAAATAATATTTACAGTAAACAATAACAAAACATAGATACAAGTTACTAGGTTGTCAAATTAGTAACTAGATCATAAAATTTATAAAATTTTAATTAAATTTTTATAAATAAAAACGGTTTACCTGACATATTTTTAATAATTTCCTTTAATCCAGAAACAATACGTATTTATACGTATTTCGAAAGCTTTCGAAAGCTTTCGCAATACGTTTTTTCCATTTTATTATTTAGTGGCTTAAGGGCATATTATTTTATTTTTGAAATATTTCGCAACAATAAAATCATATTTTAATTTAATGATATCAGTAACATCAGTACTTCTTGCTAGTGCATTTTACGAAAAACAAATAACAATTATTATTTAATATAATATAATATAATATATATATATATATATATATATATATATATATATTATATATTATATTATTATTATTATATATTATATATATTTATATATATATATATATTTAATATTTATTTATTTTATTTTATTTTTTATTATTTATTATTTATTTGGATAGGAATGTTTGGAGGCGACTGATTTCGGGATGATGGCCACACTCTTTTGGGTACATGGCGTGATTGTGTATGTATGTATGTATGTATTTAATATAAAATTTAGATAAATATATAACAAATTAGAAACAATATCTAATTACAAAGTAAAACATCTTTCAGAACTCATTATATTAAAATAAAACGGCTTTAGGTTGTAGTTCTGTATTAATATTTATTAATAGAATTAATGTTGTAGAAAATTGACTTGACAATTGCATGTAATATATTTGATAATGGTGCACGTTTAGAGCAGGTATATGAATTTGTGTATTTGGGTAATTTATTGTCCAAGGATGATCGCTTTGATCGTGAGATTTAAAGAAGTGTTAATGCTGATTGTAAGGTTTTGGGTGCATTGGCTATTTTTTCTAGGAATGTAAATGTTTCCAAAGAAGCTCCCCGTTTGAGTATATAGAATGCTATTTTTGTGTCTACGTTGATGTATGGTAATGAATGTTGGGTTTCGCTGCAAAAGCATAAAAGAAAAATGACTGTTGCGGAAATAAGATTTTTACTTTTAGTATGTGGTGTAACTAGGAAAAATCAAAGGTACGAAATAGATTATTGTATGATGAGTGTGAAATTAAAAAGAAAATGTTGTTGCAAAAGTTGGTGTTAGTCAGTTAAGATGGTTCGGACATGTTGAGCGAATGTCTAATGAATGTCTGATTAAAAGGATTTATATGAATAAAGGTATACGTTTACGTGGAGGTCCGATGAGCATTTGGAGTCGTTTGTATGGATAGGAATGTTTGAGGAAAACTAATTTCGGGATCGTAAAATGAGTTTGTGCCACACCCTTTTAAGTACATGACATAATCTTGTATGTATGTAATAATTGACATCTCGAAGTATTCAACGTTGATTATTATTAATAAATATTGATACATAACTATTTATTTTAATATCTAATTATATTAAATGAATGCACTAAGCATAATTATCTAATCTAGAATTAGATATTTCATCTATATTTTTCTTACAACCGAAACATTAAAAAAAATCATCTAAAACTTTTTCTGTGCTTGTTACTTAACAGCGCTCCAGAATCACATAAATATTATTTTATCATCTAATTTTTATTGTTATATATCTTTTGTATTTTGAAATATAGAAAATTCATTCTAGCTAAGTTTAGAAATTGGAATTTAATTTTAGATAAAATATTGCTATTAGTAAAACAGAGTTTTAGTATCGTAAATTCCACTAGCGGAGTAACATTTTGCGAACCATTAATATGAAGAAATAAATACGTTTTGGTATTACCACACCCCTTAGGTACATATATTTCAAATATTTAACCCTTAGAATTTGAACAGGGGGATAGACTCTACGATTTTAATTATTACTATTGTTATACTTGCTATATATATATATACAGGGTGTAACAGAATAACTATTCCTAATTTTAACTGGAGTATCCTGGGCTCAAAATATGAAGATTTAATGCAAATCACTGAAATAAAATGTGACTCCTTACTGAGCTACAGGGTGTTTTATTTAAAAATTTAAAAACGATTTTTGCCCAGTACTTTAAAACTATTTGACGTATCCTTATCATACTTGGTAGGAAATGTAGGTACCGCACACCATACTAAATTATGTTAAATAAAAGTTTCTGGCTAGTGCCAGTGGCGTACAACAGGGGCAAGTGAGAGGTTGATCCTTCCTAAATTCTACGCCACTGGCGGAATTGTCATTTTAGCACAATTTTTCGATTCTCTAATACTTGCTGTGTAAAAAACATACTCTTCCTTTGTAACGATAAAGTCACTGTTTTTCGAGATATTTAAAGTTAAACATAAGCTGCACCCTTGAGATTTTTTCAAAATTTGCTCAAAAAAATCTGAAAAAATTCAGTAAAATAGAGAAAAAAATTAGCTACATAATAAATAAGTACCTTTTTTTTCTAACTTATTCTGATTTGGCTGTAAAAATTATTGAATATTAATATTTTTTGCATTTTATTTTTTTTATTTTCAATAATATTTACAGCCAAATCAGAATGAGTTAGAAAAAAAAGTTACTTAGTTATTATGTAGCTAATTTTTTTCTCTATTTTACTGAATTTTTTCAGATTTTTTTGAGCAAATTTTGAAAAAATCTCAAAGATGCAGCTTATGTTTAACTTTAAATATCTCGAAAAACAGTGACTTTATCGTTACAAAGGAAGAGTATGTTTTTTACACAGCAAGTATTGGAGAATCGAAAAATTGTGCTAAAATGACAATTCCGCCAGTGGCGTAGAATTTAGGAACGATCAACCTCTCACTTGCCCCTGTTGTACGCTACTGGCAGTAGCCAGAAACTTTTATTTAACATAATTTAGTATGGTGTACGGTACCTACATTTCCTGCCAAGTATGATAAGGATACGTCAAATAGTTTTAAAGTACTGGGCAAAAATCGTTTTTAAATTTTTATATAAAACACCCTGTAGCTCAGTAAGGAGCCACATTTTATCTCAGTGATTTGCATTAAATCTTCATATTCTGAGCCCAGGATACTCCAGTTAAAATTAGGAATAGTTATTCTGTTACACCCTGTATATATATATATATATATATAATATATATATATATATATATATATATATAATATTACAAGTAAATTCATAAGTTTTTAGTTATGAAATTAAACTATAAGAAATAAAAATTTATTTTGGTTGTAGTTCTATATTAATATTAATAATATATTAATATTAAAAGATACAAATAATATTTACAGTACAATAAACAGAACATAGAAACAAGTTACTAGGTAACAAAATATAAATAAGTAACAAGATCATAAAAATTTTAAAAAACTAATATAAATTTTATGATCTAGTTACTTATTTTATTATCTAGTTGCTTGTGTCTATGTTATGTTTATTTACTGCAAATATCATTTGTGTCATTTTTCCTGATGAAGACGTACGTTGAGTACGTCAATTATTCATAAATATTAATACAGAACTACAATCTAAAGTCGTTTTATTTTAATTTAACACGTTTATGGTAAAGTAAAATTAATTTTATATTATTAATAATACATTAAAAAGAATGTGTTTCTGTTGTTAAAAAAGGTCAAATTGAATAAAACACTCTTATTAGATTTTTTTAATTAAATTCACGATAAAAAGTAGATATAAAATATGTCCAAAAATGTTTAAAAAAATAAACAAAGAAGTACCTTAATTTCTCAATTTAAAGTAGTTCTCTGTATTATTCTACAAACTCAATCTTAAAGAATTTTTTGCCTTCTTTTAATAGATATAAAATTTAATATGTTAAGCATATAAAATTTTAAAGTATTATAGAGTTTATGGAATAATACAGAATATTATAATTACACTGTAAAAAATTTCTGTAATTTTACATTTTTTGTGCATGTAATTTTTCATAAAAAAAAAATATTACATATATTATCACAATAAAATTACAAAATGTTATTATTACTGTTAAAACCTGTGTAAAATTACATAAAATTAAAATATATGTTTTTACAGTATAGAAGGCTAAGAATCATAGTGATAAAAATTTCCTAAAAAATTTTTCAAAAAATTGTATTGAATTCATATTATTTAAGCTTGATTTTGAAGTACAAAATTTTTTTTTTTATATTAAAATCGTCTTTAATAGTAATTATGCTATTAATTAAGATACAAGAAACATTTCTGAAAAAAAATTCTTCATTTACACCATTATGATTCTTAGCCCCATATTTGGTTAAAATCTAATAAGAAATTTGGCTCATTTGTCTTCTCGTAACAAAATATAATCTATATAGAATATTCCTCTATTTGGGGAGACACTACACAAGTTTTTGAATTAGATATTATATCTAATTATGCTACTAAAATTTTCTATTTAATTAACTTTTTTAACAAATCTTTCAGAACTCATTATTTTAAAATAAAAAAGAGTTAGCTTAAGGTTCTATTACTTACATTTTTTATTTCATACAGGCATTCTTAAATTTTTTTATATATATATATATATATATATATATATATATATAAGATTGAAATTTTAATAAGAAAGCTTAGATGTTTTGAATCAAACTCTCACTGAAAATTCAAGTTTTCGATGGCATTTTCTACTTTGTTCAGAACCTAAAGTTTTTTTATTAATTAAACAATGGTACAGTAAACAATGATTACTTTTAAGAGAAATTAAAAAACAAAACCATAAAGAATGGTACAGCAATCATAAAATAATTTGCAGAATATATAAATCAGGAAGTCAATAACAAAATTATCGATAATATTACTATACATGTAAGTAATATTAAGTATTATTAATTGTAATTATTGCTTACTGTACTACTGTTTAATTAATAAAAAACTTTAGGTCCTGAAGGAGGTGGAAAATGCCATCGAAAGCTTGATATAGAATCTTAAATGAGAGTTTGATTCGAAGATCTAACCTTTTGACTACCATCCCATTAACATTCAGTTCTATCTAATTCATTCTAGTCATAATTTTTATATATATATATATATATATATATATATATATATAAATTATATTAGGACTCGTAAGTGTAACACATAACAAAATTCTCTTAATTGTAATAACAAAACATTTCTAAAGTGATCTTGATAATTGACACAATAACATAATAAAAAATTACAAATATATCTGTATTATTTAATAAAGAAATGACATTAACACTATATAATATCAAATTGACTGTAATAATTATTAAACAATCAAATTTCTAATATAAAACTTTAAATTCATATAAAATTGTCAAAAAAAATAACAATCATAATTTTTATTGAACATAATTTTGTATTATGAAAAAAAGTGTTTTATAATAAAATTTAAATACACTTTAGTTTAAAATTATAATAAATATCATTATCATTTACTAACAGACAATAAAAGCAAAATGTATATTTGAAATTCAGTAACATGTATAAAATAAAGTAATGTAGTGTTTTCTTTTTTTTATTATTATTATGTTAAATAACAAAATATTTCAACGTAACATTAAGCCTGTCCCTAAATCAAAATAAATCTACCTACTTACTGTAACCACCCGATTGATTTACAACAGAAATTTATATCTATAAAACTTTAGATTCCACTTTGTAGAAAATATATATTACAAATATATATATTTTGTAATGAACACAACTATAAAACTGTATTTTTCGTAAATTGACTTGTAATATCGATGAGAAATTAAAGAAAAAAAACTGGCGTTAATTTCCAAAGTGGAAAGAAACGCTTTAGACACACACAAACACTGGCAGACAACTGACGACTGGCTACGTCGTGAACGATAAATGTTTCGATGACAGGGTTGGACTCAGACTGGAACCCGGTTTCAAGAGGGTTGCAATATTTACTCGTGCTCTCGCTCTCTTTCTCTCTCTTTCTCTCTCACACACACACACTTGAAAAACAAGTTATATATTTAAATGGAAATGTATCAAATGTTAATACAAAATATTACTATTATATATATATATATATATATATATATATATATATATATATACTCAATATAGGTTCGGATTTTTATACACGCTAAAAAATAGTGAACTAACGCCAGAATAAGACAATGTAAAAACCATTAATAATAATATTTATTTACGCATTCAACTTTACAGTTTTTGCTTAATCAAAACAACAAATATATATATATATATATATATATATATATATATATATATATATATATATATATAAATTAATTTAATTTACACTGAAAAATATTGTAATATTGTAAATATTGCAATAAGTTTGTCATTAGAAGTTCTTTCATTTGCTTTTCAAATTGATAAAACCTTAGCTGTTTAAATTGTAAAGTTTATACCTATTCATTGATTTAGTTAATCTTTGATAAGATAATGGAAGATTACTATTCACACAAGTATCATATGTATGTACATCACTTCTATTTTTCAAAATTACATCGGTTTTTTTCAACATATAGAAATTCAAAACCAGTATTTAATATGCACATTAAAATAGCATATTAAACATCAATTTATAAAATGAAACAAATAAAACCTAACCTGACGCGTATTTATTACATCTGACGTTAATTTACATAACCTGATGTGCAAATAATCTAAATTGGAATTTTTATTATCTGGCGTTCACTGACATATATATATATATATATATATATATATATATATATATATATATATATATATATATATATATATATATCGAATATTTATTCTTAAGTACTATAGAAACTACTTAAGTATTAAAAATTACCTAAATACTAACAGTAAAAAATCTTTTATAACTCATTATAGTAAAATACTTTACTTTAAGTTGTAGTTTTACATACATACATACATACACAATCACGCCATGTACCCAAAAGGGTGTGGCACAAACTCTTTTCATCATCCCGAAATCAGTCGCCTCCAAACATTTCTATCCGAACAAGCAACTTTCGCTTCATCCACATTCATAATTCCTTTCATATAGTAGAGTAGTAGTAGTAGTTCTGTATTCAACTATATCTTGTTTATATCTTTATATCATTTATATCTTGTTTCATGATGATGATGTACTTGGAGTTCGTCGAAACATCGATTATAAATACAAATTAATATAAATTTTATATTGATTGCTAAATATGTTCGCAATTTATTTGTTAACATTTTCTGAATAAAAATAAGTACATTGTAGTTGACAAATATTTTAATATTTTACCATTTCAATATCTCTGACATATGATTAATGTTTGTCAATCTACCACACTTCAAAATTACTCTCATAGCTTGATTTAGAAGTTTTTGAAGTTTATCAATATCTTAAACAAAACAAAAAATTGTAAAGCCGTTTTATTATAACATAATTATTTGTTAATATACTTAAGTATTGTGTAATATTTTTTAATAGTATAATCATTTTAGTCAATAAGTTCAAACGTATGTTTAACTTTATGCAAAAATATTGTGTATTAATTTCAACTAAATTTTCTAAATATCAATGTTTAATATTTTCCTAATTAAGCAGTTAAATCAAATTTTATATAAAAATAATTGAACAGTACATGGAAAATATTTAAGTGTACTTTTATATATACCTGTATTTAATACTTTAAGTATTTTACAAAATATAAATACTTGTACTTCAAGTATTTATTATCTGGTACTTAGTACTTAAGTACTTGTTTGCCACTACTTGAACATCTCAGTACAACACTAAATGCAAGACGTAACATAAATGTTAGAGTACTCGAACTATTTAGCTAGTACTCAAATAAATAATAAAGATTCAATATGTTAACTTATATGTTTATTGAACAAAACTGAAAATAATATATATAATCTTAATTATTAGTATAAGTACATGCATTATTCTATAGTTATATTAATATTTAAGTAGGAGTATATATAGTCATTATTTGGACGTAATAGTTACTTACATTACTTTTGATTAATGTTGGAAAATATATTTTCTATACTTGATTTATTATTATTATAAAATCAATACAACATTTGATATAGGTTTGTATTTTATATATACATTTCAGTATTTATTTTCTTCGGGATGTAATAAATATATTAACAGTCAAATATTAATAAAAATGACATATATATATATATATATATATATATATATATATATATATATATATATATATATATATATATATATAGGGTGTTCGTTCGCCAGGTTGATATAAGGCAATAACATGGAATACCGATAATATGCAGAATACTTCTTCCTGAAGTAAAATTCGGAGAAATACTTTTCGATAGGTAATAAAAAAAGTTTTAATTTGCTAGCATGTGCCGTTTGGGCGCTAGAATTTATTTTAAAATGTTTTTTAGAATATTTATTAATTTTTCCTGCTAAATCAGTATGAGTTAGAAAAAAAGTTATTTCTCTATTTTACTGAATTTTTCAGATTTTTTTGAGCAAATTTTGAAAAAAGTTACTCCTATATTTTAAAAAAATTTAAAATAAGACTTTTTTCAAAATTTGCTTTTTTCTCTAACTTATACTGATTTAGCAGGAAAAAATTATTGAAAATTCTAAAAATCATTTTAAAAAAAATTTTAGCGCCCAAACGGCACATGCTAGCAAATTAAAACTAAAATCAAATTATAGAACTTTTTATTCCCTATTGAAAAGTATTCTAAATATTTCTCCGAATTTTACTTCAGAAAGAAGTACTCTGCATATTATCGGTATCCCATGTATAAAAGATTATAAGAAAATTTATCTAGATTAGATAATAGATATAAAATTGCAAATATATAATATGTATGCTAAAATTCAAGAAAAACATTATCAATTCAGCAATTATTTTTTCAGATAATAATATTAGAATATTTAATAAAGTTCATAGAAAATCTTTTTTAATTTAAAATACAGGTTTCAGGATGTTAATAGAATTAAACTGCTTTAGATTCTAGTTCTGTATTAATATTTATTAATAAATCAACATCAAGAAAAAAATTAGAAATGATATTTATAGTAAATAAACAGAACAAATTACTAGGTAAAAAAATAAGTAACTAAATCATGAAATTTATAAATTTTTTTATTAAAGAAAGCCACATTTTATTTAAATCAGTTACTAGTCACACTGATTGATGTTATTTTACTTCTTTATAAATTTCTGTTGCTTCTCTTATCAATCTGCTGTTAATATTGATTGGTTTTACAATTATTACAGTTTTATTACTATTAAGTATTTTATATTTAATATTGGTGTATTATGTTGTGTGTTTTTATGATACATCTTCTATATTTTGAATTTAAAACAAATTACTAACGCAATAGGCTTTCTTTTGTGTCGCTATGAATACATGACGCAATTGTGTTTGTATATATAAATATTTTTACAAAAAAAATGAAATATGTACTTTATATAAAAATACACATACATACATACACAATCACAATATATACTCAGAACGGTGTGGCACAAACTCTTTCCACTATGCCGAAATTTTCTCTAAACATTCCCATCAAGATATACATATACTTGTATTTCCTGCAAAATTTAGCAGTTTAGAAATAAAAAAATTAAAAAATAAAACTTTTTTTCTCAACCGATTTAGCAGGAAAAATTATAGAACATACTAAAACGTACGAAATATACCTAATAATTTATATAAAATGTAAAAGTATGATTTACAATAATCCTAGGAATCGACTCCAAACACTCTACACTCTCCAGTTAAACCTATCAAAGTGACTACCACTGTGACAGCTGTCAAAAATACATTTGAAGTTGATGATGAATTTGTATCAATTCAATATTAGAATTACAATATTGGGTGTCTACCCAAAACAAAACAAAAAATAGCACGTGATCTACAAGGGGACCTTTGATTTACAATAATATAACGTAAGAAACGCACTTAAATAAAATATGGCTTTCTTTAATTAATAAATTATAAAATGTTGTAATCTAATTACTTGTATTTTGTTATCTGATAAATTGTTTCTACGTTTTGTTTATTTATTATTTATATTTTCCTAACGATGATGAAAAAATTTATAAATTTTGGCAGGTAATTTGATATATATTTTTATTTAATTTTAATTTAGTCCCTTTTTTAGAACACTTGAAGTCAAAATTGTCTATATTTAACTCGAAATAGAAACTTCGTTTTGTGTTTTTCCTAGATCGATCCCCGGCCATAAATATTTTTGTTTTTATAAACTAATTTCTATGTAATGTTTCTATAATTTTAATGAAATTTAAAAAGTTGAAACACTAATTTATTTTACATACATACATACATATACAATCACTCCATGTAACCAAAAGGATGTGGCACAAACTCTTTTTATCAGTCGCTTCCAAACATTCCTATCCAAACAAGCAACTTTTGCTTCATCCACATTTTTAATTCCTCTCATACATGCTCTTTTATTCCTACTACTTATATTTATATATTATAAAAAATTATAATACTTTAGTCTCCATTTAGTAAATAGTTTTTCACTAAAACTAGAACTGTGAACTAATTTCAGTGTTAATTGTCCAATGAGCACCAGCTAGTTGTGAAATAAGTTTGAAGCCGTGCCTGTGCACTTCCGACTGACATCGGTAAGAATCGGTAGACATCGGTTGACGTCGATAAGCGTCGGTTCACATACAAATCCAGCGCCCCCATGCGCCGCTCTAAGCGTCGTCGATTCATGGTCGACGCCGACGCCGACGCCAGCACACACTATGCTTTCAACGTAGCATCACTTTACTTATGATTCAAGCACCTTATCCAGACAGTTATAATCAGTCTTTCTTTTTTCTCTTTTTTTGCCGCTGCTTTTCCATTCTAAACTTAAAGTTTATTTTGCCTTTGTCATGGAAATGTGACATTTAAATTTTAAAATTCACTACGACTAAACAATATGTATGTATCTTGTAAAACGGAATTATAATATTGTATATAACACGTAATGTACATATTTGTTTTATGTATTATGATTTTGTAATATCTACAGTAAAATAAAAATCTGTGTAATATTACATAAATTGTCTGTAACTGTGTTAAAATCGCATATAGTGTAAAAAAAAATGCCATTTTACATAAAAACTATAGTAAAAAAATTATATATTACTCGTATTTCAACAAAACGATAAATTTTCTGTTAAAGTAATATAATTTTGTAATTTTAAGTAAAATAACTAATTTACTCGTACCATATTATATATGTTTTTTTTTTTACTGAAAAAGTAAATAAACTTTCATAAAATAATACTCAAAAATATTGAGATTTTATATTTTAGGCTATGTATCAATGACTGGCCAGTTTGATGCATAGCCTAACAAGTCGATTCAATGACTGAGTAACTTGTGAAATTTTGAGAAAAATATAAAATCTCAATATTTTTGAGTATTATTATACGATTAAATTTATACGTATTAAATTTCACAATGACATTATGAACATTTATTTGTTCATAAAATATACGTAAAAAAATTTTTGTGACGTCTGTAAATTTATATATTAAACTGGTGCAAATCATTTGCTCTAGGTTTATATGTAAAATTACTCATTTGTGTAAAATAAAGATTTTTCAGGAAAAAATTGATTTAAACAAACGATCTATATGTAATGTTTGCATAAACGGTTTATGTAATATTACATAATAATATTAGTGCCTAAATAAATTATTCAATTTTAACAAAATACAGTATTGCCAACTTATCAAGAAAAAAAATCACAATTTTTTTTAAAAATTCATTGTGGCTACATTATTTATTCGATTTTGATTACATTTGCAGAAAAGTTTCTTTTAATCAAATTTTCAGAAAAGTTTCTCCCAGTGCCCATATAAATTATATTATTATTAAAATACAGTGTTGCCAATTTTCCGAGAAATGTCAAAGTGGTCTATATATGTGGTTTTATCCATATACTTCTAATCTTGTTTATTTTCATTTGAGTTTTATTTGATTATTGAATGCTGTGTGAAGATGTGCAAGAAATGCAATTTATACCACTCAGAGTGGTCAGAAATTGTATATTCGACTAAAGAAAGATTAATTCTCACAAATCAAGTACAAATATAAACAAGATTAGAAGTATATGGGTAAACCCATATATAGACTACTTTGACATTTCTCGGAAAGTTGGCAACACTGTATTTTAATAATATTATAATTTATGTGGGCAATAGGAGATACTTTTCTGAAAATTTGATCAAAATCGAATAAATAATGTAGCCACAATGAATTTTTTAAAAATTTTGTGATTTTTTTTTCTCGATAAGTTGGCAACACTGTATTTTGTTAAAATTGCATAATTTATTTAGGCACTAGGAAAAACTTTTATAAATATTTGATTAAAATCGGTTAAATAAAATGGTCAAAATAAATTTTTTTAAATTTTACTAATTTTTTTCTCGGAAAGTTGGCAACACTGTATTTTGTTAAAATTACATAAATTATATGAATACTAGGAGAATCTTTTGTGAAAATTTGAGTAAAATCGGTTTAATAACATGGCCATAATAAAATTTTTAAAACTTTAGTAATTTTTTTCTCGGAAAGTTGGCAACACTGAAAATTAATAAAATTATGTAATTAATGGGAGCATTAGGGAAATCTTTTCTGAAAATTTGATCAAAATCGGATAAATAATGTAGCCAATATGAATTTTTAAAAACTTTAGTAATTTTTTTCTCGGAAAGTTGGCATCACTGGAAAAAAACAAAACCACATGACCATCTTGGGTACTAGACAAATTTATCCTGAAAATTTCATTAAAATCGGTTGAACCGTCTAGGAGGAGTTGCGGCCACAAAATTTTGACTTACGACCGAGCGAGCGAGCGAGCGAGTGAGCGAGCGAGCGAGCGAGCTGACGACGCACACACATACACCCACATAAACTAAGTTCAGATTCGTCATCTACAGGCTATATGAAGGATTTCTATACAATTTTTTTTTTTTTTTGAAAATGTTACAGACACCGTACCAAACGCTTAACTACTTTTCCTTGCAGTCAAAGTAGTAATAATATATACATATACATACTATTGCTAGTAACTGGTTAAGGTGCTTTGGAATGTTTTTACCACTTTGACTGCAAGGAAAAAGTGGTATAGCGTTTGGTACGGTGTTTGTAACATTTTCAAAAAAAAAAATTGTGTATAGAAATCTTTCATATAGTCCCTAGATGACGAATCTGAACTTAGTTTATGTGGGTGTATGTGTGTGTGCGTCGTCAGCTTGCTCGGTCGTAAGTCAAATTTTTGTGGCCGCAACTCCTCCTAGACGGTTCAGCCGATTTTAATAAAATTTTCAGGATAAATTTGTTTAGTACCCAAGATGGTCATGTGGTTTTATTTTTTTTCAGTGATGCCAACTTTCCGAGAAAAAAATTACTAAAATTTTTAAAAATTCATATTGGCTACGTTATTTATCCGATTTTGATCAAATTTTCAAAAAAGATTTCCCTAATACTCCCATTAATTATATAATTTTATTAATGTCCAGTATTGCCAACTTTCCAAGAAAAAAATTACTAAAATTTTAAAAAATTTATTATGGCCATGTTATTTAACCGATTTTACTCAAATTTTCACAAAAGATTCTCCTAGTATTCATATAATTTATGTAATTTTAACAAAATACAATGTTGCCAACTTTCCAAGAAAAAAATTACCAAAATTCATTGTGGCTACATCATTTATTCGATTTTGATCAAATTTTCAGAAAAGTTTCTCTTAGTGCCCACATAAATTATAATATTATTAAAATACAGTGTTGCCAACTTTCCGAGAAATGTCAAAGTGGTCTCTATATGAGTTTACCCATATACTTCTAATCTTGTTTTATTTATCTTCAGTTCAGTTTTTCATTTAAAATGCTTGAAAAAATAATCTTATATGTTTGACTCGGAACAGAAAGCTTTTTTTGTGTTACGCCCCGATTGCTTGGCCTCAACTTTGCCTCAACCACAAATATCTAACCTCAACACAATTATCATTGCCTCTTTGTATCATAATATACTATTTTATCTTAAAATTCTACTTAAAATTTTGTATTCAATAATAATTGATTGATTGATTTAAAAATTAAATAAAAGTGACAGAAAATTTTTATATGTAAACAATTCTGAATGAATTCTATACCAAGTAAAGAGCAACCTAACCAGTTTAGATAATTCTATAATAGATTATAAGAAAATTTATCTAGATTAGATAATAGATATAAAATTGCAAATTTATTTCAATGAGATAGAAAAAAATAACGATTTTCTTATTTATATAAATTGCAAATGGTTTGTTTTTGCAATAGTTAAAAAAAGCAAGAAATAAAGTGTGTTACTTTAGCGGTTTTTCTGGACCGAAAAGCGTTTGGTCCGCCACTGAAAGATGTAGATGAGGCGTAAGCTATTTGTCAAGATAAGAATGCTTGATGTAGAATTATTCTTGACGGAACGTGTCAGAGTTCTTGGCTTAGTTAATAATATGATTATATTATGTATGAGAACAACTAAAATTTTGCCAAATAATAACGTTTCAAAAATATTCTTAGACATAATTTCCACAATTTCTACGTCTGGATTTGATATTTTCATTTTAACATTTGCAATACGAGTACATTTGTGTTTTTATACATGTTTTATTTATTTATTTAAATATTAGTATTCAAAAAAAAACCTTGAAATATTGCTTTAATTATGAAAATTAATGCTGCAATTTTGTATTAATTCTATATGTGCTATAGAATCTTTTCTTTTCTTTTTTTTAATTTTCAATTCATTAAAAAAAAATAGACGATACTATAAAACAATAGAACTAATAGAATAATAGGAAAAACCAGCATAAATTATAATTTAATAAATTTTTAAGCTTATCTTTGCGATACTGTTTCATTTTGATAAGTGGATTACAAGAAAAAAATAGAATTTTTTCCATTATTAGGTACTTACATTAAATTTTACATTACTAACTCACTATAGTCACGCGATATTCTAATACCGGAACATAATTTGTGTATATAATAATCATAATCTATTTAGCGAAAAATCCATTTTATGTTCAATTTACTAATTCTATAAAAATAAAATTATAAAAATAATTTTATAATTTTATTTTTATTTAAATTTCGCCACAGTAGATCATTTTCTAATCTTTTACTAATTCTATGTTATTCAAATTTTGTTATGATTTACATTAATAACACCTATAATCTGTAATTTCAAAATGAGACGCAAAAATTTCAGCAAACATTTAATTATAATTTTATACTAATTTTACAGAATACAATTGTAAACTTATTTTTGTTCAATGTTATTATTATTACCACTTTGACTGCAAGGAAAAAGTGGTATAGCGTTTGGTACGGTGTCTGTCACATTTTCAAAAAAAAAAAATTGTGTATAGAAATTTTTCATATAGTCCCTAGATGACGAATCTGAACTTAGTTTATGTGGGTGTATGGATGTGCGTCGTCAGCTCGCTCGCTCGGTCGTAAGTCAAAATTTTGTGGCCGCAACTCCTCCTAGACGATTTAACCGATTTTAATGAAATTTTCAGGATAAATTTGCCTAGTGTCCAAGATGGTCGTGTGGTTTTGGTTTTTTCCAGTGATGCCAACTTTCAGAGAAAAAAATTACTAAAGTTTTTAAAAATTTATTGTGGCTACATTATTTATCCGATTTTGATCAAATTTTCAGGAAAGATTTCCCTAGCGCCCACATACATTTTGTAATTTTAATAAAATACAGTGTTGCCAACTTTCTGAGAAAAAAATTACTAAAATTTTTAAAAATTTGTTATGCCCGCATTATTTATCCGATTTTAATGAAATTTTTACAGATGATACCCTTAGCGCCTATAATATTATATATTAGCCAAATACAATGTTGCCAACTTTTAATGAAAAAATTTTTTATTTTTATTTCTTATCATTTATGTGATAATGTCAAAGTGGTCTATATATGGGTTTACCCATATACTTCTAATCTTGTTTTTACAGTATATACAGAAGTTTCTACACATCCAAATCGAAACTAGTTTCTGGATATATCGAACACAAAGGTAATTTAATTTCTCTATTAATATTATCTCATGCAGTCAAACAATTTGTGTTATTCGAAAATTAAATTTACGGAATTTAATCAACATCTGTACTTTTCGGTAAGAACAAGATCTTCCTAAAATTTATTCTGATAAAGTTTGTTTTGGTCAGTTTCGTATTTTAAAAGTTACGCCAGCCAATTTACCTCCAAAGTATGACAAAAACGAATCGATTTATTGACAGCATTGATAGCGCTGCTGACACTGTAATAAAATTGATGTGTTTTTTTTGTTTACTTCTAAAGTGTATACTTTAAATTAAACTAGCCAAGGCCTTCAGGTTCAAGTGAGGATACACAAGTGATTCGATAAATAAACAAATTTTTTTTTAATATTATGATATAATAGCTTACACTGTAAAAATATGTAATATATATATATATATATATACATATATATATATATATATATATATATATATATTTATACTATTAACAATAAAATAGCAACATTTTGTAATTTTTACTGCGATAATATTATTATTATTTTGCTAGGAATGTAAATGTTTCCAAAGAAGTTCGTTTAAGTATATACAATGCAGTTTTGGTGCCTACGTTGATGTATGGTAGTGAATGTTGGGTTTGGTTGCAAAAGCATAAACGGAAAATGACTGCTGTGCGAAATGAGATTTTTACGTGGGGTATGTGGTGTAAATAAGAGAGATCGGGTACGAAATACGATTAGTTTATGATGAGTGTGAAATTGAAAGAAATGTTGTAGCAAAAATTGGTGTTAGTCAGTTAAGATGGTTTAGACATGTTGAGCGAATGTCTAATGAACGTTTGGTTAAAAAGATTTATTTGAATGATTTTGATGGTATACGTTTGCGTGGACGTCCGATGAGTAGTTGGACTGGTATAATTGAGAGTGTTTGGCGTGAGCGAAAGTTTCCAAGTAGTAGGAATAAAAAAACATGTATGAGAGAAATTATGAATGTGGATAAAGCAAAAGTTGCTTGTTTGGAGGCGACTGATTTAGGAATAATGAAAAGAGTTTGTGCCACACCCTTTTAGATACATGCCGTGATTGTGTATATATATATATATATATATATATATATACACTTCTTTCTGAAATAAAATTCGGAGAAATACAGCAGGAAAAATTATTGAAAATTCTAAAAAACATTTAAAAATAAATTCTAGCACCCAAACGGCACATGCTAACAAATTAAAACTAAAAGCAAATTATATAACTTTTCATTCCCTATCGAAAAGTATTCTAAGTATTTCTCCGAATTTTACTTCAGAAAAAAGTATTCTCCATATTATCGGTGTATCACATGTTATTGCTTTTTATCAACCTGGCGTACGAACACACTGTATATATATATATATATATATATATATATATATATATATATATATATATATATACTTCTTATTGTTCGCAAAAACAAAATAAATATATATATATATTCAAGTAATCTCAGTGAAAATTAACTAAGTTATCAAATTCTGAAGTTATGCAGATTAAATTTGAATTACCTTGGGGCTGTTTTGCTTCAATTTCAACTTTATTAAAGACACAAATATTACAAAAACAAATTGTTTAATAAAGAAGTTTATATTCGTTTTTGCTTTTCTTTTTTTGTTAAGGCTAGAATTATAATACTTGTTAATTACTTTTTCGCAAAATTGTATTATTATACATGCCTCACAGCCATTGTTACTACGAGATATAGTAGGAGGGAATATTAAATTGAACGACAACATTGGTATTACAAACGACAAATATGGCACGATAAAGCAGTAAAATTCACGACAAAATAGATATTTTAAACCACACGTATAACAAGATTAAATCGGTAGATATATTTATAGACAACAATAAAACGATTAATAGACGATTATTTTCTAATATGTTTGGAAAAAAAATTGTCCGGTTTTGCAGAGCTTAGAAGAAAGAGCTAGAACTCCAACAATTTTCAACAAAAGTAAAAATAAAAATTCCTAAAATAAATTCAAAGTCTATTCTTTCAACTAGAAAAAACCGCGGTTTGTTTTCTTTTATAGTTTCGCAGAAAAAAAATCATAAAGTTGGTCGATTTTTTTAGGTCGAGAAAGTTATGTACTCTCTTAAGGTTAATTTTTTATGGGCCATGGGACGCGAGAAGCTCATATAATCATAGTAGTGAGTTTTGTCAAAACGTCGATTATTAATAAATGTATTAACACCGAACTGTAACCAAAAAACCGTTTTATTTTATCATTTATTATTATCTATTTACTATTGTTTAGTGGTTATTACATCTGAAGATTTTGGTTGATTTAGGTTGTGTTAAAAGATTAGTTTTTGATTTTGTTGTTATTAGAACATCATTTACTTGCATATTTCGTCGTGAAAAAAAATATTTTGGTTTATATTTTCATTTTTGTTTTTTGTTCATTTACATTTTTTTGTCGTGAAAAACATTTATTATTGTGCGTTTTATTTTCCTGTCGTGAATTATGCCAATTTCGTTGTGAATAATATCACTTCTATATTCTGATTTACATACGGAGTATTGTATTAGGTTATAGTATGTTCTTTTTTGCTTAAATCGCAATTAGTTCATCAAAAAAATTAATGGCTATTTAAGCATAAATAGACACTATAACTTAATAACACTTCTTGTGAAAGAATCTACTCATTTTTTTGTAATTCCAAAAGCGACTTTGGTTTGAAATGTTGCACTTGAAAAATATCATCTTTTTGTTTCATCTATTGGTAAAGTTTTGATGAGTATTATTTTGAAATATAATATTTCTCTCTATATATATAGTGAGTGATTAGAAACTACTGTAACAAACTTTGACAGTTGATAAAGGTTATTCTGCGAATAATAAATGTCATACGACCAAATGATTTATTTCTCTCTTAGTTGTAGAACTATTAGTGATCAAAGTTTTAACTAACGTTATTAAGTTAATGGTCTTTATTAATAACATTACACATGTAGCAAGTAGTAATATCCAGGGTATATGGCGTGATTGTCCATATATGTATTATTAGAAATAAACATAAAAAATTGTCAAAAATATTTATTGTTATTAAATAAAAATTAATTATTGGTAGTTTTAAAAGAATTTATATATAAAAACTTGTAGATCTGTATACCAATTTCTTCTGTTTATGAAAAAGTTCTTTTATTTTTTGCTTTAAAATAAATATTTACTTCTATCTCTTATCAAATATAAGTAGTATTTCTATTTTTGATTTAAAAAATTATATCTAATATGATAAAATTTGATTAAAATTGCTTAATAAGTAATTTTAAATAAATGTCAAAAGTAATTTTGACAAAAATCACTATTAAAAGTGAAATGAGAATACGGGGTATTGAATTTATAGAAATTTCTGGACTGGTGTAAGTGGGCGATCTATCCGCCATACATCGTAGATGATATCCTCGGTCCTTGATGACTGACTGAGAGTTTATATTTTGCAATCTGGTATATATATATATATATATATATATATATATATATATATATATCAGGGTGTCCTTTAAGAGGGGTCAAATTTTTTTTTTCTTTTCTCACCCCTTTAATCGTCTTCAAATATGGTAAAAAAAATTATAAAAATACTTTCACATTTTTACTCGTTGGTTAAGTGCCCCCCCCCCCCCCTAAGCCCATATGTATGTTGATAATCGAGCTTATAAGTGAAAAGTTAATAAAATAAAATAATACTCCTGAAACTACAAACAATGTTTGTGGTTTAAAAGAAATTTTTTTATTGATTTTGTAATAGATTATAAGAATATTAATCTAGATCTTTTTTTGTTTCACTCAGATTGCTTAGTTTCGGCTCTGCTTCGGTAGCAATTATCTAGATTCAACACAATAAATGTCAGTTTCTGTTCCTCGTAACATAACATACTATGTATTAAACATTTAAAAAAAAATTAGACACATTTGTAACTAAATAGAACTTTATTTCACTGCACTATATATTATTTTGAATTTCACTGAAATTGCATGTGCAAGTGTAAAAAGTACCTAATAAAACTAAACTAAATAAAGCGGCTAAATGAAATCGTTGAGTCCTTCGACAGCTTTCAAACGAAAACAAATAATAAGACAGTTCTAATAAAATGTCTAAATTAGTCAATAACTTCAAGGTAAAAGTGGATTTAATATCTCACGTTCGGCACGAGTCGGACGGGGAAAAAAAAAAGATATAGCCTTAGAGATATTGACAAGCTGTCAATAGAAAAGAACTGTGCACCGTAATTTGTCAAATACAGCTAAAATGTACAAGCGAGAGAAAGAGAGAGAGAGAGAGAGAGAGAGAAAGGATTTTCTTTTCAATTAAAAATACGAAACGTAAATTGCTAAAATATCAACGTCTCTTTACTTCATATATTATTATCGCACTCAAAGGCGAGCGCCTCATATTTTATTTTATTTTCTTTAAATTTTTTAATTAATCTTGAAATTTTGTGTTAAATTTGCTAACCTAAAATTTTTACTTTACTGTATAATAATAAGCTGTATCAAATAAATTTATTTTTAAAAATATAACTTTATAATTATATATATATATATATATATATATATATATATATATATATATATATATATACAGGCTGATTTATGACGTCGGAGAAAAACTAAAATACATTGGATGATTCCTATGAGTAATCTAAATAAAAAATTTCAAATAAACATATGTCCGAAAATGCTTTCTAACGGAACTGTAGCCGTTAGAAATTTATTACATGTAACATCAATCGCCTTAGCCTTATTTATTATATAAAGAAAAAGAAAAAAAGTCATAAACTTCTGAATAATTGTAAAATTACTGATTGATTTTCTAACATTTTGTTTAAACACTAGTAAACCAATTTACTAGTAATGACTTACTGCGTCCCGACAAAATTTCTCTTCAATTTTTAATTGTAAATTTTTTATTAAATATTTATTTATATGTGAACAAAAATTTATAAACTAGTAAATTGATTTACTAGTGTTTAAACAAAATGTTAGAAAATCAATCAGTAATTTTACAATTATTCAGAAGTTTATGACTTGTTTTATTTTTCCTGATATAATAAATAAGGCTAACGCGATTGTTGTTACATGTAATAAACTTCTAACTGCTACAGTTCCGTTAGAAAGCATTTTCGGACATATGTTTATTTGAAGTTTTTTATTTAGATTACTCATAGAAATTATCCGGTGTAGTTTTTCCTCGATGTCATAAATCACCCTGTATATATTGCCATGACAATAATTAACAAATATAAAAAATTGTGAGTTAAAAGCAGTCTGTCTGGACTTTTGATAAATAAAACTCAATTGAAATACTATCCAAGCTTTCGATATATATTACTAGTATATCATCATGAGAGAGCTACAATAGCAAATATGTAATTAATAGCTTGTCTAGATAGCAATGTTTGGAGAAAACTAATTACGGGATAGTGGAAAGAGTTTATGCCACACCCTTTTTTTCTTTTTTCAATTTTATTAAGAATATGTAACAGAAACTTTTGTCGTATTCAATCAGAAATGTATCAAGCATCTTTGTCTTGTTATGTAAATTATTTATTATATATAACTCATTGAAACAATATATATACATATACATACATTACCTATATTGTTTTGTATTCCAGCAATAAATCACGACCCAAAATAATTAATATCAAAAATAATACAGTACAATACAGTATTACATACAATACAAGATAATACAATATGATACTATGATATTTGCAAACTACGAATCATATTTATTTATGTAATAATTATACTAATCTCATATATTTTACAAAATTTGATATTTTATGTTTTTTAAATAAAACGGCTTTAGAATATAGTTCTGTATTAATATTTATTAATACTCGACGTACAAAACATACTCAAAGTATGTCTTTATCAGGAAAATTGATTACAAATGACATTACAGTAAATAAATAATAAGTTTCTATGTTCTGTTTATTTACTGTAAATGTAATTTGTATAATTTTTTTCCTGATAATAATGTACGTTGAGTACACAAAGTACGTTGATTATTAATAAAAATTAATATAGAATTAAATATCTAAAGCCGTTTTATTTTAATATCAATAAGTTCGGAGAGATTTTTTTACTATGTTAATTATTTTAGTTACTATAAGTAAGGTTTGTCCACTCATCGTAACCACATTGGCCGGTGTTACGACCTCGATTTTTAGATATATTAGTTCATTTGTTTAGTCCTGCTCTTATAGCAGTTGCATTATTTTCAAACCTGTATTAGTTAAAACCAATTTTAAAACCAAGCTTATAATATGGGCCGTAGTATTATATTATGTATCAAAGAAATTTATACCTAAATAATATTGTATACACACATAATATTTAAAAACATTTTCGCATAGTTCCACTGAATAGGTTTAGATGAGTTTATGATCGATGGACAAACTCTACTTAAAATTAGAGTTTTCAATATTATACAAGGCAAAGAATTAGAAGCTAACGTATTTTAAATTTTTTATATATTTATTTTTCATGTCAATACAAATTATTAAAAAAAAAACAAGATTAAAAATATATGGGTAAACCCATATGTAGACCACTTTGACATTATCACATAAATGATCAGAAATAAGAATAAAAATTTTTTCACCAAAAATTGGCAACATTGTATTTTGCTAATATATAATATTATAAGCGCTAAAGGTTTCTTCTGTAAAAATTTGATTAAAATCGGATAAATAATGCGGGCATAACAAATTTTTAGAAAATTATAAATTTTTTTTCGGAAAGGAGAAAACACTGTATTTTAATAAAATTATAATTTATGAGCCACTAGGAGAAACTTTTCTGAAAATTTGATCAAAATCGGATAAATAATGTAGCCACAATAAATTTTTAAAAATTTTAGTAATTTTTTTCTCGGAAAGTTGGCATCGCTGGAAACAACCAAAACCACATGACCATCCTGGACACTTGACAAATTTATCCTGAAAATTTCATTAAAATCGGTTGAACCGTCTTCATTCCAATCAAAGTGGTAAAAAGACATCAGTCAAATGTGTTTCATATACAATATACATTACCGACCATTCCGTTAAAATTCTCAATAATTTCATTTGCTCATAACGATTTTTTTTTAATTTTGAAACATTAGACGTATTTACAAAAAATATTTTAATCTTCAACAATGTGTTTTGTACAAATCAACTAAAAAATTGTTTTTCTTTAACCAAGCGTATTGCCAGGGCATATTGCCAGGGTAGTCAGAAAATTGTGTATTCCACCAGAGAAAGATGTATTCAAACACAAATCAGTAACAAATATAAATAATATACATACTATTCTACAACTGTTAATAACTGATTAATGTTACTTGGTATGTATTTTTATTTAGTTTTAGTTTGGTTTCTTGTTTAGATCGCTTGAAAAAAAAATCGTGTATGTTTCTCGAAATAGAAAGTTCTTTTTATGTTTCGCCCAGATTACTTGGCCTCGGCTTGCCACCAAAATATCTAGGCTCAACACAATAATCATCGCTTTCTACTCCTCGTAAAATAATCTACAATTTATCAAGAACTTGTTATCATTCATTCGTAAAACAAAACTATGTCAGACTATATTATAAATTTCGCATCATTTGTCGTAAGCAAAATGAAAATAAAAATCTTTTTCTGATAATATATTTGACTATTTGTTAATATCGCCAAACTTATAAATGCTATCTGCAAAGATAATCCTTATAGCCTTAGAACTTTTCTCATTTATCTGTAGTGTAGATTCTACACATTGTCCTTAAATTGCATTGCACGTGTTATCGATTTTCCTCCTTGTAATTCTTACGAAGTTTTCAACTTTATCTTGCTCATGGGTCAGCACATTTAACAACAGCGGTTTTTGTTTTATGTTATTTAAGTATACGGTGTGTACCAATTGCATTTACTTCGATGGAAATCTCGGAAACTATAAGAGCTGCATTTTGACTTATTTAGATACTACTTTTTATATATACATACATATATTGAGAGAGTTATGGAAAATATTATCATTAAGAACATAGGCCCGTATTCTTACCTTATTTTTAAAAATAATTTTTGTCAAAATTACTTTTGACATTTACTTAAAATTACTTAATAAGCAATTTTAATTAGTTTGATTTTGGGATAGTGGAGATATAGCCACAAAACTGAAAAAAAATTTTTTTACCGGATTTTTGGTGTTCCGCATATTTTTAGATGAAAAACTATCGTTTGAGACCCTAGCCAGCAATTTCGATTTTTTTCGATGCACTCTAGTGTGTATATATATATATATGAATGTGGATGAAGCGAAAGTTGCTTGTTTGGATAGGAATGTTTGGAGGCGACTGATTTCGGGATGTTGAAAAGAGTTTGTGCCACACCCTTTTGGGTACATGGCGTGATTGTGTATGTATGTATGTATGTATATATATATATATATATATATATATATATATATATATATATATCAAAAAATAAAAATACAATTCATATTTGATATGAGATATACGTAAAAATTTATTTTAAAGAAAAAATAAAAATACATTTCATAAACAAAAGATGTGGAAATACGGACCAAAATTTTTCAAAAATTTTTTCAATTGAATTTGATCCACACGTGTTCACAAACATAAACTAACATCATGCTAAAAATAGTTGTATATTTGTAAAAATCTCGAAAAAAAAATCAAAATTAGTATGATTACAATACCTTCCTCGCTATATGTGACGATCAATAAAAAATTAATAATATACCAAAATTTTACGCTCAGTTTATTTAAAAAGTATATGTAGCGTAACTGTTCGCAATTTAGAACACAACTTACTCGTATTTTAAGGATGAATTTAAAAACATATGTTAGTATGAATAATATTTCAGATATGCGAATTAATTTTTTTTATAATGTGGAAAGTCGTATAGCCAAGATTTTACAAACAACATATGCTAGGCATAAACCCTTCAAAACATAAATAACATACCGATAACTTTAAAAACAAGATTAGAAGTATATGGGTAAACCCATATATAGACCACTTTGACATTTCTTGGAAAGTTGGCAACACTGTATTTTAATAATATTATAATTTATGTGGGCACTAGGAAAAACTTTTCTGAAAATTTGATCAAAATCGAATAAATAATATAGCCACGAATTTTTAAAAAATTTTCTCCATTTCTCGAATATTATAATAATGCTATTATTAATTTTAGAATATGAGGTAAAATTCTAATTTTTATTAATTAATTATTCTTGATAACTCATTTATTTTAATTATAGATGATTTAATAAATAATAAAAATTATGTAACTATAGTAAATCGCTTGTGCGTTTGCGATACTGTAATATATTTAACACAAATACAAAATTCAAATTTAAAAATAAAATTGAACAAACCAATAATGAAATACATAAAAATGTTGCAAAATTTATTACATTTGAATTATTAACCAAAATAATAAAAATAAATTGTATTTTATTATGCAAATCAGTATACAATATTTTAAAATTTATTATATTATTTCGAACTTTACACATATATAATATAATATATTACATTTTAAAAATATATTAAAATATTAATATTTATTTTTTTTTTACATATCGGGTGTTCGTTTACAGGGTGTACATAAAGGTAGATTACATACTATATAACATAAGAATATTAACTGAAAAAATTTCTCAATTTAAAATTTACACAAAATGACACTAATAATATATAATATTGATATATAAAAATTTTCAATGCAATAAAAGCATTCAATTATTTATAGTTATTTTAAAAAAATAATAATAAATTGAAATATGATTGTACTGTGACGAAAAGAATAAAAGATAAAGCTATGGTTTTAATCAGTAATCTAAAGTTATATGTATATATAAAATTGCTTTAAGTTAAAGATCTGTATTAATATTTATTTAAAATCGACGTTTTGAACTTAAAGTCCGTGTTCATCAGGATAAATGATATAATATATATATATATATATATATATATATATATATATATATATATATATATATATATATACAGAGCGAGTGTAAAGTTTGGAACTATCGCAATAAATCTTTTATTAAACTTTTTTGAAAAAAATCCTCGAACACGTCAATTTTTATCTTAAATTAGACATATTTTACTGTAATCGTCACTTAAAGATCGTCTTTTGTTTTTGAGTTATAATGTAAGCGATAATTTTTTTAAATGGAAACCTATATTTTTATTATTGATTTTGGTAGTACTTTTTATTCCGTTTCCAACCATATAAAATTTTAAATATGTTACATTTGAAAAAAATTGAGAAAAATAATCTTAAAGTTTTAATATTAAAAATCAATTACACAATTTTTATTAATAAAATAGTTTTTGAAATTTGGAAAAAGCAAAATAATAACACTTATTTTATTATGATATTTATAAATTGCCTAATTCTTACAGTTGCAGCTAATTTTTTTGTGTTTTATACACTAATAACTAGATTCATTTTGCCAATTTAATTAGTTTTTAATATTAAAACTTTAAGATTATTTTTCTCAATTTTTTTCAAATGTAACATATTTAAAATTTTATATGGTTGGAAACGGAATAAAAAGTACTACCAAAATCAATAATAAAAAATATAGGTTTCCATTTAAAAAAATTATCGCTTACGTCATAACTCAAAAACAAAAAACGATCTTTAAGTGACGATTACAGTAAAATATGTCTAATTTAAGATAAAAATTGACGTGTTCGAGGATTTTTTTCAAAAACGTTTAATAAAAGATTTATTGCGATAGTTCCAAACTTTACACTCGCTCTGTATATATATATATATATATATATATATATATATATATATATATATATATATATAATATTTATGATAATGATATATATATATATATATATATATATCATTATCATAAATATTAATACTGAACTTCAACCTAAAGCAGTTTTATTTAAATAAAATTATAAATACAAAATTAAATTAAAAAACAAAATGAAGTCGGTAGGTATTGAAGCCGAAACCTTTAGGACGCATTAGAACGAGTTCAGGATGAGCTTTAGGATAACAATCCTATCAATTTTGACATGATGTTGCATTAGCGCGGGTTTTATAAACAATACCAAATATTATTTTAAAATATTTTTTTAATAATTACAAATAATTGAATTCGTTTATGCATTGCAAGTTTTCTATTTATCACTAGTTAAATAATAGCGCAGTGTCAGTTTGTTCAAATTTAAATCGGAATACATTTTTCAAGCTATTTTACCATTTTAACAACATAATCTGCTTATATGTACACAATGTAAACGAACACCCTGTATACGCACACATACATACATATATAAATTAAACAATATTTCATATCCAATTTTATATTGACTAAATCTGTTGAGTTGTCTCTGTTATAACGTATTGCAACAAAAACCTAACCTAAAATATTGCGTGATTGCAAAAGTTTCGAGGCAATTTTAATCTTGATATGTCAAAACATATTGAGTTGTCATTGGAATAATCTATCATCACTCTACATATCTTCAATCTGTGTACATGTGTGCGTGTGTGTGTGTGTGTGTTGCCAGCAAATTTGCAAACGGATTTATCGTCAATTTTGCTCGAGTCACTAAATTGTCTAAAATATTACATTTAGTTCTAATTAAAAATGTCAAAATTTAAAATCTCATTATAATCAATAACTTTGAATAAATTTATATTAGTCAGTATTTGTATAATGTCTTTTATACAGAGTGTTTACGATCTTCTCTTTATTTTTTTAGGGGACGATAGTACACCTAAAAAGGAGTCGATAAACCTTAAAACGCCTTAGTAAAAGTCGTCTTATAAGCGAGAAAAAATTTCTTAATAATTTAACAAATTTCGGATAATTAATGTAGCCTAAAATGATTTTCTTTATTAATGTTTTTTTCAAAAATTGGCATCAAACAAAATTAAAAATACACTATGAAAATTTGATATTTCGAGTACTTTTGCTGAAAACGTAAATGTTTCCAAAGACACCCGTTTGAGTGTATTGGTGCCTACATTGATGTATGGTAATAAATGTTAGATTTGACTGCAGATGCATAAAAGAAATATGACCGATATGATAATGAGATTTTTGCGTGGAGTGTGGAGTAGAAAGAATCGGGTTACGAAATACATTACTGTATAAAAAGTGTGAAATTAGAACAATTATTGCAAAAGTTTAGGTTAGTCAGTTAAGATGGTCTGATGTCTAATGAACGTTTGGTTAAAGTGAGGTAAGAAAACAATTTTTTTTTCAAGAAAAACCACATTTTATTGCTTTTTTTGTCCAAACTATAAATACAAAAAAATTAAAAAAATATATATTTTTCTACATAGAATATTATATTTCATTGTCAGGTATTTTTTCGGTACATTAATTATCATTCTTGTAGAAAATAGAACCAGTTAAAAAATATACTATTTTTTATTTTCTATAAATCAATTAATAATATTAAATTTCTTATTGAATTATTAATTCAACATTCATTATGTAATTTTCAGAACAGTCAGTTACAACAAATATGTTGTATTAAACGAACAAATTCAATATGAAATTCAACATATTTTGTATTTTTCTTCTGTCTGAATATAGCAATTAGATAGGTAAATGATATGAGTGGTATGATCGAGAGTGTTCTGTGAGCGAATGTTTCCAAGTGTTAGAAATAGAATAGCATGTATGAGAGGTAAGATAAATGTAAATGAAGCAAAAATTACTTATTTAGATACAAATATTTAGAGGAAAATAATTTCGGCATAGTGGAGAAAGTTTGTGCCACATCCTTTTGGTTACATGACGTGATTGCGTATCGAAATAGTATAAATACAAATACGAAAGGAAAAAAGGTCTATACGAAATTGAATAAGAAAGCGAAACATCAAATTTAAATAAAATCTGTTAAGGATATCCGTAATGTTAGGTTAAATATTATTTCACGGTACATTAACTCTTTCCAAGTTAAAGATAGAAACGCGAAAATTACATCGAATCTTAAATTTGTCTACTTTATTCTATTTAAATTTTACAATACGTAACATAATAAAAAAAAATTTTAGAACTCATTATATTGATATAAAACTGGTTTAGGTTAAAGTTCTGTATTAATATTTATTTAAAATCGATGTTTCGCAAAACTCAACGTCCGTCTTCTTTAGAATAAATGATATAAATGGTAAAGACAGACGTTGAATTTTGTCGAATCGTCGATTTTAAATAAATATTAATACAGAACTTTAACCTAAAGCAGTTTTGTATTTTACAATACTTAATTTACTCAGTACGAAAAACAAAATAATGAAATTGAAACAATTATTTACAAAACAGAATATGCGTAAGTATATTTAGGTTAAACATTTTTTGTTTAAAATAATTTTATTATACACTGTAAAAAAATTCGGTAATTTTACATAAAGACCAAAAGCAACTGATTTAAACCAGTTTAATAAGTAAATTTACAGACGTTACAGAATAATTTTTACATTATATAAATATAAAATACATATATTTTATATAAGTAATAAGTTATTTCGATAAAAAACATATATATATATATATATATATATATATATATATATATATATATATATTATAAATTAATTATTTTACTTAAAATTACAAAATTATATTATTTTTACAGAAAATGTATGTAAACCATCAATTTTTCTGAAATAATGTGTAATTTTTTACTAAGATTTTTATGTAAATTATAATATATATATATATATATATATATATATATATATATACAGGGTGTTCGTTGGCCAGGTTGATATAGGGCAATAACATGAGATATCGATAAATGCAGAATACTTCTTTCTGAAGTAAAATTCGAAGAAATACTTAGAATACTTTTCGATAGGGAATAAAAAGTTATATAATTTGGTTTTAGTTTTAATTTGCTAAAATGTGCCGTTTGGGCGCTAAAATTTTTTTTCAAAATGTTTTTTAAAGTTTTCAATAATTTTTCCTGCTAAATCAGTATGAGTTAGAGAAAAAAGTTACTTATCTATTATGTAACATAATTTTTTTTATTGTATTTTTTCAGATCTTTTTGAGCAAATTTTTAAAAAAATCTTATTTTCAAAATTTTTTAATTCTAATTCGAATTTTACTTCAGAAAGAAGTATTCTGCCTATTATCGATATTCCATGTTATTGCCCTATATCAACCTGGCGAACGAACACCTTGTATATATATATATATATATATATATATATATATATATATACCATATAAGGGTGGTCCTTTAAAAAAAAAAATTTCCAGACAGGTCAGAAAATGATTTTTTGTTATGAGAAAATAAGAAAAAACGCATAAGTATAACATTTCTTAATCACTATTTACTGGTGCCTCAAACGCAATAAAATTAAAAAAAAAAACGTTATTTTATGCTATTTTCTGTTTATTTTGGAAAAATAATGACAATGTCGTTTCAAATGTTTGTAAATTTTCGTGTATATATATATATATATATATATATATATATATATATATACATATATATTTAAAATGTCTTCGATTTTATTATTACCTTTATAATTAAATGTCATTTTTTTTTAGAAAAATGTTTTGTTTCTAGCTTGGCTAGATAGTAAAATATTTCGACCAACAAATAACCGTAACTATTACACACTTTGAAAACCAGAAGTTTGTTTTCAATGTTGTCGACCACAATTATTTGAATTCCAGCCCAGCAGGTTCTCGTGAAAATTTGTTAGTTATATTACGAACAATATAAAATGAATTTCTACTAAATAACAAAACTCATTATAAATTTAAAAGGTTCTTTACTCACGAAATGTAAGATGTATAAATAAATAAATTATTCAAATCGAAAACACTTTGCATTAGATTGGTTTTGCATATTTAATACCACAAATTATATTTCGCTATTTTCTGTATTTTTATAAAAATATCAAATAAAATTAAAGACTTTGACATAAAACTAAAAATACAATATATATATATATATATAAATATATATATATATTTATATATAATTACGCCATGTTTCCAAAAGAGTATGGCACAAACTCTTTCCACTATCCCGATATCAGTTTCCTCCAAACATCTCTATCAAGACAAGCAACTTTAGCTTCATACACATTTATAATACCTAGAAATACATGCTCTTCTATTTCTACTACTTGGAAACTTTTGCTCACACAAACTACTTTTTTAATCATACCACTCCAACTACTCATCAAACATCCACTGGCAGACGTATACCTTCAAAATCATTCATATAAATCTTTTTAACTAATCGTTTATTAGACATTCGCTCAAGATGACCGAACCATCTTAACTGACTAACACGGCAACTTTTGCAACAACATTTTTTTTTTTAATTTCACACAATCTATTTTGTACTCAATTCCGTCTAGTTACACCACATACCTTAAAAGCGTGGAGCGCAAGGAAACTATATATTTTGCAATGATGATTAAGTGCTCCACGCTTTTATTTCTTTCTAAAAATTTTGGATAACCAGAAAAAAATTTATTTTTTATGTATTTTATTATCATTTATGTGATAATGTCAAAGTGGTCTATCTATGGGTTTACCCATATACTTTTAATCTTGTTATGTTGGGTTGTTGAGATTTGCTTTACGACAGATACAAGAAGTCAGATTATGCAATCAAAGAAATTAAATTCTCACTAAACTTACATAAAACGTTAGAATATTTATGAAGTAAGAAATCTGATACAAAAACATCAACAAAATTTGTATTTACTTTTTATTTATATGCAAATTTACTTTAAATATTTATTATTTTCCTTATTTTAGAAATAATCAGTGTAAATTTTTTTATAGAATATAAAATACTGTTTTACAAATTAAAAATTTATATACAAGTTTGTCATCTATTCTTCTATTCCTACTATTTTAAAGGTTTTGCTCACACAAACCACTCTCTCAATTATACCGCTCCAATTACTCATCGGACGTCCACCTACAAACGTATAGCTTCAAAGTCATTCATATAAATTTTTTTTAAACAAACTTTTATTGACATTTTTACTCAAGAACATCTTATCTAACTAATACCAACTTTTGCTACAACATTTTTTTTCAAAGTTAGCCAGTTAATTACAATTGCATCAATGTCTTCGGGCACTGATCAGATCACCATACTGACAAGCTTTTAAAGAACGAAACACGTGTTAAAACTGGCCGGTCATTGACAACAGCAATTTAGGCCGACTCAATGTCTAGGGTAATTTGTGAAATTTTCAAAAATATGTCAACTTTTTTAATACATTGACTATTACGAGCTCAGTTTTTGAGTGTTTTAGTCCTACTCTTATAGTAATTGTATTGTTCTTAAAATCTGTATTAGTTAAAATCAACTTTAAAAGCTCGTAATTCAGACTAATGTATACAAAAGTTTTCAGACACATTGTATATTGCTAAGTATATTTACTGTTGAGAAACGTTGCATATCCATATATAAAACACACATTGTATATAATTTGATTTTAGACACATCGTATATAATTTCCTCGTACACTGCATCTCGGTGAAATAATACAACTTATATAGAAAAAAAAAACATAAATTACTTGTATATGATGTGTAAAAAAATCGCATTAAACAAAATTAAAAGTATATGGGTAAACCCATATATAGACCATTTTGACATTATCACATAAATGATAAGAAATAGGAATAAAAAAAATTTTTACCGAAAGTTGGCGACATTGTATTTTAATAATATATAATATTATAGGCGCTAAAGGTATCTTCTGTACAAATTTGATCAAAATTGAATAAATAATGTAGCCACAAAGAGTTTTTAAAAATTTTAGTAATTTTTTTTTCGGAAAGTTGGCATCACTGGAAAAAACCAAAATTACATGACCATCTTGGGCACTAGGCAAATTTATCCTGAAAATTTCATTAAAATCGGTTAAACCGTCTAGGATGAGTTGCGATCACAAAATTTTGTCTGACAAAGCACATCCATACAACAACATAAACTAAGTTCAGATTCGTCATATAGAGGCTATATGAAGGATTTCTATACACAAATTTATTTTTTTTTGAAAATGTTACAGACACCGTACGCGCACGCTATACCAATTTTTCCTTGCAGTCAAAGTGGTAAAAATGTTAAAAACAAACATAAAAAAAAAGAATAATATTTTTTTTCCAAAATGCTAAATTTCATCTTCTTAAAAATATCAAAATGACAATCTCATATAGTATTCGCACAGTAAAATCTATCATTTTAGTGTGCGCCAATATAATATTTGCTACGAAATGTTTAATAATAATTTTAGTTTCACAGAAACAAATTTCAAAATATGTAAATTAATTTTTATACAAAATCCATTTCAAATCACTTCCAATTCTGGCAACTGTAAAATGTATGAAATCATACAATAGCGAATATTTTTCAACCAGTGATGAAACTTTGTCAATTTAACTTGAACGAACGAGAAATACTAGATTGTTGAAAATATTAAATTAATAATCAAATATTTTAACTTCAATTTAGAAAATTTCAATCTCTTCGAAACTCAATTAACATTATACGATAGCAAACTTTCACTCGTTCCGTAATCCGTTATTATTTTTAATTACATCCAAAACTCCCCGGTTTTATCATAATAATAATACAAACCAAATAAACAAAACTTTATTGAAACAGAATACACAGAAGCTCAAAAACAAATTATTTCCTTATCATAATAATTATAATAATTTAAAGATCTTGCTGTGGCAAAAAGTTAATCAAATAAACCACAAATAATAATACCTATTTAAAAAGCTACATACGTATTTAAAAAGCTACGCTTTCATCATCAGGAGTTAAAGATAAAGCTAAAGTCTTAATGAGTAATCTATGGTTACACAAATACTCAGTATACCCACTAAAAAATTTATGTAATTTTACATGTTATACAGTGTGTCCCAGGATTGATGTTACAAGAGGTGTAATGGACTAAAATTTTTTGAATTTCATTTCAAGATTCTGGAATTAAGCCCTGCTTGGCGTGAAACGAATTTTAAAAATTTTTTCGTTTTTTTGAAAAACAAAATGGCCGTGACGGTGAAGCAAGAACTATTTTCTTTTCAGGTAAAGTACCCTTTTTGTTTAGGATACGACAAAATTTTATTAAGAAAAGTTGTTTATAATGACAAATCATGGCCGTATACCAAACTTCAGGACGATCTACCTACTTTCATTAAACTGTCTGTTTTAGATTGAACAAAATAAATTGTAGGTATCTATTAATTTATTAAAATTTTTATTTAAATTTATTTTATTTACAATTTATTTTGTTCAATCTAAATAAATTATTATTAGTATTATTTATAAATTATTTTATTTTTTTTACAATTTATTTTGTTCAATCTAAAACAGACAGTTTAATGAAAGTAGGTAGATCGTCCTGAAGTTTGGTATACGGCCATGATTTGTCATTATAAACAACTTTTCTTAATAAAATTTTGTTGTATCCTAAACAAAAAGGGTACTTTACCTGAAAAGAAAATAGTTCTTGCTTCACCGTCACGGCCATTTTGTTTTTCAAAAAACGAAAAAATTCTTAAAATTCGTTTCACGCCAAGCAGGGCTTAATTCCAGAATCTTGAAATGAAATTCAAAAAATTTTAGTCCATTACACCTCTTGTAACATCAATCCTGGGACACACTGTATAAATGTAATAATTTTTTTATTAAAAAAAAAGTGATGTTACGTTAATCAGTAAAATTAGAAAATGTTGTTATTTTTACTGTTAAAATTTATATAAAATTACACAAATTTTAGATATATTTTTTACAGTGTAGTGGTCAAAGATATTGATTATACATAAATGTGTCCAAACGAACATTTTCATAACATTACAAAGAAAAATTATCAAAGATAATATTGCCAAAAACTAAGTATAATTGAAAATCTTAAAATAAAATTTTATTGTTTTTTAAAATAAATTTTAAAAAATATTCTGAGGATTTTTATTCCAAAATAAAAAGTACTCAACATACTTTCGTCTTAAACAGAAAAATTGATACAAATGATATTTATAGTAAATAAATAGAACAAATAAGTAACTAGATCATAAAATTTTTATAAATTTTTAATTATTGAAAGTCAAGTTTTATTTAAATCATTAATTAAAAATTTATAAAGTTTGTATGATCTAGTTAATTATTTTGTTATCTAGTAACTTGTTTCTATTATATTAATACAGAACTTAAACCTAAAGCAGTTTTATTTTAATATGATGAGTTCTAAAACATTTTTTACTACGTTAATATTATATCTGTTATAATATTTACTTAATAATGTTTATTTTTTCATGTAATCCGTATAAAATTATATATTATTCGGCTTGATAGTAGTTATTATTCGGATTGATAGTAGTTATTATCCGGCTAAAACGGGTATTCGGTTTATCCGGTTTGGGCAGATATCCATTGCATCCCTAATTATAATTACATATTTCATAATAAAACACAAATTAACTGGTAATTAACAAATAAAACCAAATATTATTTTACTGTCTGAGATTTTATAATAATTATATTCGAAAAAAAAAACGAGAAAAAGAATGAAAGCTGTGTGCTGAATTTTAGCACAGCATTGATATATTATTATGAATGATGCCCATATCATAAATTTCCATTGCAAAACGGGCTTGTATATTTGCATAGATTTTTTTTCCACTGTGTCTCATTTTCTATGTTCCCTATCCCTCTAGATTCTAGAGAGTGTAATTGCTTGAACACTGCTGTACAGTTATATCCCCCAAACGACGTATTACCCAGAGTTCCTCTCGCCCGAAGCAATAGAGATGGTCCTATTCCATTGGACAGCATAGTAGCACTCGACACACGAAACATTGAACAATATAAGCGCAGCGCTACACTTACAATGGGGAAGTTTAGCGTGATTGAAGTTGCGTGTAAAATTATTTTTTCTCAAATATACATGTAAAATAATAACAGAAATTGTCATTAAAATTTTTAATAATTGTTTCATTTATTTGTTATAGTCGGGACAAGATAAAAAGATAGGGACGTCATAATCACGTGATAAAACTTAACAACATGAAACTCACTAATGAACAAAATTAATTTTATTCTATTCTACATATAATGAACAAAATCTTCTTCTAACTATTTACGTATGTTATTTTAATCAAATTAAAATGTAATATATACAAATATATCGTATATTATTGGATTTTTTTTTATCGAAAACAACTTATTTATTTTTGCTATATTTGACAGCATTGATTTTTAATGTCAAAAGTTACAGTACGTTTATATTAGTTCATTTGTTATATTTTGAAAATTTTGAATATTTTGAATTTTTATTTGAATATTTTGTTGTATTTTTGTAATTTATTATGGCAAAAAAATGGTCTAGGCGATGTCAACAGTTAGTAGGCAATTTAATTTCATATTTTGAAAAAAAAAAAAAGGAAAATAATGGGCTATTAATGCCCATGTTTGCTGTACGCGAGAAGCTCATATAAACATAGTAGTGAGTGACGTTATTTGCCTAGTGACAAAAATTGATGACGTTCCTATTTTTTTATCTTGTCCCGGCTTTATTAACAATTTTTGTAAGGACATTACTGACGTCACAAACCTATTGTGCGCAAGCGTAGAAGAGTTAGTGAGATATAATTTTGAAAACGTATGTCATAGTAGATGTTGATTTTTTGTTGATTCGGTTACGCTCAGCCAATAGCTTGTATCGGTAACCATGGCAATACATGTACGTCTGATTCAGAAATCGACATAAGTTTTGCGAAGACATTATTGACGTCATTACGACATGTTTTTGCATTTTTTAGGAAATCTGGGCATCTTCGAGAAAAATGATAAATTAAACATCACTTTTTAAGCCATGTTCAACCAAATAAAGAAATAAAAAAAATACGCTAAACTTCCCCATTAGTAAAAAATCGATAAAAATTTATTTTACTATGTGTTTCATTATAATTTTAAATTTTCTTGTAAATATTATAAAAAAATTAAAAATGAATTTATAAAATATTCTGAGCTGCTATGCCGTGATCGATCTATCTTCGACGAATATTTGTTTGGTCATCAGTCATCAAGCACTGTGGAAACTATCTACAATGCATGGTGAAACGTCTGCGACGAAAATAGATCGACCACGACATGCCAGTCCGGATTATTCTATAAATTTAATGAATACCGACTATAAAAGCTTGAAAATTGAAAATGATTTTGGAATTTTACAATTTTTGTATATTTTTAAATTTCAATCTTTATTTTACGTAATTTATATATATATATATATATATATATATATATATATATATATATATATATGATAATTACATCAACTAATGTAACAATTACATTCTAAGTGTCAAGTAATCACTGTATGAAGCCTTTTAAAAACTAGTTGTATAATTAACACATTAATTAAATTAATATTGTTTTCTGCAACTAGGCCTATGTGTTACAATGCATGCTAAAAAAAAAATCTATACATACATACATTAACAATCATGCCGTGTACCCAAAAGGGTGTGGCACAAACTCTTTCCACTATCCTGAAATCAGTTTCCTCTAAACATCCCTATCCAGACAAGCAACTTTAGCTTCATCCACATTCATAATACCTTGGAAACTTTCGCTCACGCCAAACATTCTCAATCATATCACTCCACCTATAAGATTATAAAAGTAAAGTGATGTCTGTTTGTTTGTTTTTCTAATAAATTATAACTCAAAAATTTTAAAAATTGAAAAAAATTGGAATACATGTTATGAAGACATTAACTGAACACGTGTATTGAGAAAAATTTTGCTGTAGATCCGAGTTTTTTCTTATTAACACAAAAGTAAACGCTCTATAATAGAATCATTGAAAGTAAGTAACAGTATAAGTATTTTTAAAGCTTTTATTCCAAAAAAATACTATACCCCTCACTTTTTTTTGTTTGAAATTGCTTTTATAACATACTTTAGAATAAATTTTTGCATCAATCATTTATTGTATATATAGATAGTTTTCCTATTATTGACATCTTTTATTTTATCTAATATTATATAATTTAAATAAACTATTTAAAAGCGCTTAGTAAATAATTTTAAATAAAAGTAAAAATCACTTTTTTTAAAAAAAATCTCTTTTAAAAGTGAGGTGAGAATATAAGCCTATGATTTTAAAATAAATAATAAATAATTTTATAGAAATTTTTTAAAATAACTTTTATTGGAAAAACATAAGTTTACAGTTCAAAACACGTTTACTTTTCAAGTTAAGTAAAAGTAAAAACCACGAATCTAAAATAAATTTTTTGCTAAGTAAAATAAAACGGTTTTAAGTTGTAATTCTTTATTAATAATCAACGTTTCGACGTACTAAACGTACATCTTTATCAAAAAAAATAATATAAATAATATTTATAGAACATAAAAACAAGTTACTAGACGTAATAAAATATACCTATGTAACTAGATCATAATAATTTTTATAAATTTTTAATTAAAAACGGCTAAATTTTATCAAAATTAGTGCCTCTTTACACTGAAAGTATTTTTACTATATCTATTATCTAGATAAACTTTTATTCTATTATCTATTATCTCACCTAGATAATTAAAAATGCTATATATTTATTTAGAGTTTTTTCTTCAAGCGTGTCATAATATTAATATTACATTATCATATTACTTATGTTACTAGTACAATAATATAATATTATTATACGACAGTCAAATACTATATACAGCACTGATAGCAGCACCAAATATACCTACAACACCAAATGTATTTAATCTGACATATTTGGTGGCCGTATTGCAAAACACTCTCACGTCAAATTAAGTTACGTTAATTATTGACAACTGCATTTTTTATTTTTGCTTAAATTTTAATTTGATTATTGTAAGTGTATGTGTATGTGTGAAGAATTACAAGAACTGTAATGTGCCACGGGTTCAGGGTGGTCAGAAACTGCATATTCAAAACACGATCAAGTATATTTAATTTGACATCTACGACAGCTATATTAAAAATTATTAAATCAACTTAAATTAATTGACAATTGCATTGTTAATTTTTGTTTGAATATGAATTTAATTATTGAAAATGTGTGAAGAAATGCAATGTATATCGCACAGGCTGGTCAGAAATTATATATTCGCCCAAAGAAAGATGAATTTTCACAAATCACGTAATAAATATAAATAATATACATACTATTCTACAATTGTTAGTAACTGGTTCAGTGGCGTAGCCAAGTGGGGGGGGGAGTGTTAAAGGGGGTTCAACCCCACTCCCCCAAAAACCTGCACTATCAAAAACATACGTATATAAAATATAAAATATGTAATTTTACTTTCATTTTTATAAAAATAATTTTTATTGCTCTTTATTTTTCATAAAAATTATAGTATTATCTTTATTGATTATTATATCATTTTTTTAGTAACCCCCTCCCCCTTTGACAAGTTTCTGGCTACGCCACTAAACTGGTTAAGGTAACTTGGCATGTATTTTGATTTATTTCCAGTTTAGTTTCTTGTTTAAAACGTTTAAAAGAAAAAAATTGCATATATGACTGACTCGGTATAGAAAGCACAAATTTCCGGGGCTCAATACAATAATTATCACTTTCTAGTTCTCGTAACATAATATACTATTCTTTAACTATCCCAACACCTGATCATACATTGTAAAAAGAAAATAGCGAAATTAAAGAAAAATAGTGAAAAATCTGTAATTTCATTCTAGTACAAATATTCTATATTTCTACCTCCAAATTTTGTAAATTTTACATAATTCATAATAATCACACAAAGTAAGTAAAAATGACGTAATAAGTATGTAAAATTGCTTACTTTCTGCAAATTGCATCACATAGTTAATGTAAAAATTACGTGTTGTTGGTATAGCTTTTTAAATTATGTAAAATTACAGCTTGCATATTAATATCTGTAATAATTCATAAAAATAATGAGACTTAGTTCATATTTTATGTAATAATACTGATAAAATATTTTACGTGTAATTCATTCATTTCAAAATACATTCTTTATGTAATTATACCAACAATAATAGTACAGAACTAAATAAATTTTATCTATGTGTGGAAAATTTCTGACAGCATATTTACTGAAGATCTATAAATTTGCTAAAAGATACTTTACTAAAAAAAAAAAAAACTGTAATATTGCATACATATCTACTTTTCTATTCCGTTGGATATACAGGGTGTAACAGAATAACTATTCCTAATTTTAACTGGAGTATCCTGGGCTAAGAATATGAAGATTTAACGCAAATCACTTAGATAAAATGTGGCTTCTTACTGAGCTACAGGGTGTTTTATATAAAAATTTAAAAACGATTTTTGCCCAGTACTTTAAAACTATTTGACGTATCCTTATCATACTTGGCAGGAAATGTAGGTACCGTACACCATACTAAATTATGTTAAATAAAAGTTTCTGGCTATTGCCAGTGGCGTACAACAAGGGCAAGTTGGAGGTTGATCCTTCCTAAATTCTACGCCACTGGCGGAATTGTCATTTTAGCACAATTTTTCGATTCTCCAATACTTGCTGTGTAAAAAACATACTCTTCCTTTGTAACGATAAAGTCACTGTTTCTCGAGATATTTAAAGTTAAACATAAGCTGCACCCTTGGGATTTTTTCAAAATTTGCTCAAAAAAATCTGAAAAAATTCAGTAAAATAGAGAAAAAAATTAGCTACATAATAACTAAGTAACTTTTTTTCTAACTCATTCTGATTTGGCTGTAAAAATTATTGAAAATAAAAAATAAAATGCAAAAAATATTAATTTTCAATAATTTTTCCAGCCAAACCAAAATGAGTTAGAAAAAAAGTTACTTAGATATTATGTAGCTAATTTTTTTCTTTCTTTTACTAAATTTTTTCAGATTTTTTTTAGCAAATTTTGAAAAAATCCCAAGGGTGCAGCTTATGTTTAACTTTAAATATCTCGAGAAACAGTGACTTTATCGTTACAAAGGAAGAGTATGTTTTTTACACAGCAAGTATTGGAGAATCGAAAAATTGTGCTAAAATGACAATTCCGCCAGTGGCGTAGAATTTAGGAAGGATCAACCTCCAACTTGCCCTTGTTGTACGCCACTGGCAATAGCCAGAAACTTTTATTTAACATAATTTAGTATGGTGTACGGTACCTACATTTCCTGCCAAGTATGATAAGGATACGTCAAATAGTTTTAAAGTACTGGGCAAAAATCGTTTTTAAATTTTTATATAAAACACCCTGTAGCTCAGTAAGGAGCCACATTTTATCTCAGTGATTTGCATTAAATCTTCATATTCTGAGCCCAGGATACTCCAGTTAAAATTAGGAATAGTTATTCTGTTACACCCTGTATATCATATTACATAAGGTGACTAATCGTCCTCCTTTAGAGAGGACAGTCCTTCTTTTGTAGGTTCTGTCCTTCCTCGAAAAGTGTCCTCCTACCTGTTCTTTTTTTAGATATTTTAAATCTAATCTGTTAATATCTGTATTCAGAGATGCCACTGATCGTAAAATTCACTATGATGGATATTTCTTGCTCCGAAATTTCCAATATATTGTTAGAAAATGATATATTGATAAAAAATATTCATTCGTTTAATTAAATAATTAAAAGGAATGTAAGCATAATTAGTGTATTTTTTTTTTTGAATTAATAAAATGTTTTATTTATTTACATGGTATTTTTTTCTTAAAATTTTTTGTCCTTTTTATTGTAAAAAAATTGGTTACTTTATATTACATAATGTTTGTAATTGTTCTGATATTATGTATTTTTAAACAATTATGAATAAAATTTACAGCAGTTGAGTAATAATTATACCTACACTGTTCAAAATAATAGGGTAAAAGAGTAAAAATTTTTGAGGGTAATTGAATTTGTAGCTTTATTAGTGCAAAAAATTGCCCTGATGGTGTGTATTTATACATATTTGACTTTTTACCTTAATGAGAGGGCAAAAAATACGAAAAATAAGGGTAAATAACTGCTTTTTTACCCTTTTCTGGGATAACAAAGTACTCTTTTGAATTTACCTATTTAGGGTAATAATATTTACCCTTTTTAGGGAACGGACTTATATAAGCACTAATATGGGTATTTTTTTTCGAACAGTGTAGAAATACTGGGGTATCATTGTTTCTAGGTAAAATTACATAATTTTAGTTTTCAGTGTGTATAAGTCTGTTCGATGGCAATATTAGCGATTGCCCTGACAAAGTATTTCCACTCGTAGTCATAGAAAGTGATCCAGTATCCGGTTATCATGAGACACGAATTGAAGTGGTAAGTTGTTGGTTGTGCTCCAATGGAAAACATCCCGAGTCGTGTTACTATGACAACAGACGCTGTGAGCGCATCTCGTTGGCGAAAACGTGTGTGTGCGCGAGTGTGTGTGTGCAAATCTGTAGTCGAAGCTAGTATAGTTGGTTGCATTGGGAATATATTCCACATACTATTTTCGGTGAATCTGTTGTTTGCATTGCGCACTGACCGGAAAAATAATATGTTTTCCTTACTAATATATATCTCTATCTATCTATATATGTATGTATTTTGATAAAATGCCTCAAGGAGAAAAACAACAAAATTTACAATCCAATATTTGTTTAAGATTTCTTTTAAATTTAGCAGAATTTCGAATACGTCTTATTTATTAGAAAATCGATAATTTTCAAATTTTCCCGTTTTATTCCGATTTTTACCGATAAGCCACGTTCTGTATCTCCCTAGAGAGTATCATAATACCGATTCTATACGTTACTCTCTTTGTCTGTGTGTTTGTGAACAAATATATATTTGAAAATTTATTCGCTAAATTTACATAAAAGAATTTTCTATAAAAATTTTAAGTATGAATCATAAATACACTGACCGAAAAATATTGATTAATTAATACTATTTTTCTTGCGACGTATCATAATATTAATATTACGTTACTATATTGCCTATACTTTTTACTTCTTTAGAAATTCAAATTCAAAAAAAAATATATAATTCAATTGTCAATTAATTTAACTTGATTAAATTATTGTTAATGCAGCCGTCTCAAATGCCAAATTAAATACACTTGATCGTGTTCTTTGGTCAAATATGCAATTTTCGACCACCCTGGATTGATGTACATTGCATTTCTTGCACTTCTTCACACATTTTTAATAACCAAATTTAAATTTAAGTGAAAATAAACAATGCAATTATCAATTAACTTAACTTGACGTAATTGTGATTTCAATATGTCAGATTAAATTAACTTGACGTTGTAGTTATGTTTGGTACCACCAGTGGAATATATATATATATATATATATATATATATATATATATATATATTTATATATATATATATATATAATAATTAGCTGCTGTATAATAATACCATTATTGTATTAGTAACATAATGACATTATTATACAGATGTTAGTTACTATATACATAAAAATACATAATATGAGAACTATTACAAACATTATGTAATATGATATTACCAACAGAATGAAATATTATATTTTTTTTAGTAAAGTCACTTTTAGTAAATTTACAGACCTTCAGTAATTTTGCTGTCAGAAATTTTCCATAAATAGGTAAAATTTGCTTAGTATTATTTGTAGGATGTATTTAGAAATTAATGAATACCACTTAAAATATTTTATTAGTATTATTACACAAAATATGTACTAATTGTAAGTCTCATTATTTTAATGAATTATTAGATATTAATATGCAAGCTGTAATTGTACATAATTTAAGAAGCTATACCAACAATATATAATTCTAAATTAAGTATGTGATATAATATGCAGAAACTGAGCAATTTTACATACTTTTTTTTACTTATTTTATGTAGGTAATTATTATAAATTATGTAAAAATTACAGAATTTTGAGGTATAAAAACAGAATATTTATGGTAAAATAAAATTACAGATTTTTTAATAGTAAAATTTTCCTACTATTTTTCTGTAATTTCACCATTATTCTTTTCAGTGTAATAAAAATAAAAACTTTGAATATTTTTAAACATACACGTTATTATGAATTTTATAACAAAAATAAAGCAAATTTTTATATTTTCTTTTATTATTCTCAATATATTTTTTAAATGAAAAAAAAATTTGTTTTCAACTAATATTTATTATTTAGTTATCTATTATTTAGATAAATTTTGATTCCGTTATCTAGATGATACAAAAATTCTATATCTGACCCAATACTAAATGCAGATTCCAATATAAAATCTAGAAATACTCACTACATATTTTGAGGCAATCTTTTGGTGACAAAAAATAATGGCTCGTATTCCCACTTCTTTTGTATATAAAAAAAGTGCTTTTATTTTTGCTTTAAATTAAATTTTTACTTCTACTTCTATTAAAGATGAATAGTATTTCTCTTTTTTGGTATATTTTTTATATCTAATATTATAAAATTCAAAGAAACTAATGAAAATTGTTTAATAAGTTATTTTAAGTAAACGTCAAAAGTAATTTTGACAAAAATCACTTTTAAAAGTATATATTTTTATTGAAATTTTGCAATTGATAAATCTGAGACAATCTGCTCTTTAATATGTTTGCCATAAGAAAGATTAAGAAGAAGGAAGAAGAAGAAGAAAAAGTAAAGAAATGTTGAACACACAATTAAAATATAATCATCTACAGTTGAAAACAGAGTAAAACCAGATCGTAAATTGAATATTCATTAAATTACAAAGGTCCACGCGATGTATAAACTATATAGTATATAAAAGGAAAGGATCTTTAGAGAATAAACGCTATGAAGGCAACCGTAAAATGAGGGAAAGCGCATAAGATTTCGAAGAGTTCGAACGGAACGCGTAGTCGTTGCGTCGTAGAATTTGAAACAAGGACTTGAATAAATACGTACTGATGAGTTGGAATTTATGTTTGCTGAAAAGTTTTTCTTTTCGGCGCGCCCCGGCTCCCAAACGTATAATTCTCACGAGTTTCTTTTGTAGAAGGCTGTTTGCGTTAAGCTTTCTATCTCTACTCCACTCTGTTCTCTGTTCTGTTCTGTTCTCTGCTCTGCTCTCTGTAGAAACTTTGTCCAACAACACAATGTCTTATTGTTTTTCTCCTTCAAGACTTTCTTTGTCTCCTGATGATATTGGGTCATTGTAAGACGGCTCTTGATATGATTTTAACTTGTTGTATAATATACTAGTTTCACAAAGTAGAATTATGTGGTACGCGCAAGCGCATTATTCTCTTATTTACGCGATATATTACGCGATTTTCTTCTTTTTGCATTGACTTCATATTAAAGACCTTTTTTATCAAAAGTTTCTCAAAATAATGAATATTACTCATAGATTTGAAGAAACATAGCATGATTGTTATTAACATAGTACGAGTTCAGAACTCATTATATTAAAATAAAACGGCTTTAGGTTATAGTTTTGTATTAATATTTATTAATAATTGACGACTGAATGTAACGTATATATTGATGGTGCACGTTTAGAGCAGGTAGATGAGTTTGTGTATTTGGGTAATTTGTTGTCTAGAGATGGCCGTTTTAATCGTGAAATTGAAAGGAGAGTAAATGCTGGTTATAAGGTTTTGGGTGCTTTGGGAACTTTTGCTAGGAAAAACCAAAAAATCAAAAAAAAAAAATCTAGAGCCCACACGGCACATGCTAGCAAAATAAAACTAAAACCAAATTATAGAACTTATTATGCCCTATCGAAAAGTATTCTAAGTATTTTTTCGAATTTTACTTGAGAAAGTAGTATATCGCAATTTATTGAAATTACATGTTAAAGTTTTATGTTCCGGGGTCGCGGTCAACACACTATATATATATATATATATATATATATATATATATATATATATATATATATATATATATATGTATATTATTAATACAATTAATGATTTTATTAACACCACTGGTGACAGTACCAAATATAACTAGAACTTCAAATGTTTAATCTGACATCTTCTGCGCTCATATTGACAAACTATTACATCAAATTAAGTTAATTGACAATTACATTGTTTACTTTCGCATTAATTTGAATTTGATTATGAAATATGTGTAAAGAAGTGCAAGAAATACAATGTATTATATAAATAAATATACATACTATTCTACAACTGTTAAATGGTTAAGGTAACTTGGCATGTATTTTTGTTTATTTTTAGTTTAGTTTTTTGTTTAAAACGCTTGTAGAAAAAATCGTATATGTCTGACTCGGAATAGAAAGTTCCTTCTGTGCTTGGCATCAGCTTTACCTCAACCACAAATATATGTATTCAATACAATAATCATCGCTTTCTACTCCTCGTAACATAATTATTTACTATACTTATTTATAAAAAAATATATTTTGTATCTTTATTTATTTATAAATATTATGTAAATTTTTTCATATAACAAAAAAATTAAATACGATACAAGGTTATGATATTTTTAATAAAGTTATGATATTTTTGACAAGATTATAATATTTTTCACAAGGTTATGATATTTTTCACAAGGTTATGATATTTTTCACAAGATATATATAATAATATATAGTATATAATATATTTATATTTGTTGAATCTGAAGAACAACTACGAAGGATAGGTAGATATCTTATTCCTATAGTAAAAAGAAAAAAACAATTTTTCGGAGAAAAACATTTCTTTAATATTAATAAATTCATTTAGAATATCTATACAGCTGTTTATTTAAAAAAAAATCTGTTCGTAATTTATAGTGATATTCATTTGCCACAATTAAAAAAAGAAATATTTATTTGAAAGAAACTAGTTGTTTCCCTTACTAGAAAAAATCCTTTTTATTCATTTATCCAATATAGGTCAGCGCTTATTGTAAAATGACCTACCATATTTTTTACCGATATTACCTTTTGCACAAACGATAATTATCATCAGTGCATACTAATTACTTCTATATTAATAAATTTATGTGACTTACCATATATATACATATATACTGGGGGCGCGTGTGCACAAAATTTTAATATGGTTCTCCCAGTAAATGGACTAGTCACGTTTTTGTTGGCTTAATTTACTGGTGGCCATTATCATTTTCGGTCCGTATTTCAAGTGTAAATTATATTTTACAGAATACCATTGTCTATAGCCCGCGCGGCGTACATCGGTAACTATAATGTTATTACACACACACACACACCAGCTTGTCATTTATTTCAATGATTTTTCTCTGTGCAATACCATTAGCTAAGCCATTAACCTTATTACATTTTCTTTTACAGCAGATCGAAAAAAAAAAATGTGTATAAAAAATTAAATACAATGAACTCTGCTTATTTGACTTGATAATAATTAGTGCAATTTAATTATTGTAATATTCAATTATAATTTGGTCATATTGTTTATTAATGAACAACTTTATACAGTTAATTTTTTGTTCATTGATTATTTTATTATTTCATGCAATAATTTTATGATTGCTGTTACATTTACATCATGTTTTTGTTTTACAAATTCTAGCTAAGAGCATACAAGTAGAATGAATATTGAAAATTATAATTAAAGGTCTTGAAGAAGGTGGAAAATTCCACTAAAAGCTTGACATAGAATCTTGAATAAGAGTTTGATTCGAACATCTATCCTTTAAAATGTCACTGTTATATACAGGGTGATTTATGACATCGGAAAAAAACTACACCGGATAATTCCTATGAGTAATCTAAATAAAAAAAACTTCAAATAAACATATGTCCGAAAATGCTATCTAACGGAACTGTAGCCGTTAGAAGTTTATTTCATGTAACATCAAACTCTGAAAAACAAGTCGTTGACGTCATAAATTAGCCTGTATATATATATATATATATATATATATATATATATATATATATATATATATATATATATATATTATATATATAAATCGGTTGAACCGTCTGGGAGGAGTTGCAGCCACAAAATTTTGACTGAAAAAAATAAACTAAGTTCAGATTTGTTATCTAGATACTATATGAACGATTTCTATACACAGATTTTTTTTTGAAAATATCACAGACACCGTACCAAACGTTATACCACTTTTTCCTTGCAGTCAAAGTGGTAATAATGCTGAAGATGGTTCGTCGTGATTAATGGCCGCAACGTCCACAATGAAAAGAATTTATAAAATTTCATTAATGATTCATTATTGCCTAGAAACCATTTTTTATTAATTATCATATTTGAAATTGTTCTATATGAATATTGTCACATCTTGCACGGCGGAGATATCGAAAGAATCAGAAGAAGAAGAAGAAGAAGGGTGGTGCTTATTCGAAATGTAAATGTATTCCGTCGTCTGTGTGTGTGTTTATAATGGTAATACCTGCTGCATTGATGTGTCTCCTCCGCTCCGGGTTTGTGCAGAAGCATGAAAGACGCGTGACTGTTGTTGAAATGAGGCTTTTGCGTGACTGTTGTCGTAATATACAAGAATGAGATAGATCCTACTACTATACTATACGTATATGCGAAATAACTTGATATATGATAAACGTAAAGCAAGGAATGAATGCGTCGTCCTACTAACTTGATGTGACTCATTTAACATACATGCAATTCATTTTGTTTGAAAAAGGAATGGACATACATATATATATACAGAATGTTCGTTCGCCAGGTTGATATAGAGCAATAACATGGGAAGCTGAGTCTTATTTTGAATTTTTTAAAAATATAACTTTTTTCAAAATTTGCTCAAAAAAATCTGAAAAAATTCATCATACACTAATATAATTCGAATCTAGCAATGAAAAAATAAACAAAAATAAATTTTAATAATACAGACATAATTCAAGTAGTAATCAATGAGCAACAGTCCGAAAATTTTGAAAGTTTGAGCTAATAATTCCTGAAAATAAATATTTTCTACAGATAATGACCTTTTTTCCGTGTCAGTACAAGAACACCAGTTCGAATTTACCATAAAGTAAAATATAAAAAATATGAAAATTTTATTCGGTTTGATCTCTGACACATATTGATATTCCTAACATCAGTTTTTCTGTAGCCAAGTTTCACTAAACTTTCGATTTTTTCTTAACTTTTCCGAATTCTACAGAGGGGAAAAATGTTACTAACTTTAAAACTATTGATTCTGAAAGTAAAAAGTTTCTAACAAAAAGTTCGTAAAATGGAGAAAAAAAAATTAATAATGTATGTGAAAGAATATATATTTTATTTATAAAAAAATATGTATTTAAATAATAATTTATAATAGAGAAAAAAATCTTTCAGAACTCATTGTATTAATATAAAACTGCTTTAGGTTAAAATTTTGTATAAATATTTATTTAAAATCGACGTTTCGACGAAACTCAACGTTTGTCTTTATCAGGATAAATGATACTAATGACATTACAATAAATAACAAATCATAGAAACAAGTAACTAGATCATAAAAACTTATAGATTTTTAATTAATGGAAGCCAAGTTTTATTTCACTCAGTGCCTTCACAGTGATAAGAATATAAATTTATAGAAAAAAGAATAACACTGTAAAAGCATTGAGTTAATTAAAATTTATAATTTGTATAATTTTTCCAGATAATAATATACTTGCAGTATATCGAAACGTTGAAAAATAATTAAATATCAAACAGAACTTCAACCTAATGCTTTTTTATTTTAATATAATGAGTTCTGAAAGATTTTTTACTATGTTATTCTATTCAAATTTGAAGTAAAACTGCTTTATCTATCAGAAAATTTTCTTACAGAGAAATAATTTTTAAAAACGATAATTAGGTGTCATAATTATTATGCTAACAATTATATAATACGTTAAAATAAATAGACTTTAATTATAGTTCTGTGTTAATATTAATTAATAATAATCGACACACTGAATGTAATGTATATATCGATGGTGCACGTTTAGAGCAGGTAGATGAATTTGTGTATTTGGGTAGTTTGTTGTCTAGATATGGCCGTTTTGATCGTGAAATTAAAAGGAGAGTAAATGCTGGTTGCAAGCTTTGGGTTCTTTGGGAACTTTTGCTAAGAATGTAAATGTTTCCAAAGAAGACCGTTTAAGTATATACAATGCAGTTTTGATGCCTACGTTAATGTATGGTAGTGAATGTTGTGTTATGAATTATTATTATCAATATCATTATATTACATTTATTCCTTATTTTTAATACAAGAATTTATAGTATTTACTTCTAAAGTAAATTCTAACTATTGTTTATAAAACCGGGCCGTAACAATTTACAGCAGTAAAGTAGAATTGAAATACCCGGTATATTTTTCTTAATAAATATTTATTTTTTTTATCATTTATTTACGATGTTTTTGCTAAACAAATTTTTTCACAGTAAAATATTGCTTTTTCTAACTTTAAGAAACACATAAAAAATTTATAATGGGCCAGAAAAATATTGCTTTAACTTTGTGTTTTAAAATATTATTCAAACCAAAAAAATATATATACTTTCTGTTTAATAAATTATAGTATTTTTAATAGAAATACAAAAATTATAACCGGTTTCAAAATAAACATTTTAATTAGAGTAAATTTTAAGCGAACAAAAAACCATCAATATTAAATTCTACTGGAATAATACATACATACATACATACATACACAATCATACCATGTACCTTAAAAAGCTGTGGCACAAACTCTTTCCATTATCCCGAAATCAGTTTCCTTCAAACATTTCTTTCCAAACAAGCAACTTTAGCTTTATTTACATTCATAATTCCTCCCACACATACTCTTCTATTCCCACTTTGAAAGTTTTACTCACGAAAAACACTGTCAATCATACCACTTCAACTACTCATCGGACGTCCACTTAACTGACTAACATCAACTTTTGCTACATTTTTTTTTTAATTTCACACTCATCATACACATCTTATAATTATTATTAATTATTAATCATTATTATTACTATTAATATAATATTGCTTTTTTTGTCAACTTTTAAAACAATACTTTTTCTATCGAATTAAAGTCTACTTTAGTTAAAGTTTTTATTATAAAACGAGTCATTAGTTACATATAAATATAAATAACTTTTAGCAGGAATTTTAATGCATTTTATTTAAAAATAAGTTTTTTGTTGAAGCTTATTTATCAAGAATTACTTGTATGTAAATAATGCAATTAGTTCGGAATTGTACTATATATACTAGTTTATGACAATACAATAAAAACTTGTTAAATGCCAGATAATTTCAGTTTTTGGCTGAAACAAAACCAATTTACTTTAGAGTATAGTTATGTAGTAAAGTACACTAACATACTTTTTCTCCAAATCGGTTTGGTAGAAAAGATTTTAATTTAAACTTTGTTCAGTTTTTATCCATTAAATTTTTATATGTAATAAATAAAATATTAATTAACATAGTAAAAAATCTTGCAAAACTCATTATATTAAAATAAAACGACATTAAGTTGTAGTTCCATATTAATATATAATTTTTTCAATTTATAAATTACATGAAATAGAGATGACAAATTATTACATGATTTTTCCTACTTTAAATTTTGACCTATATGTATCCTAAAAAATTTATACTATTTAGTATTGGTATTTTAATATTTTCAAATTTAATTAAATTTTTATATACTTAACAAACAAAATTGTAAATCGAAAAAATTAAGATATTTCTCAAAATTTCACAAATTATTCTAGTCATTGATTCGGCTTATATTGCTGTCGTCAATGTCCGGCCAGTTTTAACCATAGACATGTGTTTCGCTCTTTAGGAGCTCGTCAGTATGGTGAATCGATTAGTGTCCAAAGACTGTGATCCAGTTGTAACCAACTGGCTGACTGACGACCTCCTAAAGAACGAAACACGTGTCTATGATTAAAACTGACCGGTCATTGACGATAACAATATAGACTGACTCAATGACTATAAGGTAATTTGTAAAATTTTGAGAAATATCTCAACTTTTTTAATTCAATTATATCAATTTCACGCATACATTTCAATTTATATTGGTTTAAATAAAATTGTATGTTTTTGATTTCGCTAACAACAATAAATTTCGGCCTTTGTAAAATCGTAACACACAATGGATACGTATACAATTAACGGAACGGAAGAGATATAATAAAAGTACATTGTTTTGTTTTAAATTTTACGATTCATTAAATAAACCAATAACTCCGAGAGCATTTTTATTCTAAATCGATGACCAATTTACCAATTAATATTTGTCTAGTTGTGTTAAAAACTGATATTAAATGTTACAGATATAGTTGATTCAGAAACAGGAATAAAAATATACTTGCCAAAACAGGCAAAACTATTTAAAATTTGCACTGTAAAAAATAATAGTAAAATTTTACTATAAAAAATCTGTAATTTTATTTTACTGTAAGTATTTTATCTGTAGAATTATGGGCAAATGAATTGAAAATCTGAAAAAACGTTCTTGTTTACATAACAGTGACTGTAGACTGTAGTTTAATTACATACATACATACATACATACACAATCACGCCATGTACCCAAAAGGGTGTGGCACAAACTCTTTTCATCATTTAGAAATCAGTCGCCTCCAAACATTCCTATCCAAACAAGCAACTCTCGCTTCATCCACATTCGTAATTCCTCTCATACATGTTCTTTTATTCCTACTACTTGGAAACTTTCGTTCATGCAAAACACTCTCAATCATACCACTCCATCTACTTATCGGACGTCCACGCAAACGTATACCATCAAAATCATTCAAATAAATCTTTTTAACCAGACGTTCATTAGACATTCGCTCAACATGTCCGAACCATCTTAACTGACTAACACCAACTTTTGCTACAACATTTCTTTTAATTTCACACTCATCATACACTATTCGTATTTCGTACATACCCCATTTCCACAGCAGTCATTTTCCGTTTATGCTCTTGCTTTTTAATTACAAATGCACGTATTCTCACCTCATTTATAACTGTAAAATTTTTGCCAAACATTTTTCTGAAATTTACTTAAAATTATTTATCAAACATTTTTAAATACTTTATTTAAATTTTATAATATCCAAAATAATGCAAGTTATCAAAAATAGAAAAACTATTTCTATTTGATTAAAGACAAAAGCAAAAAGATATTTTAAAATTAATAAATAAAAGCACTTTTTCAGAAAAAAGTGAGGTGAGAATACGGACCAATATTTAATCTTAAAAATATCGATGCAAATTATTTTCTAATTCTTAAAAACAAAATTCACTTGATTAAATATAAATAAGACAAACTTTGTATAGTAACAATAAAAATTTAAAAATCCTAACTTAAGCTAATAACATCATATTGGTATATTGGTTCGTTAGAGCAATAATAGTCGTTAACTTGTATTATTACACAAATCTCAATTAACATTGATACGTGTACGTAACACAATAAATCATTAGTTGGACAACACGTATAGCTGTTTCTACATAACCGCCATATATATTCTAACTGTCAAACACACGGTGTCCCTATATAAGCCAGACCATAAATAATTAATTATATATGTAAATTATATTATAATAAATAAATGTTACCACTTTTAATTCGATGAAGCACGTAGGTATAATGTTTATTTATACAAATAGAAAACATTTTTAAATTTTTATTGAAAATGAAAAATAGTTAGTAAATTAATCAATAAATGGGTGGTGACATCTGTTTCTTAAACATGTTCAACAAGAAAGTAAAATATTTGTTTTCAAACGCAAATAAGAGTACGAGACCATCGATATAGTGACAAAATCAATAATTCTGTACGTCTTACTATACTAGAAAATTATTTGTCTCTTGCAAGGGTTAAACTTACTAAAATGACATATCTATTTAATAATAATATTGTTATTTAAATACTAGTATAATGGTTACTTTAACTAAAACCTTTGGAGTGTCAATCAATTTGTAAATAAAGTAAAAATAAAAATAAGTTACTTGTGATATTTACACCATGAAATGCAAACAAATATTGTGAATTAAAAATTTTTTTTTTGAGACAAATCTTTTCTTTATTTATTTATTTCTAAATCAGATCTACATTTCGACCACACTGTGGTCATCTTCAGTTAAGACTGACAATTTGTTATTTTTGGTGGTTTTATAATGTTACATAAAAATACTTTAACAGATGTTATTCTAAGAAAAATTATTTTAAGAAAGGTTTATTTTATTACTACTATTTCAACAAATGGTTTTCTAATGGTGAAAGATCAGTGTTTAATAAATTTGTTTTATTTTTATGCATTTGTATTGCTTCTAATATATTTAATTTTTTCTTATTATTGCAAGATGTTAGGCAATTTAAATTCGCTACTGCAAAGTTATGTACTGTTTCGTGTTTATGGAACGAAAGTGGTGATTTGAAAATGTTTTTGTTTTTTATGTGTAAATTTGGCATCTCAGTATATATATTTTTTGTTTATTATTTCGCAGCTATAAACAATAACATAACCATCAAAAAGAAATTCTTTATACGTATTGTGGTAAAAATCCCAGTCGAATTGGTTCAATAATTCTTGAGTTTATCGCAAATATACAGACAGGCACATGTTGCTCTTTATATAAATATATATATATATATATATATATATATATATATATATATATATATATCTCGGATGGTAAGATATGCATGTAGGTGGCTAACATAAAAAACAGATTTTTCTTTGCGCATTGCTTTCCAAATTAATTTAAAGGAAATTGTTTCAAATAAATGTTATAGAAGTAAAAATTCTGCATTTAAATCAATAAATAAAATTTATTTCGCATGCTTTATAAATGCAGAAATTCGATTTGAAAATTCACAAAATTACAATTTTATAAAATAAAACGACTTTAAATTGTAGTCCTTTATTAATTTTCATTAATAATTGACGTACTCAACGTGCATCGTCATCAAGGAAAAATGATACAAATGACATTTACAGTAAATAAACAGAACATAAAAACAAAAACTAAACTTTTCTTCATTCTGTTTATAAAATTTGGCTTTTTTAATTATAAATTTATAAATTTTATGATCTAGTTACTTATTTTGTTACCTAGTAACTTATTTCTATTGTGTGTTTCTTTATTGTATGTATTCAGTTTATATGTTACAGTTTAATAGTATTAGCCATAAAATTAAAAAACAAATACCTAAATGTGTGTGACATTTGACAAATGTCAATTATTTATTTTGTAATGTAATTAATCAAAGCGAACGCACTGTAAGTTTATTGTAACGAAGAAATTTTAAATGCTATTTTTTTACTAATAATTTAAAAATTAAAAAATAAAATATATATTTTCTTTGTTGTTATTATAAGTTTCACCTGTAATAATAGACGCTATAGTAAACATCCTGCCCTAGAAAATGCAACTGTGGTTGGAGAAAACTTGCAACTGCGCACCTTTGGTAGGTACTAGGTAAAAATGCAACAGACGAAATTAATGATGTCTTAAATTTTGCACGTGGTATGAAAAACTATACTATTAATTATAAAATGTAATCTAGGTGAAGATTTACGTGATCGTAAACGTGCTGTTTTGTAACGTGAATTATTTTTTGCACTTGCACAAAAACGTGCAAGATTTGTAGCTAATTTCAATTAAAATTGTACTGTGTGTGTGTATTTAAAATGACAAATTTTTACTCTGAGTAAATTTAGCATTTATTTAAAATGAATTCTTTACCTACCTTGGATCTTGGTTATTAAATAATTGCGATAGTAAAATATAATAAAATATAACTTTACTTAAATAATTATTATATAAAAATTACAAAATATTTACATATAATTTTATATTCTTAATTACACATGGTTATTATAGTATTTTTTCTTTTTGCATAAATCGCCATTAATTAATTTATTTTGATGAAATAATTAAATCGTTAGTTTATTTTTAAGGTACTTTTTTTCTAAACGTAAACATTCTCAAACTTGCGCGAATTTAAGCAACAAGAACTTGAACAGTTTTCAAAATATTTTAGCAATTTTCCTACGATATTATTGAGAATATTGCACTTTATCCAATAGTACATACATATACCCAAAAGAGTGTGGCACAAACTCTTTTCACTATCCCAAAATCATTTTCCTCCAAACATCCCTATCATAACTTAATATTGACGTGGCTGAATATCAATCCCTTTTCCTCCAGGTCACATTTTAAAAATATAGTGCTGGAGTGTGGATTGTACTTTGGAATAGAAATAAACTGACAATAACTTTTTTTTTCAGTTTTACTAACATTATACACCATTTTGTAACATATTGTATTTTTCTTTGTATATCTACATTCAACAATAAAAAAAATCTCATCTTTATTGGAGTCACGTGTCCTTCATACCAAACTCAATATTCACCACGTAAAAGAAAAAATATGTATACGGAAAGAGAACTAGTTTTAAAAATACATACACATATAAAATACATATAACAGAAATACATATAACATATGTTTTATAAAAATCACAAAAATAAACTAAATCTAGAGGTTGAAAACTAGAAAATTTATTTATTTTTTTCAAGTATATATATATATATATATATATATATATATATATATATATATATATATATAAATTATGTATATAATTATAAATTAGATAAAATCTCACCAGTGGCGGAATAAAACAACACATGAAGCCCTGAACAGTGAGATTATATGAGCCCTTTTATAATTATTTAATTAAATTTGTATGTAAATGAAGAAACAATTTATTCACTGTAATCGTTTAAAAAGAACATCTAGATAATTTTATGTAGATAATTCATCTAGGTAAAATTATCTTATTTAGGTAAATTTAAAATTTTATATTTCTCATCCAATCTAGATTAATTTTCTTATAATCTATTTGAAAATCATCTAGATAATGTTGTCGTATTTATAAGTTTAACTTAACATAAAATTTTATACTTTCCAATACATTCGTAATTGTCTAGATATAAAACTTTTTTATCATTTTTATTTCATTTTAAAATCAATCAATTAAGTAATTATTATTGAATTCAGAATATATGACCTAGAATTTGAAGATATAAACATATGTTTCAATTGTAAAAACTCAAACAAAAAATCTAATAAAATTTGAATAGAAATTTTTGATTAATTGAACGAATGTCTGATGAACGTTTGGTTAAAAAGATTTATTTGAATGATTTTGATGGTATACGTTTTCGTGGACGTCCGATGAGTAGTTGGAGTGGTATGATTGAGAGTGTTTGCGTGAGCAAAAGTTTCCAAATAGTAGGAATAAAAGAGCATGTATGAGAAGAATTATGAATGTGGATGAAGCGAAAGTTGCTTGTTTGGATAGGAATGTTTGGAGGCGACTGATTTCGGGATGATAAAAAGAGTTTGTGCCACACCCTTTTGGATACATGGCGTGATTGTGTATGTATGTATGTTTATTGTCTAAAAATGTCAAAAAGAATTATTTACGCCTGTAGTATATATAAACATATGAGATTAAATGCATGAAAGTGTTATAAGTTGCCTATTTCGTTATAAGTTAACCAGAATATGATAATTTTTTAGGATGACGCTATTTATACATACGATATGTATACGCAATTGGCTATTTATACATATGTACTAAAAAAAGAACTACCAACCTACTAACCTACTAACTAACCTACTAACCTAACCTACCCTAAATAGCCAATTACGTAAAACTACTGTATGTATAAATAGTCAATTGCGTATACATACCGTATGTATAAATAGCGACTTTCAATTTTTTATTAGTAAATTAAAACGGCAAGCTTAGTCCGCCATTAATGCTTTTCTGAGACATATTTATGTATAATTGTTTCCAATTATTTTTCACAATACTTTTAGCTAAGTGCATTGCCATATTTAAAATAAAATCTCTAGCAATTAGGAGTATAAAATATCTATTAAAACATGTACTACTATTATTTTGTATATTTTCAAGATACAGTTTCATGCGCAATAACGTGTTTTTGTTGCAAAAAGTGTTGTAACATTTTTCCTGACGCGTTTCAGTTTCACTAGACCATTGGGAATAAAGCAATTGTGATAACAAATTTGAATTCAACGTACCAAAATAGAAAAAAAATCAAATATTGGATTTTATGGGAATGGAATTGTGTTTACTTGTTAAATCGGTATGAAAAATAAAATAAAAATCTATATTTTTTTTTTGGATCTAATATCATGTTTACTATATTTTTATCCGGAGACTTAAATACATTATTTGTATTTCATTATTTTTTAAAGTACGTTTTCATGTACATTTAAGTATATACAATGCTGTTGTGGTGCTTACGTTGATGTATGGTAGTAAATGTTGAGTTGCAAAAGCATAAAAGAAAAATGACTGCTGTAGAAATGAGATTTTTACGTGGGATATGTGGTGTAACTAGGACGAATCGGGTATGAAATAGATTAGTGTATGATGAGTGTGAAATTGAAAAAATGTAGCAAAAGTTGGCGTTAGTCAGTTAAGATGATTCGGACATTTTGAGCGACATCTTGAAAGTGTTTTGCATGAGTGGAAGTGTCCAAGTAATAGAAATAGAAGAGCATGTATGAGAGGAATTATGAATGTAAATGAAACTGAAGTTGCTTGTCTGAATAGAGATGTTTGGAGGAAACTAATTTCGGAATAGTGGAAAGAGTTTGTGCCACGCCCTTTTGGGTATATGGCGAATTATGTATGTATGTTTTTATACTTAGTACTTAATACTTACGTATTTTTAATATTTAAGTATTTACTACTTGAATTATAAGTACTTATATTTAACACTTAAAAATTTGTACGGACGTAAATTAGTATACTAGTGTTTAAACAAAATGTTAGAAAATCAATCAGTAATTTTAGAATTATTCAGAAGTTTATTTCTTGTTTTTTTCTTCTGATATTAAAAATAAGGCTAACGCGATTGATGTTACATGTAATAAACTTCTAACGACTGCAGTTCCGTTAGAAAGCATTTTCGGACAAATGTTTATTTGAAGTTTTTTATTTAGATTACTCATAGGAATCATCCGGTGTAGTTTTTTTTCGACGTCATAAATCACCCTATATATTTTATTTAAATAGCGACATCAATTTTTAAATAAAATATATACAAAATATACATACATACTTATATATATACTTATATACATATATATATATATATATATATATATAGAATTTATTCCGAAAGCTTTTTTTATTTAAATAATAAATACATATGCTATTTGTTAATGATATTTTTTCTTGTGTTTATTAAAAGAAATATTGTATTTTTCATAGATTTTACGTATTGTATAGAATCCTAAAATTTGTTATTTACTAGTTTTATATAAATAATAATTATATTAAAATAAAACGGCTTTAGGTTGTAGTTCTGTATTAATATTTATTTATAATCGACGTTTCAATGAACTCAACGTACAGCTTCATCAGGGAAACTGATAAAAATGACATTTACAGTAAATAACAGGACATAGAAATCAATAGAGCACTTTAATCTAAAGCAGTTTTATTTTAATATAATGATTTCTGAAAATTTTTTTACTACGATAATTTAATTTTTGTAAAAATCAAACAAATTTTGTATTTAAATATATATTTTTTATAGTATAATAAATGTAAAAATAATAGAATTTATTTTGTTTTTTAATCTTAGTAGGTGAAATAATCGAATTTTACATTGTTGAACTCAAAACTAAATCCTCAATCGACCGAATGGATTAATTTCTAATCCGATTTTACTATTGGCCAACGTTTTCATATCAAAGAGCTTAGAGACTAATCCGTTTACCATATCAGATAGATATTTTTCGAAAGTAGAATTTTATTTTGAATTATAAGTAGAAATTGCAATAGCAATTTATTTTCAAATAAAATTTTGATTACCCATAAGGGAGTGACACAAACTCTTTCATTTTATTATGAATTTAAAAATTACAAATTTTAATATTATATACGGGTACCAATAAACCGCTATATATGCAAATACCAAACGCTATAATAAAAATTACAAACGCTATATATAATATATGAAATCGCTATATAAGAAATTTACAAATACTATATTATGAAATGATAAACACTCTAAAAATTAAAAGAATTTGCTATAAATCTTCAATAATAAATTGAAATACATATTACTATATATGTAAAACAATTCTGTTATATATACAATTTTATTAAACATATAGATTTCTGCTATATTCATATAAACATTCGATTCTCTGAATCGAAGCACCTGCGTCTGAAATATTTGTCTTCAATTGCAGGAAAGAATATATTCACAAGTATGTTTAGTTTTATTATTTTTGTAAATTTAATTTAAACTGCTCTAATAAAATAGTTATACTTCTAATTCCGTACTAGATGGAAGAATATGTTACGCGTTACGGAATATATGTCCGATGAAGACGTGGAAAACGAAGTTCCCAAAAAAAGGAAGAAAAGAACACCCATAATATGGAACAAGGAATGCTCTTTCCCGGATAGTGTTTCCGCAATAAGTGCAATTGACCAAGAAAAATGTTGGAGCCGATGGACAAATTATAAAGACAGTGATGGAAATGTAATAGTAATATATAGATGCAATAAGGTAAAATTTAAAGGAGAGCAGTGTGCTGGCAGAGTTCGCTTTTTTTATATTTCATCAAGCAATGCACTGTACTATTGTACAGATCAAGTTCTGAACACTCACACGCATTCAGTGAAAATAAAGCAAAACAGACTTTAAATTAGTAAATGCAACTAATTATCTTGTACCCGGTAAAAAATTGAAACATCTATCGGAAGATAAATGTATGACGTATATCTCAACATTCGATCAATACAAAAATTCGTGTTGCGATCAATATAAAGTTGTGTTAAATACAGAAAATTATTTAAAAAGTACTTGTGATTGTCCAGCATTTCTTAAAAACTATATGTGCAAGCATATTTTGGGGCTGGCAATCAGGTTGGAATTAATTGTTCCTCCAGTTGAGGCTAAAAATATTTCAATAGGAAAAAAAAAGAAATGTGGGTCGCCCATCCAAGGCGAAGAAGGCTTTAATTGTTTAAAGAATTTTATCTTATTATTATTTTATCTTATTATTGTTTTATCTTATTTATATTTGGTTATAAAGTTAAAATACAGAATGTTTATTTGTATCCGTTTGATTATTGTTCATTTCCCCTATAATTTTAAATCCGTCTTTTTAAATTTTTTTATTGATGTTGAGGTTATTTTGCAAATCTAAGTAATATTTAATATAGCATTTGTAATTTTAATATAGCATATGTTACTTATACAGGGTGTAACAGAATAACTATTCCTAATTTTAACTGGAGTATCCTGGGCTCAGAATATGAAGATTTAATGCAAATCACTGAGATAAAATGTGGCTCCTTACTGAGCTACAGGGTGTTTTATATAAAAATTTAAAAACGATTTTTGCCCAGTACTTTAAAACTAATTGACGTATCCTTATCATACTTGGCAGGAAATGTAGGTACCGTACACCATACTAAATTATGTTAAATAAAAGTGTCTGGCTACTGCCAGTGGCGTACAACAGGGGCAAGTGAGAGGTTGATCCTTCCTAAATTCTACGCCACTGGCGGAATTGTCATTTTAGCACAATTTTTCGATTCTCCAATACTTGCTGTGTAAAAAACATACTCTTCCTTTGTAACGATAAAGTCACTGTTTTTCGAGATATTTAAAGTTAAACATAAGCTGCACCCTTGGGATTTTTCAAAATTTGCTCAAAAAAATCTGAAAAAATTCAGCAAAATAGAGAAAAAAATTAGCTACATAATAACAAAGTAACTTTTTTTTCTAACTCATTCTGATTTGGCTGTAAATATTATAGAAAATAAAAAAAATAAAATGCAAAAAATATTAATTTTTAATAATTTTTACAGCCAAATCAGAATGAGTTAGAGAAAAAAGTTACTTAGTTATTATGTAGCTAATTTTTTTCTCTATTTTACTGAATTTTTTCAGATTTTTTTGAGCAAATTTTGAAAAAATCCCAAGGGTGCAGCTTATGTTTAACTTTAAATATCTCGAAAAACAGTAACTTAATCGTTACAAAGGAAGAGTATGTTTTTTACACAGCAAGCATTGGAGAATCGAAAAATTGTGCTAAAATGACAATTCCGCCAGTGGCGTAGAATTTAGAAAGGACCAACCTCTCACTTACCCCTGTTGTACGCCACTGGCAGTAGCCAGAAACTTTTATTTAACATAATTTAGTATGGTGTACGGTACCTACATTTTTTGCCAAGTATGATAAGGATACGTCAAATAGTTTTAAAGTACTGGGCAAAAATCGTTTTTAAATTTTTATATAAAACACCCTGTAGCTCAGTAAGGAGCCACATTTTATCTCAGTGATTTGCATTAAATCTTCATATTCTGAGCCCAGGATACTCCAGTTAAAATTAAGAATAGTTATTCTGTTACACCCTGTATATAGCGTTTGTTAATTTTGTATAGCATATGTTACTTATATATAGCCATTGTTAATTCTGTATAGCATATGTCATTTATATATAGCGTGTGTTACTTAATATAGCATTTGTTATTTATATATAGCGTTGGTTGCTTATTTATAGCGCTTGTATTTTTATTATAGCAACTACATTTTTTAATATAACTTATCTATATAGTCTTTGTTTTTTCAATATAGCGTTTAATTTATTCTGATTATATACTATTGTACAAACAATAATTATATAAGTATTTATTTTGTAAATTTTATCTTAACACTTTACCGACCGCTAGTGGTTTAATATGTATATAAATGAATGCACTTGAATTAAAATAGAATGCACTTGGTTAGTTTGGATACGTTCCACTATAAATTAGATACTTTGCAATTGCAATTGAGAAAATAGCAGCCGTCTGAACAAAAAGACGGCTGCCATTTTCTCAATTTTCGATATAAAAAAAATTTCCGCCCGTCAATTTCCGTAGAATTTAATGCAGATTAATAATACCTACTTGTTTTTGTGTTTCAGATTGCGGAAAGTGGCGAAATCGTTTCGCCCGTGCAGGCTGAGGCGCCGGACATGGTCGCCATTTTGGGGGAGTTCGGCTTGGACCAAATATGTTAAAAAATTCCATTTTCTTATACATTAGTAAATAAACAAAATGCAAAAAAGCGCAAGGTCCCAAGTCTTTTAGTTTACCCACAAAAAATTCCTGAAAAACCGTCAGAAAAAGGCCGTCTAAGCTGTAATACCCCCTTAAGGGTTAATTAAAATGGAAATAATAAAGAAAAACCATATAATAGGAGATCAAGATAAATAAGGGCATTAATAAAGCGTTATTCAATAATAAATATATAAGTTTAATTAGATTAGAAGTAGCATCATAATATTTGGTGCATAGCTACATAAGTAGATATATAAGTGCAAAGTTTTTATAGTCAATTCTGGAATAAGTATTAATATAATGATATATGATTTATATAGATAAATTTAGAATAAAAAACCTAGTAATTTTGAAATTATTCTTACAAATTTTATTATTGCATAAATACAAATAATTTTTAAAATATAGTAATTAATTCAGTGCCGTCTTAACGCATAGGCCCACTGGGCACTTTCCCAGGGGCCCCAAGAGTATAGGGGCCCCAAGAGTATAGGGGCCCCATGCTAATCTGTGTATATCAATTGACTTAATATATTTGACATTTAAATCAATTCTATGTAATATAAAGCAATTTACATTTCATTTCTGTGAATGGTTATCGTACGGGCGCCAGCACTCTGGTTTGCCTAGGGGCCCATAATGCTGTTAAGACGGCTCTGAATTAATTATTTACAGCATTAATAATAATATTAATATTCAAGTATTGTTATCACTTTCGCAAAAAAAACAAGCAGGATGTATAAACATTTGTATTTATATTATTATCAATTGGTTTTTGTTATCAATTCTGATGTGATTTTCAGTGTAAAACATAAATTTTCTAAATATTTACAAAATACTGCTAACGTTAGAATCTACAAATTTAATATTAAATTTTACAATGACAAATATCGAAATATTTAGATTTCACCCGACTTCTGGTTTCACTGTAAATGAAAAATTTAAAATTTTAATAAAATGTACTTTTTCAAAACAATTTTCTTTTATAAAATTCAATTTAAACGGATAAAAATCAACAAGGTAACGAACATAAAATAATTATGCTCATCACAAATTAAGCTTTGTAAACTTGCCTTGTTTCTAAACCAATTAATTTGAAAATTTAATTTCTATCTTCATTAAAACTTATTCCTAGATTAACTACGATATAAATATATTTCTCTAAAACATTTTTATCAGTACTTACCTTATAAGCTAATATATGTTTTTCAAAAATATCACCAATAATGGTCGTAAAATGAAAATAAAACAGCGATATAGCAAAATCGCTCTCAACTTGTAGGCAAGTCATTAATTTTTATCACTAAACATTTAAAGTCAGTCATTTACGTAAGATTTGAAATCGGAATGCAATTGTTTTACCATAATGCCATCTTTCATACTTAGCCTAGTCTCAAATTTTATAGAACTAAACGCCCAATATAAACAAAATATATTATTTCACTTTAAAAAATAACTGTTGTCAATAGAAACCAAAATAAATAAAATTCAATAGAAAAATACAATAATATATGATAGGTATATCTTTATATATTTAATTTGTATTTCATTCAATTCAATAGAAACTTTCGTATTGCATAACCCCCTAGTTTATGACTTGTGCCTACAAGTTAAAGTGATTCTACCATACTAACATTTAATTCAATAAATACTTCTTTACTTTTAACATGTTTGTTTTAATATATACTCTAGTTTTCATGCAGTAACTATAAATAAATAATTAAAAAAAAAACTTTATCGTTAACTGCAATAATACAATATTACATAATAAATAAACTGAACAAATATATAAAATAAATAAAATACTAGAAATAATACTTGATTGAAAACCTAATACTCAGGTAATTAAACTAAATATTGTAATAATGAGGACAGAGATATAGAATATTTAGCGAGTGTGCGCTTTACATAGTTAGATTTTCTTGAACTTTGTTCATGGTAACAGCTGATTTGTGTAGTTTTTCCATTTCCTCTTCATTCAAACGTTGTCGTACGATATCAGTTACGCCATTTTCACCCAAAACGCATGGTAACGATAGGAATATTTCATCTGTGATATTATGGAGACCCTAAACACACACACAAACACACAAAATTAGTTTTAATTGCACAAAACTCGACCAAAAAACAGAAACGGCTGTTAATAGTATATTAATTTGGAAGGTTTTTAAGGCAATAATGGATCATTTAATAAATATGTAATTAATTTTGATTTGTATTTTAGTCACATGTTATCCTTGTAGGTAACTGTCGCTGTCGTAGAAATTACAATTTCGATTTTGAATAAAGTTTGTATGTTTTCTTAGATTTATTAGTTTAGTTTAGTTTTTATATCGGTTAAAGTTTATATTTGTAATTTATGTTTTTCTTGTTATGTTTTTTTCCTGTATATTCGTGTAATTTGTGATTGAATTAACTAAGTTAAATGTTATTAAATAATAGAAAGTTTAAGAGTTATTAAGTGAGTAGTTGGAGTGGTATGATTGAGAGAGTGGCTTGCGTGAGCAAAAGTTTCCAAGTAGTAGGAATAAAAGAGCATGTATGAGAGTGGAATTATGAATGTGGATGAAGCGAAATTTGCATGTTTGGATAGGAATGTTTGGAGCCGACTGATTTCAGGATGATGAAAAGAGTTTGTGCCACACCTTTTTGGATACATGGCGTGATTGTGTATGTATGTATGTATGTAAGTGTTATTAAATAATAGAAAAATTAATGTACAAAATTTTTGGTAACAAAGTGTAAAATTCATGAATTTCACTAAAAAAATATATACAATACATGAAAATAATTTCGCATTTCGGTTTTGTTCCAAAAAGAAGAAAAAAAAAACGGTATTATAAAAAACGATATTTACAAAAATATCGGTTAACCGGTTTTATTAACCGATTTTTTACTGGGTTTAATGCCCTGCAAAAAAAAAATAAAAAAGATGATTAAAAAAGTCATATATCAATCACACAAAATAAATATAAATGATACATTTTTCACGGTCAAAGTAATTTAAGACCATTTGTTAACATTTTAATCAAGTTAATTAATTAGACAGCGTATCGTCGTAAAACTGAAGAACGGCTGTTTTCAAATTAAATCATTTTTAACTAGATTCATGCTATATAATCCTAATAAAATTGACTAATTAATCATGTACTCTGATTACATCAAAAGCAAGTTAATGAATTAACAAGTAAGAAAAATTTCATTCAAATTGAATTAACACACAATATCATATTCTTTATGAATTCTTCTTCTTTTTTTTAATATTAAATTTTACGAAATATAATTGACCTAAGTGTCATATTATAATTTCAGAAATGTAGAAAAAATGTATAAATCCACATTTTTATTATATTTGAAGATATTTCAATATAGGTATATTATATTAGATCCAGTCATTTCTAAACATAATACTAAGAGCCTTTTTATTCACAAAATATTGTTAAACAGATGTTAACTAACAGTGTGATTAATTTGACAACTAATCGAAAACATTCGTGTTTAATACGAATATAAATAGATTTTACATTTATGAACATTTATTTCCATTCAAAACTTTTTCCACTTTGAAATTTCATTTAAAAGTTATTCAACAACAAAAAAATGTTTGAAATAGAGTTAGGTATATTTTAACTTTATTTTATCGAATCTACTAACTTTTACCTACATATATATCCCAATAACTTTCCTTCAATAAATTACCTTTTCTGAAAATATTATACATAAACTAACTTCGTGCCTAATTCAATAACAATTTCTATCATTTTTTTTTTTAAATCTATCTCACCGCACTTATAAAAGTGATTTTTGCTAAAAGTACTTTTGACATTTACTTAAAATTATTTATTAAGCAATTTATTTAAATTTTATAATACTAAATATAATAAAAATGCCCAAAAATAGAAAAACTACTTATATTTAATAAAAAAAAAAAATTATAAAGAAATCGGACCTAGATATTTATGATGATCTAAAATAAATTATTATTTGAGATTTGCTATTAATTACTAATATATTTTCCAGTAATTTACCTCCACTGACTCACAGATAAGATACTTTACACATTACACACAATAACAAGATTAAAAGTATATGGGTAAACCCATATATAGACCACTTTCACATTTCTCGGAAAGTTGGCAACACAATATCTTTAATTAAATTATAATTTATGTGGGCACTAGAAAAAACTTAATAAAATTATATAATTAATGGGAGCATTAGGGAAATCTTTTCTGAAAATTTGATCAAAATCGGATAAATAATGTAGCCAATATGAATTTTTAAAAACTTTAGTAATTTTTTTCTCGGAAAGTTGGCAACATTGGATATTAATAAAATTATATAATTAATGGGAGCATTAGGAAAATCTTTTCTGAAAATCTGATCAAAAATACATCTTATATTAGTCTGTCTCGCTGTTCAAGTTCTACTGAACACAGTCAACGTTTGTCTCTGTGAATATGCTTAGAGAATAGCTAACCAAGTGATGCGCGCGCATCCGGACGTATGTATTTTTATTCATTATATTATTAAATTTGACGATTATTTGACATTGAAAATTATTTCTGAGATTGATATTGGTGTATATTCAATATAAACGAGTTGCTAGATACAATAAATTAATATTTGAACTAGGTATATTATATGATGTATAGTAGTGAATGTTGGGTTTGGTTGCAAAAGCATAAAAGAAAAATGACTGCTGTGAAAATGAGATTTTTATGTGGGGTATGTGGTGTGAATAGGAGAGATCGGGTACGAAATAGTTTAGTGTATGATGAGTGTGCAATTGAAAAAAATGTTGTAGCAAAAGTTGCCGTGTTAGTCAGTTAAGATGGTTCGGACATGTTGAGCGAATGTCTAATGAACGTTTGGTTAAAAAGATTTATTTGAATGATTTTGATGGTATACGTTTGCAGGTGGATGTCCGATGAGTAGTTGGAGTGGTATGATTGAGAGAGTGGCTTGCGTGAGCAAAAGTTTCCAAGTTGTAGGAATAAAAGAGCATGTATGAGAGGAATTATGAATGTGGATGAAGCGGAAGTTGCTTGTTTGGATAGGAATGTTTGGACTGATTTCGGGATGATGAAAAGAGTTTGTGCCACACCCTTTTGGGTACATGGCGTGATTGTGTATGTATTTATGTATGTATGTCGGATACGGGAAGATTAACATGCGTTTTAGTTTCATGTGTGGAATATAGGAAAGTTTAATATGTTTTCTTGATAAATATCTCCATACTTTATCAGTAACATTTTTCACAAAAAACAAAGAAGCGTAGATTATGTTTTCATTATCAAGCAAATCTTTAAAAACTCTAGATCTTTTCAGATGTATTTACTGCTTTCTTGATAAAATTAATATCATAACCATTCATTAAAAATATATCGTCAAGCATTTTCTGTTCATCAAAAAGTTTGTTTTTATGATAAATTAATGCAACTCTATTAAATAAACATTTAACATAACCTAAGTTTTGTGCTGTTAGTATATTATAAATCGAAAACTAGCTACATACTCAGGATGTAACAGAATAACTATTCCTAATTTTCAGAAATGATAAAGGGCACATAAAGAAACATTTTTTATTAATAAACTAGTGTCCGGATTTTTTTTTTTTTCGGCAGTCGATTGTACATCGTTACAATTTGTGTACTTATCGAAAATGGTGGTCGTAACTTCGAACAATTTTTATAAAGTTTAATGAGCTATTATTTCTAATAAAATGTTCCTTAATTTAACTACTCTTTGATGTTTTGATTAAGATTGTTTTTAACGATATCTAGTGTATCTTGGCACCGAGAAATTTCCGGACACTAGTTTATTAATAAAAAATGTTTCTCTAAGTGCACTCTATCATTTCTGAGAATTAGGAATAGTTATTCTGTTACATCCCGTATAAAACTAATCAATTTGTAACGCACCTTAACAAGAGTGGAAACAGCATGTACGCTTCCCGTATTAATGATAATTGCTTTGGCAAGAGCAGCGCAACTAAGACCAATCGCCCATGAAGTGTAGCCCTTCAAACGAATCACTTCGTAGGCGCTCTGCACGACCTGTTCGTGAATTTTACTCCAACCCTCGGAATCCTCTTCCTTGCCGAGATCCGGTTTCAATTCACGCAATCGGACACCGGCTACATTCACGCCAGACCATACGGGCACTGAAACAGACACAATTACAAATTACAAATAAAATTAAACTTTAGATTTCACATACAAATTCAACGTTTCGACATATTAAACGTATATCAACATACAATGAGATCCGGAAGATTTTTTACTATATTAATATATAATTAACTTAATATTTAATATTTCTTGTAATTAGAATAATTAAATAAGTTTTTCTTCAAGCGTATCAAAATATTGATATAACGTTACTATACTGCTTATGTAGAAGGAAGTCATTATGTTACAAGTAGAATAATGTGAACATTATTATACAGTAGTTAGTTACTATATACATCATTGGTGGCAATGCCAAACATGACACATCTCCGATAGTCATATTAAAATTTATTAAGTTAATTATTTATTTTAAGTTAAATTTGAATTTTATTCTTGAAAATGTGTGCATATTTAACTACAGAAACGTCGAGTGTATTTAATCTGACATCTCCGGCGACCATATTGAAAATTATTTCGTGTTAATTGACAGTTACAGTTTTTATTTTCGCTTGAATTTGAATATTGAAAATGTACACCGCCAGATTTGTCAGAAACTGCATATTCGACCAAAGAAACATTAATTCGCAGAAATCACGTAATATTATAAATATAAATATATACATATACATACCATTATACAACTCTTAGTAATTGGTTAAGGTTACTTGATATGTATTTTAATTTATTTTCAGTTAATCCGGCACTGCGTTTAATAATTCCAATATATTAATGTTGATTAAATTTGATAAAATGCAATATAATGTAATATTAAAATATAAACAATAACTGTAAACAAAACTAAATTTTTTTCGTTGTTTATAACCTTGAACTAATTAAAATTAGTAATATTATGTAATAGATTACTAAACTTAGTATTTCACTAAACAAAATAGTGAATATAGCGATAACTTTAAATACAATATTTAATCACTGACGTAAAAAGTAGATTATTTTTAATCTACTACGAAACTTTAGATTTAAGTTCTTGATTGAAATCAATATTTCTGAACACAGAATATTTAGTTTCTTTCAGTCGAATGGAAAACTCTATTTACCAGAAAAAAAAAAAACATAACATTCTGTTATGATACATTGCTGTTCAGAATACCGCCATAAATGTGTACCTTTATCAGAAAAAATACAAATCTATTTCTTAACATAGTAAAAAAATCATTCAGAACTCATTATATAAAATAAAACGGTTTAAGTTTAGGCTTAAGTTCTGTATTAATATTTATTGATAACCGACGTTGAGTTCGTCGAAATGTCGATTATCAATAAATATTATTAAAAAAATTAAACCTAAGCCGTTCTATTTCTATCTACTTCTTGTTTTAAAATTCGCTGATACATTTCTGAATGTTTATTGTGCTGAATTCATTAGTTTTTATTTTACAAACATTTGCAATTTCAAAAAAAAAATGACACAATTTGTAATCAATCCGTCCCTGATTGTAACTAATGTATATAATCAAAATTAACGGATTTCCCGTCTATTATTGTTTGGTTTGTACAGTCAGAGCAAAATAAAATGAACGTATATAGTTTATTCCGTAAATATGCCATTAATGTTTTACTGTCGAGAAAAAATAACAAATAAATAAGCGTATGATAATAATTTCAAATTAGGGATATTATTAAAAAAATCTAATTGTTTAATTATGACTTAAACAAAACACACTGGCTGATACTACAAGCTCGATTTTTAACACAAAGCTTGTAGTACCAACGATTAAGATAATATTTTGAATACTAATACATGTCCTACTTTTGTGACATGTATTTGATAATTTTTATTGTTTGTAGCAAATACAACATGATAAACTAACAAAACAACTAAATATACTTTACTTGTAAAAATAGTACTCATCGATAACTAATTAATTTAATTATAATTTACAGAATGATGTCATTATATGGAGATTAGTTTTATGTATATAATTAAATAAATAAATATATAGTAAAAAATCTTTCAGAACTAATTATATTAAAATAAAACTACTTAAGGTTATTCTATGTTCTGTTATTTACTGTAAATGTCATTTGTATCATTTTTCTTGATGAAGACGAACGTAGAGTTCGTCGAAACGTCTATTATTAATAATATTAATAGAGAACTACAACCTAAAGCAATTTTATTTTAAATAAATATATAACTAATGGCTCGTCTATTATATCAATAGATTTAAAAACTTTTTCCATATGGCATTAACAATAATCGTTCATTAGTAAAGATAAAAACAAAATCATTCGAATATCACTAAAAGGTATTAGAGTGAATGATAAACAGTTTTAATGATTTAAATTGAATAATTATGTTTTTGATTAATTTGCTATTAAATAGAAACACTTTTATAAAGTTATTTACAAAAATAATAATTAATAGATGGAAAATTGTATTTTAATCACGTTCTTTTTTGAAACACGTCAAGTTCGTATGGACATTTAACATGCAGTTTCGATATTTTGCGATATACTTTTTTCTCGAGTAAAATTCGGAAAAATACTTAGAGTACTTTTCGATAAGGCATAAAAAGCTATATAATTTGATTTGTTTTAATTTATTAACATATGCCATTTAGACGCTAGAATTTTTTTGGATTTTTTTGTTTTTATTTTTTTTTTTCCTCAAAAACTGTCAGGTCTAGGAAAATAAGCGTGGTATAGAAAAATGCGGAATATTGAGTACTATAATTGAGTGAAGAAATTATTATTTTAGAATGCATCGTTTAGTAGAAAGAAATCTAAAACTGAATTTTTGAAAAATTCTCAAGGGGATATTATGTACCTTTGGGATTTTTTCAAAATAAGACTTTTTCAAAATTTGCTCAAAAAAATCTGAAAAATTTTAGTATAATAGAGAAAAAAATTAGCTACTTAACAACTAAGTAACTTTTTTCTTTATCTCATCAGGTTTGGCAAGAAAAATTATTGAAAATTAATATTTTTGCATTTTAATTTGTTTTTTCTTTCTTGCCAAACCAGAATGAGTTAGAGAAAAAAGTTACTTAGTTATTATGTAGCTAATATTTTCTGAATTTTTTCAGATTTTTTTGAGCAAATTTTGAAAAAGTCTTATTTTGAAAAAAATCCCAATTGAATTTTTCCAAAATTCTGTTTTTAATTTTATTCTACAAAATGATGCATTCTAGAATAATAGTTTCACTCCATTATAGTACTCATTATTCCGCATTTTTCCATACCACGCTTATTTTTCTAAACATCATAGTTTTTGAGGAAAAAAATAAAAACAAAAAAATCAAAAAAAAAATCTAGCGCCCAAACGGTATATGCTAGTAAATTAAAACTAAAACCAAATTATAGAACTTTTGAAGCCCTATCGAAAAAAACTCTAAGTATTTTTACAAATTTTACTCGAGAAAAAAGTATATCGCAAATTATCGAAATTACATGTTAAACGCTCATACGAACTTTACGAACGAACACCCGGTATGTACTTTTCCATCCTGTTGGTAATAATCATATTACATAATGTTTGTAATAGTTCTGATATTGAGTATTTTTAAACAATTATGAATAAAATTACAACAATTGAGCAATTATATCGTTGTTTTTCGTTTTCCTTTGTACAGTTCTTTTTTCTTTATTCTACGACGCGTTTCGATCTTGCTATCATTATTATATTATATAAATGAACAATTATACTTAGAAATACTGGGCATCATAATTTTTTTTCTCGTTTGTAACATAATGAGCTTCTTCTCCATTGAATTTCCATCAGCCTAAACTTACCACTAGTGTCTCCATGCTCGCCGATAATCCATCCATGACAACTGGAAGTAGCAACGCCCAATTTCTGCGACATCAGGAATCGAAATCGACTCGAATCCAAATTGGTACCGGAACCGATAACACGATTCTTCGGCAAGCCACTCAGTTTCCATGCGACATAGGTTAGAATATCGACGGGATTGCTTACGATCATTAGAATACAATTCGGACTGTGTTGGACGAGTTGCGGTATGATGCCCTTGAAAATGTCGGTGTTACGTTGAACTAGATCCAAACGTGTTTCGCCCTCACGTTGACGGGCACCAGCTGTCACTATACAGATCTTTGAGCCGGCTGTTATCGAATAATCTAATCAAAACAATACAAATTGCATTTTTAATGTGGCAGATGAACACAAATACAATAAAATATATAAAAAAAACTTTTTTAAAAACCACGCTTATATTTAAATGCACTAAAAAGATCAATTTTTTCCTTGTTATCCAAAATTTTTAGAAAGAAATAAAAGCGTGGAGCGCCAGGAAACTATATATTTGGCAATGACGATTAAGCGCTCCACGCTTGATTAAGAGAGCAACATTTGCGATAGAAGGATGTCCCGAGTTCGAATCCTGGCAATACATTAATGCAAATATTTGTTAAAATAAAGATTTAATTGTCAATATTTGCTTGAAATCGGATTATTTTATTATTTATTGTTATAAAGAGTGTTCATATTTTTTTTTTTTTTTTCAAATAAAAAAATATATCGGGAATAGGAAAAAATTGTATTTTTGCAGGAAAAATTATTTAAAAAAATAATAAATATAAATAAATTTCCTAATAAACTCACCAGTGCTAGCTTGAATTTTGGACATTTTAATAAAAGCTGATCCATGTTGCAAATCCAGCATTTCCCCTTGTAATTTATCAGCCATACAATCCACTAATGCTATCTCACTTGAAACACCCTGTAGATGGGAAATAAAGAAGGAAATAATTACAACAAATACATTGACGTGATTGTTTCAAGGTTTTCTTTCTAGACGAAATATAATTGAAGTGTAACTTGAATTGTCGCGTCATATAGATACTTAATGCAAATCAAACTTTATTTAATAAAAAATTATAATGCCTTTTTGCATATATCAATTGACACTCAATTTAGTATTTTTAGATATATTACAAGTTCAATTATTTTATAACAAATAGCGCATACGCATATCACTAACTAATTTCTATCTTCACAAAGTAAATTTTTCAGGACAGCCAATTCAAATGATTTGCGTCAAAATTTCATATTTTTTTATTATTATTGCATTAAATTTTACAACTTTAACATATTCTAGTTTATTTTTCTCAATGTTAGATAGTTTTTTTACAGATTTCGATAGAAGTATAATGTGAAAATGTGTTATTTAAAAAAAAACTGCTGTGGCCACCCACAAAATCAAGCGTCATCGCATGAAATAAATTTACGGAATAGAAAAATTTGTATAACAACAACTACCTGTATAAGTCATGGTAACTAAAAACAAAACTCTCCTGACATAAATATGCCACTATTTACAGAATTATATATAATATATATATATATATATATATATAAATCATAAAAATATGAAAAATTACAAAAACATTATTAAGCCGTATCGAAAATGTTCCAAATAAAAGTTGTTAGTTATAACTTGTTTAGCAAATTTTGTTAAATTAATTTTTACGAAATATGCCTCGGATGTTGAGAAATATTCGTAAAAAAAAGTGACGTCAGTAAAAAAAACCGTCTTAGAAAAAAGTTGCACAATAAAAAATAAAAATGACATATGCAATGCATAATTAATAAATATTTATTTTTTGTTCTAGATGATTAAAAATACGCACACGACTTTACAAATATCAAATATTTTTATTGGCATTGACTCATTTCTATTTAATTTACAGTTTGTATATGTGGTAATTTTTTTTTTTAATGTAAATATCGCCTCATTCATTGACGTATAAGATATTTACATAAATTTTGGTTAAATTTATTCATTCAAATAAACGATTTAAATTTTCACGTCAATATTATCATTACTTGAAAAAGATAAAAAATATTAGATAAAATTATTAAAAATACATATTTTTAATAATCTTATTTTTTATCATCCATAATTAGTTTAATAAAAATTCTTCCTCATTTTGTAATCAATTTATTTCTCTAATCTCCTTCAACTTTCGAGTTTTTTATCATTTTCCTAGAAAATCAGATTCAATAATTTTAATAAATATTATTTTCTAATACTTAGAAATACTACTAAGAGTCATAAAATAATAAGATATAATAGATTATGTGTAAGAAATAGATATAATTAAAAAAAATAATTAATACTAGATAAAGAAGACCTTTTACAAGAATTTAAGATCTCAAATAAAACGTACTAAAATATGATTAAAGTAAGTCAAAGAATCAATGGTTAAAGTCCACAAGTTTTTTTCAACGAAATCGAAAAAAAAATATTCTTATATAATACAATGTTTTATAAAAGTTTTTCAAAAAAATATAATAAATATGATATGCTATATTAAATAATGTACATTTTTTTTTTCATTTATTATTAGAAATTTTACTTTGAAAAGAAAATATACTAATTTTTCAACCATCATTTACAAACAATCTTAAATTAAAGTTAAATATTACTTATGAATTGTAATAGAATAGAATCATCATAATATTAGTTGTTGTTAATCAATTATTAACAATAAATATAATTTCATTATTTCCTGTAGTTTTTAGTTATTCCGGTTCGATCTGATAATGATATTCGGAACCGGTAATCAATTAAAGATAATTTCTAAACAGTGTAGTTGTTGGCTTTTAATCGTTTTTTAATAAACCCTTACACTTTTCCTCATAATATCTCAACTAAACTTGAGCTATCTCAATTTAATTATATTATTGGGTTGGTGTATAATTATCAGGTGTTTTTGTATGCAGGTTATTTGCTGTTTTGTTTACTGTTTTTTTAATAAAAATAGAACCATGACTTCTTTGCTCGTGGAATTGACCGTCTTCTAAGCAAATGGGAAAGCATTTATTTTTAGTAAATGGAGACTACACTACGGAATAATCATTTAAAAATGTTATTTGTTGAATTTTCATGTTTCTTTTTTCATAATATTGTTTAAAAAACATCTGATAATTATGCACACCAATCCTATAGCTTTATACTAGTGAATGTCGTCACTCATTTAGTGAGAAAAATTAATGACATGCCTCACAGCTTACAATAATTCTACTCAGTACATATATATAATTTTTTGAATAATAGAATTACCTGCGAAAGAATACTAAAGGCACAGGCCATGCCCACTTGGCCAACACCGACGATTGTCACTTTATTGCTTGTAGTTTGGGCCGGATCCGAAACGGGACTCAAAAGTGATTCTTTCAATTCTTCAAACAAAACAACAAAAAAACATTACTACAAAATATTCTTAAAAACCAAACAGACCTTTTTTAGTTCAGGGAATTATTAGTGCTTGCTAAAAAAAATGCACGCGCAAATATAACAGGAATATGTTTCTTTAAAAAAAAGTTTTATTTCAAAAAAACAAAAATTGTTATTATAACAAAAATTTGTTTATTATACAATTTTACTCTTATATAAACTGACTCTGGATTTGGCTGCAAAAGCTTATAAGAAAAATTACTGTTGTGGGAATGAGATTTTTACGTGGCGTCCGTGGTGTAACTTGAAGGAATCGAGTACAAAAATAGATTAGTGAACGATGAGTTTGCTTTTTGATAGGGAAAGAAATGAATTTTTAAGAAAAACGAAATACTATCGTAAAAAGAATGTTTTTAGGATCTCAATAATAAAAAAAAAATTACGGCATCCCATTTAAAAAAAAAGTTGAAAGTGTAAAGAATTTCCTGAAACATATTACTGCTAAATATTTTAAAAGTAGTACCCCTAGTGTGGCTTAAAAAAATAAGGCGCTTACTCTAAAACAGGCTGTATAACAAATAAATCAAATATAGTTAGAGTTTGTTCAAATGTCAAAATAATTTTTTGACTATATACATATTTCATGTGACCCCCTGATCATCTATTATTTAACCTAAAATATGTTAATATTAATATTTTTAGACTTTAAACTATGACTTCAAACCAAAATACTTAATAAATATACTAATTTTTTTTAAGTGTTCAATTATCGTGTCTGACAGGTGTAATTTTTCGTGTACAATCTGCAGCAGAACTTTGATTAATCTTTAATTTAACAATCACTATAATAATATAAGTACAATAAAATAGTTAAATATTTTACATATAAAATTTTATAATTGTTTTTATTTTGCATATTATTACTTAAAATATTAAGTAGAAATACATAATTTGTATTTTTATTTTAAAATTGATTCAATAATGCTGTCTAAAAACTTTTACAGTTGAATGTACAGTTATTTGGCGCCGAGCAAGTTTTGTGATAATATATCGGGTACATACCAATCGGGTCCCGCGGTTGAGTTTTAATCCCTCACCAAAATTTTATGGACGGCTATCGGGTCCCGGTTAGGTTTCTGAGAAAGGTATTAGGGGCTTAAAAGTTAAAGCGCGCAGGTAAGGATACTGACTGCCGCATCTCTGTAATCTGCTTCGCCAGTAGAAATAAGAAATTAAATTTCGTTTCAATTACGGACAGCACAATAGTTTCATTATCCGAATACTTTACTTAAGTTGTACTTAGGTATATGAATAATGCGGGTGTTAGACTATTGCTGATTGCTGGTAAATCCAGAATAACAAGTTTTGTAATCCTGGAATTTCCAAAATCCCATTATCCCCTGTAATTTTGTGACCAAATGAATAAGTATAAATATATTGATAATTTTTCGATCATTCATATTTTGTTCGCTGTTGATGGTGTAACATACGTTCAAAATTTATATCTTTTGGTTAACTGTGTGATATACTTCCATCATGAATTCAGAAGATGTGTGTGATATGTTAAGTCAACAAGAAAAGCCGCTTTTGGTTATAGATAATTACAAGTATAATTTTCACAAAATGCTTACGGGAAACGTTAAACGCTGGGTATGCTCTAATCGAAAGTGTAAGTCATATCTAAAAACTGGTACGTCCAACAATGTCATATTGGAACATAGTGATGGACACAATCACCAACCAATTAACATATGTAAATTAAATCGACAGAAAATTAGTAATAGTTTAAAAAGGCGCGCAGTGGATGACATATGTGAGAGGCCAATGAAAATGTTGCATCGAGTGTTGCAGAACGAGGATACTCAAACTTTGTCTGTAGACGATGTTGGCCGTATAAGACAAAATATTTACCGAACTAGAAAGAAGATAATGCCAAATATACCTTCAAATCAACAAGATGTGCATGAAGTCTTAAATAGTCTTAAAATAATCACCAACGAAGGAGAGAATTTTTTGCTTAGAAATGAACCAAGAAAAAATTTCATAGCATTTTCGACGAAAAAAAATTTGGAATTTTTAAGTACATTATCTACTTTCTATGTTGATGGGACTTTTCGCTGCTGCACCAAATTTTTCTACCAACTGTTTACCGTCCACGGAATTATTAATGAAAATTACATTCCTCTTGCATTTTTTTTACTTCCTAACAAAAGAACAGAAACATATGAGATGGTGTTTAGCTGTTTGAGGGAAGAATGTGGAAAACTTAACTGTAAGTTTAATCCCAGAACAATATATATCGATTTTGAAAGAAGCATCCACAATGCTGCTCACAGGATTTTCCCAATCGCAGAGGTAAAAGGCTGTCGATTTCATCTTGGACAATCTTGGTAAGTTCATTGAATATTATTTTATTATTAAAAGGTAGATAACAAGTAATTTAATTCACAGTTAGATAAATAGTTATCATATTGAATGATTAAAGGAAGTTCTACTTTTCATATAGAATTAACCGAGTATATAGAACAGAAAAATTTCTCTAAACACTTTGATACGTTATTAGTGTCCGAAATTTCATAAAACTCTATTATTGAAGAAAAAAATGTAATATCTTGATTATAGTTAGTTCCACACATCGGCGGAAAAGTATAACACATTTTTGTTCTATCGTTACTATAACTTCTAGTTTTATTTTGTCTATCTTGTTTTGTTTCCGTAAAGTTTAGCACGTGCTATTTAAATGGGATTTTTTTTTCCGGATTTATAGGTGGCGAAAAATTCAGGCACTTGGATTAACAGCAGAATATTCCAAAGACACTGATACAGGAATGTACCTCCGATATGTGTTTGGACTACCATTCCTAGATCCAGCAGCAGTTGGCGAATGCTTTGCTATCGATTTTGGCGAAATTTTACCAAGGAATCAAGAAATGCAAAAATTTGCTGATTATTTGGTGGAAACGTACATATCTGAAGAAGCGGAATTTCCGCCTGAAATGTGGGCTGAAAATAGTTCATCCCTGCAGCGAACGACAAACGCCTGCGAATCGTTTCATGCGAGATTCAATTCATTATTTTATACTAAGCACCCAAATATTTATTTATTTTTAGACGTGTTAAAAAGTATTCAAATAGACACATACATTAAAATTCGCAGCGCGAGTTTGCCAAAAAAAGTGTATCGGCGAGCAGTAATAAAAAAAAAAGAATTTTTGGATAGTAGAATATTGCTGCTGAAACAGAAAATTATCACTAATTTTGAATTTGTTCAATCTATAGCAAATAAATACAGACCAGTAATGTAATATTAATGTTTATATTTGATGTGTATTATATGTATATATTTATTATTTAATTATGACGTAACTTACAGTTTAATAATAAAAATATGTTCATTACGCCTTTTTTTATTTAATACACCCTCGCCTTGATTGCATTAAAAAATAATATGGTCTTCATTTTTTAGAAACTACAAGTTTGTGTCATATCGCTCATTTCTTGAAATTGAACCCGTAAAAAAATTATTCTCTATACCACAGGTTTTATTTTATTTTATTTTCATCTGATTGTTAATTTAAATGAACACTTATTTTCTGTCTGTAAAATAATTAAAATTTAGTATATCTAGACCTTTAAAAACTAAAAAACTGATATTTTTCTGAAAAACGTGTTTGCAAATAATACTAAGTTTAATTCCAATAAAATCAGAAAAAAATATTCTATTTTATAGCATTAGCGTATTGATTGAGCCAGTATATTTATATATTTTTGATCAGTATATTAAATAAATTTGCAGTATGTGTATTAAAATATCTAAATTATTTAAACTACACGCAGTCTCAGTATAATATAGCCATATGTATAGTAAGCAACCGAAGAACCTTTTTATAATCCCTTAATCTGCTGGGGCAGGCCAGGGTCTTGACCGGGACCCAATTGATGTACGTAAGTTTGGGATTTTAAACCGCCGGACCCAATAGCTATGTCCCGAATATATCAAAGTACATACATGTAAGTTATTCCGAATATATATTTAGTTTCAAATATTTATTTGTAATTCAAAAAGTACATGACCTACCAAAAGAATTTTAAGCAAATCATTTTAATATCGCAGACTTCGAAGCAAAATAAAGTTTCTTAAAATAGTTTTTAAGTACTCAATTTGATAGTTTTATTTTACAGACGTACATTAATAAAATTTGTAGATATTTATGCATAATTAAATATATAAAAAAAAATAATAGTACAAATTTTTATTGATTATTAATTAAATATAAATGATTTCAAATCAATAATTAGTATTTTTATAAATATAAAACTAGACTTACCACTCATTTTCAGAAGTAATTTGTCTCGTAACTTGTTTTTAAAATCTGGAATAAACAAGATTTTTATAAAACATAAAAAAATGATAAATTTTGCACCATTTAAAACAGTAAACTAAAATTTAAATTTGAATTATTTCAAATTTCTAACAACGGCAAATCAACAAAAACAAAACAATATTAAAACAAATCGTTAAGATAAAATAATGATAGATAAAAAAGTATAACGAACTCACATAATTGAGCTTCTCTCGACGAGAATTTAAAACGGACTGCCGGTACGAATGCGGTTTGACAGAAGCCGCCAAAGAGACCTGAAGGTGACCTTTTATAATACGTGAGATTCCAGCTGCGTTTTATACACGGCACTTGCGCTTGCGCAAACGGTGCAACACATTTCATAGAATACAATCTATTCACCCGAAATGTCTTTTTCATTCTAACACAGGCAAACATTATATTCGTACATCTTTGTCGCACACCTGGACAAAATATTTCATCATTTTCATCAGCTATTACGATATTTTAGGCAAACGTGAAGATAATCATGTATTTAGCAATTTCTTTCTTTGCGCGGATTACCTTTCTTTGTAATTGTTATTAAAATAACTAATTTATTATATATAGTACTGCATATGTTTACCTAGTGTTAATTTAACATTTATTTATAGATTTTAATTTGTACATTTAGAAATAAATCTATAATATTTAACAAATTTTTGTTTATAGTAAATAATTTATAGTTTATATACCATAACCATACAATTTGCTAACACTAATGCTTGCACAGTTGCCTACCATTAACTTTATTATGAAAATACACAAATATTAATTATATTTATTTAAAATTTATATATATTTATTATTTAATACACAAAAATTATAGTTTAATATTATATAAACAAAAAGCCTTTCTGTTCAATATTAAAGTAAATATATAATAAAACTCGAACCATTTTAAAATTAAAAATTTAATGAAATATATTATATATTTTAATTATAATTATTTTCAAATTATTAATATATTATTAAAAATAAATAAGTAACTTATTTATTCTCGAAATGAAATATTATTTAAGTTTAAATTTTATAACCAAGCAAAAAAACGCACCTTTAGCGGCACATGCGCGTTGTGCGCGTTTTAGTTGTCAACAATTTATTGCTCTCAAATGCAAAAGCATTTGTTTATATTGCGTCTGTGTTTTATTCAATCTTTTTGGGTTATTTATCCTGAATCTAATTTGTGATTTAGCAAATAACATATTTTGTAAAATTTATGGGTATATATAATTGTTTTTTTCTAAAATATAATGTATTGTCACATTACGTATATTTATTACAGAGCCGCCAAGTCCAGCAAATTCAAAAAAACGTAAATATGAATGTATTTCGGAAACAGAGTGATATCTCGATTACTAATCATGGTAACACTGTCAAAAAAAATTCTACGAAGTTTGAAACTTCTAATAAAACATAGAGGTTGTTCATAAAAAAAATAATACGTTTCTAAATGGAAGTCGTATAAAATTGGAACCAAGAGATGATGATTTATTATACCGACATCTGTTCCACTGTTTCGCCATCCCACAGCTGTAAATTCATTTTTTTATATAATGTTTACAATTGAACAACACGGTTGCATGGCAACAACAAACTTTAAAGGTTATATTCAACTGCTCTTTATGTGATCCGAAATTTTCTTGGCGCTCGAGAGACAAGGGGAAGGTAGCACAGATGTGGTGTAGTTCATGTGTAGTTACAATTTATTTTAAAAAAACAGTTCTTACGTTGCCGAATCTGATCCGAGGAGCTTAGAACTTGTCGGTCAGTTGAAAAAAACACGACTAATATATTATATATAATCATATGAAAAAAAAGAAAAATTATAATTAACAATAATTAGCTGTCTAATATTAATTTACCTTGGGTAAAACATGCATGTCAGAATTGTCGGTTTTGCTTATTTATTTATTATTAGAAGATGAATAGAATAATCAATGCCAAGTAAAATAAAATCAACTCGCATTACTTCAGATTAACTTTGTGGCCATTATTTTGTTATTTTTTTTATGACAAAAACATTTTTTAACGTTCTGTGTCTTACATATTCAAACAGAATAGATCCATTAATCTTATTATTACAGATTAATTGAATGTTTTTATTTTTAAATGATTTTACTTTTTATATAAAATGTGGTTATTTCATATATAAGAAAAATTCTTACCTGATTTATTAATCTTTTTACAGTTATTGATAAATATGAAGTATGACAGTATAAATATATACCTAATATTAATGTCTTGATAGACTGACAAGTGTATTACAGTCAATAATGGAACTTGCACTTGCACTTTTGAATGTATAGATCTAGAACCGCACATGGAATGATGTAATCTGTCTGCTAATTGTAGAAATACCTATTTTTTTAAATGTTCGTATGACAATTTTTAAAATAATTGTTTCTATTTTAAGCATTATAGAACATTAATAGTACAGAACTTACCGCATATTTTATGTCCTGTTATGAATGAGATTTACATAACTTTACCGTGTGCGATAAAAAAAAATTATTGCTAAACATTAAAAATTGATAAAAAAAAAATATTCTGCCAAAAATATTCAGATATTTTCTGGATTTGTTTTTATTTTGCAATATTAATAAAATTACAAATATCATTATGAATCACAATATTTGTTAATAATTTTATTATTTGGTCACCCAGCAAATATTTTTAAAAACTACAAAAACCAACATATATAAATTATTTAAATTTACATAATTTACCGAAAAATTAATCTATTAAAATTAAAAAAAAAAGCTGTTAAAGAACTAAGAGCCTATATTTAAATATAGTTCTCGATAAATATTTTGATTTTTGAATTTTCAGAAACGCCACACTACATAATTATATATATTACAAATTGCATTATTTTTATTTGTATTATAAAATACAGAGAGACCACACTTATGTTTTAATTTTCTTATTTTTACTTTCGATGGTCCGTTTCTTTGCTTTCTCATACAGCGGCATTATTTTTGCCTTCTTTAGCGAGAATCTTCAAGATTTCTACGATTAAAGGTAGGTAATTGTGTTTACGACGTACGTTCTCTATTTGATATTGACGTATTTTACTATCTTCTTTCTCAATGAGGCTACGAAGATGAGCGATTTCGAATTGTTGCGCGTCTGTATCCATTCCACTCTCCTTCATTTGTTTTAGAATCGATTGGATTTTAATTTCGTACAACATTTTCTTATCCGATACAATTGCCATTAAGTTAAAGTGAATTTCGCCTTCGTTATATCTAAACAATAACATTAACAAATAATTAGTAATTGACGGAATTCAGTCTTTTTTATGTTTTTCAATTATACAAATCTTAGCAACAAATTTCCGACTTTATCACCATAATATATATATATTTATATATATATATATATATATATATATATATATATACATATATATATATATATATATATATATATATACATATATATATATATATATATATATATATATATATACATATATATATATATATATATATATATATATATATATATATATATATATATATATAATCGCTTTTTTAGACATTTTGGGATATAACTTTTATTGTATTAACTTTAAAAATATTTCAAAATAATTACCAAAAAGCTAATGAAATATGCTTTTTAATAGTCCAAAATTCATGCCATTCCGATGATTATTAACGGAGTGGTGTGAATTTGAAAAATATGTTTTGACTCAGAAAAAAGCTATAATGATTAAATTTTTTTTTCTGGGAAGTGTATGGACATTTTTTTTATTTATTTGGAATAATTTTGGCGGATGGGAGCAACAAATCTTAGCTGTCTGTGCCACTCTCGAAATATACAGTTTTCTTTTTACAGAATATTAAAATATTAAAGGATGTGGCACAAACTCCTTTTCTCTATACCGAAATTAGTTTTCTTTAAGGGGGTAGTACACTGTGTAAACCGTTTTTTTTTTTTGCTTAAAATGTTTCTTAGGATGTGTACTTTAGTTTAGTAAACATTCCAAGTCCGCCAGGAACTTTCTTGAATAAAGTTTAAAAAATTCTCAATTGTTGACAAAAGGACGAGCTATAAATCAGTGAAAAAAAAATGTGTTCTCCCTTTGTGTTTTATTTCCGAAAAAATTCCCGAAACTGATCTACTTTTCCGACGTACACAGTGTACTACCCCCTTAAACATTCTTGTAGTTACACTCGTATAACAAAATTTAGTACACGTATATAATTCAAAATATCCACTAGACTTTTAAGGATTTAATTCAAAATGTGGATTTTTTACAAAAGATATTTTTGTGATATATCAATTAAATAAAGTTTTTCTAATATCTGTCAGTCAATTTTTTTTTAATAAAAAACAATTAAATTGTAATAATTATATATATATTTATATTTTAAAAAAAATTATACTACAACAAATATTAATCTTAAAAAAACAAATTTTAGTTAAAATAATAAAATACTTGGTATATTTTATGCCTACAGAAAAAAATCTTGAAAAATATTAGCAATTTTGCAAAAATACTAAAATTTTATAACCAATTTTTTAATTGAATGCTTTTAGTATAAATTTTATCACAATATTTTTAAATTTAAAGTGTAATTTATTTATTCTTTCGTAACATAAAAGTTAAATATATTTTTTAATACAAATCTACTTGGACAATAACTGAAACTTTTGAATATTCTAAACCTTTGCAAACAGATATAAGTTGATTTGAGTTACACAGAAATAGATGATAAAATGATAATAATTTTCAAAATTTTATTTTCACATTTTATTTATAGTTATCTTAACTAACAATTAGTATGATGAATTCTATAAGCAAAAGATAAGTCAATTTATATATTTTTTAGCAATGAAAACCAACCCTCTATTTACTCGGTCGTCGCCGGAACAACCAGATTAGAATCAGGCGGTTCCAGTTACCAAGTAGCAGAAATCCTCATCTATGAAGATTTCTCCATGAACCACATTCACAACGACATTGCATTATTGCGTGTCGGCAGTCCAGTTCAACTCAACGAGAAAGTTCAACCAATTGCATTGAACGAAGAAGATATCGGTGCTGATGAAGATGTCGTACTTAGTGGTTGGGGAAGAATTTATGCTGGTGGTCCTCTTCCAAATATTCTTCAATACATCAATTTGAAATCGGTCAGCTGACAAGACTGCAATGAATCCAATTCAATCGCACAATGGACTATTGATGCAACTCAAACATGTACTTACACTAAAGTTGGTGAAAGTATCTGTAATGGTGATTCTGGTGGCCCACTTGTCTACAAGGGCAAGCTTGCCGGTCTTGCTTCATGGGTATTCCCATGCGCTATTGGTTATCCTGATGTTTACACCAGAGTTTCTTCCTATGTCAATTGGGTCAATGCACGCGTCAACTGATTCTTCATTTTTGGCAAATTTTTCTTGTAATAATATTAACAAATAAATTTATCTATATTGTACCTATATGAATTTTTTATTTTTTTGATAGTTTTGATAGTCAGAAATCTAAATGTTTAATTAAACACATAGACAGTTAGACAAAAAGATGCCAGATATTTAAAATGTTTCAGATGTAATTTAATTAAATATTTTATTATATAAGATTAATATTTGTTGTAATATAATTTTAAAAATATATATAAATAATAAATAATTATATATATATATATATATGAAGATATTTATTTAAATTAAAAATTGAAATACCTTTGCTTAATTCGTCAACGATTATAACAAATGATAATAAAATGCATTATTTTTCACGAAGTGCAAATGCAACAGAATTAATTCATGATGCTGATATGCTGCAGGTTCCTCGAAAGATTTTAATTCGTCAACAATTGATGCTGATCTTGTATTTACCAATAATAACTTCAGTAGTACAGGACTGGAAGATTCTGATGAAAGTGATGAAATGCCCTGATCTTGAAAAGACACTCGTTGGTCAAGACGACGCGCAATGCATAAAAAAAACTGAAAATCATCAAGATTTAGAAAATATCGAGCAACAGGCAAATAGTTATTTGGACCAAATGATTACCGATTTTGGAAACAAAGAGATATTTCCAGGCAGGAATGCCTCATCAATCTAGTAGACTGACGTCTTTCTAGAGCTTCTTCATGATCTTCCAAAGCTGCCACAAAATACATTTAATTGACAGTAAAATGTTTTCAAATATATGCTTATCACCATACCTTTTTGAAACTAGAACTAATCAAATCAAAATATAAAAGGAAATACGAAAAAATTGAAAATATTAGGTTAGTCTTGAAAAAGAGTGAAACGTAATAATAGTACTAGGAACAGAAAAAAACAAGGAAAAAAAACTAAATTAAAAATAAACGATTTGGGAAATATGTAAATACACACTATAAAAGTCAAGAAATTAAATAATTTAAACTATAAATCGGCAAAGTAAACTAAACAATGTTTGACACGGTTGACAACACGTTGACAGTAGTAGATGTTTCACATCGATAACTATTTATCACCACCTTTGTAGCATGTGATAAGTCATTGTGATAAATTTGAATTTTTCATGTCATTGGTGAAGTCATATATGTAGTTCCTTCAAAATTGTATATTGTATCGATACATGATCATCAACCTTCAGGTGCGTTCTTTTGTTTATATCATTTTCAAGGTCAACGTTCATGATAAAAATCATTCTTGGGATGTACAAGGATATACGATTCTTGTGATGTACAATTTAAGAGATGAATATTCAAGTGTTGAACTCTCTCCCGAATATATTCGTAAAATGATATTTGCTTTCGTATCTAATTAATAAAATCGGTTAAATGAATTAAAAGATATTTAAAAACAATAAAGTTACGTAAATAAATACTTTAATGGGAATACACAAAAAGAAAATTCATTCTATTGTCATTACAAATAAAATTTATTAATATCATTATTTATATAAATTGGCAGTTTTTTTTACAATAATATTATAATTATTGGAATAAGGAACGTATTATGACAAGTATCACTCGACAATATCTAATATTAGAAGAGTAAATTATTAGTAAGCATATATAACCAGAAAAACATGACTGAAATCTGACGAAAAAAGTTAATTTTTATTTACCAATAAATGCACAAATTCTTCTAATACTTTTACTAAAGGAATTCTTACTTTATATCGTAAAATACATCTATTTAATTGAAAAGAAAAAAGTATCAGGCGAATATACGCAAAGTCAGATTGAATAAAAAATTAATATTCGATTGATTTTTCGTGATATTTTTTTAGAAATGTATTTACATTATGTTATAGAAATATAAAAACTTAGTTTTATTAGTTGTACTCGATGTAAAATAGATTAGAAATTTAAACATATTTTCTTCTTATGGATCTACGAAGGATATCATAATATATCTGGTACCGTTTGTGACAAGCAATCCTTCATGGAAGTGAGTCAAACGTCCAGGATGCATCAATAACCAACCTGGTTTTGTATCGGTTACACTGCAGTTATAGCGAATAAATCTGCAACCGCCGCCGGTATAATCTACCCCTATAAACAACAAATATATTATTCTAAATTAGTTTTTTTCTTTTCTCGTTTGTAAACAATATCGAACAGAAAAATATAGTGGTCGAACAATGAGTTCAGTGAATGAAAATGTAAATAATAGTATTTTGCTCAAAACTTATCGAAATCTGTCCGATTCAGTCAGACTAAACTCACATATTTACATTTATAGTTTATTGCCGCTCGTCGGAACTCTCTTATTGTTTGACCAATTGTATTTTTCGATTACGATCAAAATTTCTGTTTTTGCTATGGAATTCAGGAACAGATTTTTTTAAAAATTAGATTCGGTTGTACCTTTGGTATTGAGAGCAAGATTAATCGTATAAGTTGAGCTGTCATGATGTGGACGTAACGAGGGTTGCTCATCAGGCCTGTAGCGCACAACGAAATTCATTAACGATCTTGGTGGATCGTGAAAATACCCAGTAAAGACGTACTCTTGCAATGGTCTTACCCATTGCTTCAAGAAGAACAACCAATGTTTCTCCCAATCCACTTGATTCATATGAATGTCTCTAGTTGGTACTGCTTCGTAACCGCCATCTAATCTTGTATCCTTCAATTAAAAATTCAGATTTCATTTATTATTGTTGTTTTTTTTTTTTTGGAGCAGAATTTACTACAGTTCTGTGTAAATTATATAAATTTATTAATCTATAAAATTGAATATTTTACTTGAAAAATCGTTAATATTTTATTAACAAATTAATTGCTTTATAAACAAATTATCAAATGTTAATTTACTATTTTTCTTCATTATTATGTAAAATTATATTGAACAAATTATTTATTGAAATTATACAAGTTTCTGGGCTGGTATGCCATGGTCGATTTATCCTCGTTGCAGACTTTTCGCCATACGTATATAATTATTTCTATAAAACATTTCAAATAAATAGTTTCTTACCTCATTTTTACCATCCGACCATTTGCCAAACGTTTCCATCATATGAATAAGTTCTTTACAAAATCTCATCGATACCATTGGGAACCAATATACGTCGGGACAGGGCTGTAAATCAACGTTCTTATTAAGAAAACAAAATGTTATAATAATGAATGAAAAACAATATACTTGTAATGGTTTTTTCAGCGGATTCAAATTTTCTGGATATTCCGGATGGATATATCTTTGTTCCCAATCTTGCATATTTTCAAATACTTGATACATATCTGGTGCAGCATAATTAATATTATACGTTTCGGGATTGATTAAATGGCCGAAGTCATGACGATTGGAAACGTACATGAATATTTCCTTTAAAAGATATTATTTTTTTTTTTATATATATAGAGCATAAAATTATATATAGAAAATGAACTTACTAGATCTCTTAAATTTGAACATAATGACATATCAGCATCTAAACTATCACGAATGTAACTGATTTTTTTACGATCATATACATTCAAAATGGTTGCGTTTATTAAATAGCAGTTGGTTACGAATGGTACGTTCCAAATACCTCTGTAAAAAATAAAAGAAAATCCTGTATTAATTATCAAAAAAAAAAAATTAATATTTATTTGGAATTGTACAAGCATGCACAGTTTGGCAAATTGCAACGTAAACAAAATAATTTTGATTTGATGGTAGGTTGGAACAAATCTTATAAAAAGATGATATCCATGTTATCACAAATTTTACAATTATATGAGCCGTTTTCTTTGAAAGTGGTGTAAGTTCATTTTTGATAAAAAGTTAGTTAAACATAACAATGAATGCAATCTGCTATCAGCTTTTTATCTACATATAAATAATTTCCAAAATAAATCATTTTGTCAATATTAATTTAAGCGGTTACCATTCAAATACAAACCTTTAAATATCTCCATATAAAATGGGCTTACACCGCTTTCAGAGAAAACGGCTCATATATTGGGCATCTTGCAATTAGGTCATATGATTAGCTGATTACGGTGTGAATTTATTTAAAATACTTGCATAACTTTATTTGTTTAAAAATACTGTCAAATTTATTCAGTTGCATAAAATGTTGTTAATTTAATCAATATTTAGATTTGTCAATCGTCTTCAAAACTCGTTGTTGATTGGTCAGTTAACAACTTAATAACATTGTTAGCTGACAATATATTGCTGTCTTAATTTATAAATAAAGGATCTATGTTCACAAACACGTTCTAGTGAATTATTATAACGAATAATTTGAAAACCAGCTGTATAAAACGTTATTAGTTACATAATTTTGGAAGAACTTGATTGATTGGTCAATTTACAACTTAATCATATTGTTAACAACATATTGTTTTATGTAGTTAGCCTTATGTATATATTAAAAAAACTATTGTAAGGCCACTATAAATAAAATAATCTGCTCTGATTAGTTAGCAGAATCTCAAAACAACATAGTAAAAACATCATTAGTATCTATATAAAATAACGAGCAGCAACTATACATATAACGAGTACACGGCTACGGCTCCCTTCTACTTCCGATCATTCTCAGCGGCCATTCAATTGAATTAACACAATTGCTTTTGATATTCGAAGCCGATAAACTTGAAACCTGGACCATCTTGTTGTCAGCGCTCTTGTTTACACATTCAATCGACTTTTCTTACACTTCGCAAGGGAAATTCATTTATTATTGAAAGATATAATATAAAAAAAAATGATCGATAGAAGATACTTAGTTTTTGCGTTTGTGGTTTTAAATATAGTTTGTGTTTATGCAGCCAGGGGTGGTGGTTACGGAAGAGGTAATTTTGATAAAATAAATTCTAAATAATTTTGTAATAACTTTCGGGATAATTTTAGGAAAATTCCAAGGAAGAATCTATAATTCACGAATGCCTATAATAATGCCTCACAGAACTCAAGCGGATATCAATTATTATGAACATAAAGATGTAAGTAATTTAATACAATTTTTGGTTGTTTTATTACATTTAAATCATTGCCCGAACAAATATCTTGCATTCTCTCTCTGTCTCTTTCTCTCTCACTTTGACTGTAGATATTTATAGACACGAATGAGAGCGAAAGAGAAAAAATATTTTTTAATAAAGAAATATCCGCTTATAAACACATTTTTCAAATACATTTTTTGCAAATCTACAATGATTACACTTGTTGTAAAAATATAAAATTGTTTGAATACTTGTTTTTAAATATTTTAGGGTGCAAAAATTACAAAATCTTCGCATTTTGAATTGGATTATATGCTAGGAAGAAAAATAACCTTTTTCTGCATGGCTCAAGGTAAATTAATACATTTTCATATCAAAATAATATAAATAAATAAGTAAATATTGTATTATAGGTTTACCTCGTCCAGAAATTACATGGTTTAAAGATGGAATAGAATTATATTATCATAAATATTTTCAGGTTAGTATTATTTATTGTTTGTCAATTTTCAAAATCTCTTAGCTGGTACTACAAGATTAATTTTATCTAACACTGGTCTTAAGACAATATAAGTTTGTTCCAACAAGAGATCCTGATACTAAGAAACTGTTGGAACAAACAAACCTAATAACTATTGTAAGACCAGGATTAAATTGAACAAGCAGTGTTAAAATCGAGTTTGTATTACGAACTTATGTTAGATAATATATTATTTTAATAAATTTAGTTTAAAAAATTAATACTTAAAAATGTTTGTTCAGCTTGAATGCACGTCTGATGAATGTATGTTGGATAAAGTAAGTAAAATTAAAGATATACATGAGCAAATGTTTGTAAAAAGAGCCTGTATGAGAGGTTTCATATATATGGATAAAGTGAAAGATATAGATGCTTGACAAATTTTACCAATATAAAATTTGAAAACGAAAAAGAAAAAACTACATTTTTATAAATATCCAGTTTGATTTTACTACAGAAGGCAGATTTTACTATTTTATCTTTATTTTATCAAATTTCAAAATAAATGAAGTTTCAAAGTTTTGATGAATAATAATAACAAATAACCACACATCAAAATGTTACTAGTCTGCTCAAAAAGTAACCATAATTTATGTGGTTCTATTTCGAAATGTTATGCTTTATTGGATTAGATTTCTTAATTCATTTCAATCCTTGACACAGTTGTACTATGAAACCGGGATTTTTTTCAAAAACTTAAGCGCTTCATCCGTAAGATTTTCGCAACCTTAATAACAGCCACTTTTCTTATAATACAATCATAATAAATTTCAATTGTATTGCATAACAATTTCTAACAAAATATATTTAAGAATATATAAAATCTAAAGATTGTCTAAGTAGGTACACGAATGGCCATTAGGAAACGATACAATGAAAAGCAAAATGGAAATAGATCCGACAACACAACAAGATGCTGGATATTATGAATGTCAGGCTGATAATCAATACGCTATTGATCGGAGAGGATTTAGAACCGATTACGTTATGTTCTCCTATAAATAATACAACATTCTATGTTTCTTATCACCTTTTTTTTTATGTATAAATTACAATTATTTAAGCTGCATGTATTTAAAGATTTTGATATGTATGTAGAATTTATATTTTTATAATTATTGTGTTTGTAAATAAATAAATAATATCATTGTAACATTACTAGTAATTAATCGAAATAAATGTAATATTACAAAGATTGTTTCTGAGATTTTATTCATTCATAATCAGTGACCTCTTCTATCTAAAAGTGTAGAAGTACAAGTGTAAGATTTTATTTTGAAATAAATTTGTATCTTTACTAAAACTAAATTAAAAATTAACACTTATTATTTATCATCTTTAAATCAAATTTTTACTCATAATTTGGAAAAAAATTTCTGTATCATAACTATTATTTATAAAAAAAATTATTCATAAACATAATTCTAATTATTTAAGACAAAGTTAATATCCAAATTTTTACTTAAATAAAATAATAATGAAATAAAATAAAACTGCTCTAGGAAACGACGATTATAAATAAATTTTAATATAGAGCTTCAACCTAAAGCAGTTTTATTTTATATAATATGAGTTCTGAAAGATTTTTTACTATAATTTTTATTTATACAAAATTACCACTAATCAATATAGTTCCCAAAAGAATAAATATATTAAGTAATTTTTAATATTGCAAATGTAATTTTCAAATTTACAAAATTTTATCAAAAATAAGAAAACCAAATTTAAAATTCTACAATTTTAGCATTATGGAGTTGTTAAACACATATCAACTAACTATATCATAAATTTGTAACTAATTAATCAATCAGTTGTTTTGAAAACAGTTGATTATCTATTCGTGAAATTAACTATTGCTTAATTAACAACATTTTATGCAAATGATCTCAAATATTTTAAATCAGTGACACATATATATATATATATACTTATTTTCATTAGAATTATGAAACATATTTTCATCATATTTGTAGTTATAAAATCAGTACTCAATAACTGATATTTTTTTAAATAAAATAAATATACTAAGTAATAACTTGATTGTTAAAAAAAAAATCTATTGCGCAAAAAAAACTAGTCCAGTGGGTCTAAAAAACAAACCGAATCGTATAAGATAAATGGAAAAATTTCGATGCGCATTGCAAACCTAAATTGAAATCAAAGTGATTTAAAGAGGAAGAAATTAAATTATTATAAATGATTTCAGTGATAGGGAGTACGACTCTCATTTGCTTTGCCGGTGAAATATAATTTATCTAGTACATCAGTATCAATCACCACAGTATGTGTTAGACGATATCTTCTCTCTCTACCATTCTAATACATATAAATCAAAAGTTCGGACACATATAAAAGGACACCAAAGAAATAAAATAACAATCGGCATTAACGATGAAAGTTAAAAATCGATCGATTCTGTTATTTTTTATTATTTTATGCGCTATGAGCAATATTGCTGTTGCACGAAGGGGCCGAGCTAGAAGCAGAACTAAATCTAGGGTAAGAAATAGTTTCTATCTTACATTCGAAATTTTTAGTTAAGAATTTAAAATAAATAATAATAAGTTACCTGATAGTTTTAAGAATTTAGAATTAAAAATAAACTTAAGGATTATTATTTAAATAAAAAATTTTCATGTTTAGATTTAAGAAATTTTTATATATAATTTAGTATAGTATTTGAGCTAAATAAAAACTATTATTATTATTATTTAGTTAAATCTATATTAAATATAAAAAAGTAACAAACTATAACATTAAACAAAAGAAACATTTTTTTTATAAATTATTATGTCATTAACTCTCCTGTTACGAAATCTATTGTTTCAAAGCGAGAATAATATTTAATAACAATAAACAGAAATGAAAAATACTTTACTATGGAACTTATTCAGTTTTGAAAACAGACATATTTATTCAAAATTTTGTGATTACAATGCAGTAAATATTTAAAATATATACATATTTTAATTTTGTTTTGAAATATTTAAACCAAAATCCGTTTCAGTAAATATTAATCCATGTAATATAATATAAAATTTAATTGATGCTAAAATATATTTTTAGGTACAAATTGGTTTACCAATTACTGGCAAATACAGAGATCCAGAATCAGATCAGTATTATAATAATCATAATGTAAGTAGAAAAATTAATTTTGTTCCTATAAAACTATGGAACTGATTCACAACTGGAGCATGCGCAGTATAATAAAAAAAAAATAGTATAATGCGCATGCTTGTAATATTTGTGAATTGATGCCAAACTGGTTTGATTGTTGGAACAAAACTATTATAAACGTTTTATAGCATATTGAAATGAAAAAATAATGTTTAAGGGCGCAAAAATATTACTAGCATCACATTTTGATTTTGAATACGTTTTGGGACATAAAATAGCGTTCTTATGTGTGGCAAGAGGCAATCCTACACCGCATATCACATGGTTCAAAGATGGAATTGAAATATTCTCGCATTTGTACCTTCACGTAAGAAAAATTTATTTATTTAGCATTTTAAATATATACTTTTTATCATAACTTTATTATTATTATTATTCAAATTATGCGTTTAAGTGCTTACATTAACTTTAAATATAAAAATAACTGGTTCGTTATACAAAAATATTTATAAATCAAATTCATCAAGAATGATCATTTGTATTATTATGTAATCCACAATTTTATTTGGTAATTGACTGTCTGGATATATTTTTACCACAAGATGATTACAAATTATCTGTACTTATACATGATTTGTACTTATGAATGATGTCACAATTATATTTTAACAAATCTTATGTTAATCTAATTGGAATTGTGACACTTTAAAATTTATTGTATTGAGAATGATTTGAAACTACTTATTCGGATAAAACATTAAAATATTTGTCATAAAATTAGTTTAAAGTTCTCTTGTATCTTGATATTTTATTACGGTCAGATTAAAAACAAATATTTAGATATGTTATTGTTTTCTTTCTTTTTATTAATTACTATATTTCAACTTCATAAAGAAATGAAAGGAAATAAAAATTAAACTTGTTTAAAAAAAGACAAAATAAATTTATTTAAAACTGTAATAAAAAAAAATCATATAATATAATAAATTTTTTCGATCAGATTCATTCAAAATAAAATATTTCAGTTCGGTTCCGGATTTCGTTCCGTCAAAAATATATTATTTTTCGATTTTCATTTTGGTTCTCATGAGCTAAACTAACTTTTTTATGTATTTTTTATTAATCAAAATTTAGTACGAATATCTATGAAAACTTAATTAGAAACTGAATATGAAATTTGAAAGATTTTTTCCTATATTAACCGAATATATTTTTCTCGATGTACAATATTAAAACCACAAATGAAAAAAGTATAAATATTTTTTTTTTATTCAATTCCGGTTTTGGTTCTAGTAAAAATAACGATTTAGTTTTTGTTTTCGGTTTGGTTCCGGTTCAAAGACCTAATATTATTATATCGTATAATATTTTTCAAGTATCTTTTGCAAAAGAATTTACTCTGTTAGGCGATAATAAAATAACGAATTTCTGATTTGTAGGTACATGAATGGAAAATAGCAACCGACGTAATCAAATCGAAAATCGAAATCGATCCAGCAACGCAAATGGATGCCGGTGTATATGAATGCACAGCTGATAATATGTACTCCATTGATCGGAGATCATTTAAGACTGATTTCAGTATTGCGTTCGATTAATCCATAATTAATCAATTGCTCCGCGCGCTATGTAGGAAATCAAATACATAGGATCTTGTTACTATGTAATAGCTTCAGATTGGTACAACTTACTGTTTTAGGAATATTAGCACAAAACAAAAACAAAGCATTCAAAGTATTTTCTAAATATTTCATCAATGAATTTTATTGATACAATCATTGTTTAATATCTATTTTTATACTATAATTATTGTAATTATTATTTGTGTTTGTATATGTTCTTCAAATTTGTTATTATTATATTAGATATCTAATAAAATGTTTCCTAAATCAATTTTTATTTCTGTTTACTTATTACAGAATTTAAAAATATCATTATAAAAATATTATTTATAAAATTTCGTGGATTAAAAGCAGGCTTGTTTAAGATTTTGAAAAATAAAACTCAACTGAAATACTATCCAAACTTTTAATATATATTTATATCATCAACAGGAAGCTACGATAGCAAGCAGTATTTTAATTTAACATTCTTCTAGATAGGTTAACATAAGTCGTGTTTTTTTTTCAACTGACCGACAATCTCTAAGCTCCTCGGATCAGATCCGGCAACGTAAGAACTGTTTTTTTTAAACAAATTATAACTACACCTCAAGTGATCTGTGCTATCTTCCCCTTGCCAAGAAAATTTCGGATCACAGAAAGTGCAGTTGAACCTAACCTTTAAAGTTGTTTGTTGCCATGCAACAGTGTTGTTCAATTGTAAACATTATATAAAAAATTAATTTGCAGCTGTGGGATGGCGAAACAGTGGAACAGATGCCATATTAATGTTTTTTTAATTAAAAATTAAGTTGTAGGATCTACAAGTATTTACTTACAATCATTTTTTTTTCGCCATTTCTATTCGATAGGGGTATTCGAAACTGATAATTTTTATATAACGAAAATAATAATAATAACAAGAATATAACAACAAATTAATAATTAGAAATTATTAACTAAAAATTCAAGTGCAAGCAACAGAGAGGTTACATATTTACAGGCCGCGACAGAACGAGAAAAGATGTTTTTTTTTAAAACAGCACAGTTCATTTATAGATCAGATCAGTTTAAGTGTAATTCAGATAAGAACATTGTTGAAAAAAACACGACTATAATTAATATAATGTTAAAGTTACAGACTGCTTTTAATCCACGACATTTTTATCTTTAACCATTGTTATCCAGTCACGACAAATCCAATTTTATATATATTAGAAATATTAAATAAAAATATCTTTACCTTCTTTCATTGTGAACAATTTCCATATAGTCGGTAGATCTAGCGTAGAATCCATCGCTGGTGAGAGCGCCCCAAAAGTTGCTCCATGCTTTTCCGGGTCGTACAAGAAGTGGTGCGACTACCGTACGATTTTGTTCGATAAGCAATCGAAGCGTTTCTGGATTATCTAAATGCGCTACTGAATCCACGTTAAAGTAAGCGTCGCATTTTTTGTGCAGACAATGATCTCTGTGTAAATCAAATATTATATCAAATATATTTTTTTAAATACAAATTTTATAATATTAGTAACTCTTAATATTAAACAAAATAAAAAATCAGTCGTGGAATTAACAATATTTGTTTATTTATAAATAACTTTCAGATTCCAAAATGTATTAAATACTAATAAACTTTTATTTTAAATGATGATTAAATAACAAATAACAAACTTTAATATATTTTTTTTAATTGCATTTATTTGCAACTTAGTTTATTTTAATATTAAATATTTTTTTAACTATTTAATGATTGTCGTAAATATATGCTATAATGTGCATTAAATAATTAAATATAAAAAAATTTATGTCATAAGTTTTATACCAGATGGCAAAATTCATTAAAATGTGTTCTTTAAATTAATTGAACATTGATCAGAACTACTTTATAATAAAAAGTAAAATAAAGTTCACGATCAAACTTTTGATAATTTACAAATATAAACTTGTTATAAATTTCTCAAAATTGTGTATATTTTCTGAAAAATCTATATTAACTGACATATTGATTATTTATCTTTTGGAGTAAAAAATAAAATTGACAAAAAAATATTTTTAATTAGAACATTAGATAAAAAAATACTTACAATGCTAAGTTTCTAGCAGTCCATTCGGTAATTTGATCATCAGGCATAATTTGTTTAACACTAGCATATTCCGATTGATATTTTTTCAAAAATTCTTTTAAATGTTCAGCATGATAATTTTCCTAATTCGACAAACAAATCTAATTAATAATTCACTGTCAACTCTACAATTGAGCCGTTTTCTCTGAAAGTGATCTAAGTCCATTTTGGATATTTTTGCTATGAGCTTTTTATCTATAAACAGTTCTCAAAAAAATCCTTCAAAATTCTTCCTTCATCATTTTGTCAACATTAATTTACGTAGTTACACCATTCAAATACAAATCGTTAAATATCATCATATAATATAAAATAGACTTACACCCCTTTCAAAGAAAACGGATCAATTATTTCCAAACCTACCGCATTATGAATAAACAAATGCATTCGCTTTTTCGGATAAATTAAATTATGCAATTTCTCCAACTGTTCCTCGAAAAAAGGTGTTGCTTGTCCGATAAATAAACCGAGAACAACAATTGGCATTTGTTCATCTGGTAATTCTACGAGATTGAAGGTTGCTTCTTGACAAGCTAAACAACCTTCGTCGGGCGCCCACGAACGAGCCAGGTAATTCGTCAGTGAATTAAAAGAAATTTTTGATAAACCGTTACCGTGTAGGATTAGAGGACGTGTTTTATAAGCAACATTTTGTAAAAATGCTTCATTACTATCGAATTGTAATTCCACATCATCTGGAGTAAAAATAATGAAAATTAAATTATTAATTTACTTTCCATTCGAATAACAAGAATTTGACACGTCCTTAAAGATATCTGTAGCTGTATCGAAAACAAATAGATTTCAACGGCTTCGCTGAGAGGAAAACATGGTCAAGTGACATTTTTTCAGTTTTGAGAAAACATGTTACAAAAATTTACAAACTCTATGTAAAATATATGGGAACATAAGCTGAAATTTTAGTTTCTTGTTTAAACTACTTAGCTAATTTATTTCTCTAATACATTTTAACTTCTAGTTCCAATAAATGCTCTTAATTCAATATATTTAAATTTGTCAGTTGGCCTAGTTTTCTTCTGAGATCCTCAATTATAATTTGATAATATAGTTAATTAATTTGATACACATCATATTGCTCAATAAACACATGTTTTCATAAATCTGGTAATCATTCTTGTTATCTAATAAGTCTACATTTATAAAAAAAATAAATAAATAGATAGTATAAACAGGAAGCTTACATCTGGTTACGTCATTATTTTTAAATTCTATTTCTGAAAACCAGAATATGAAACCGGTAAAAAAACGGTTAATTAAACCAGTTAACTGATATGTTTGTTAACCGTAATCTTAACCAATATTTTAAAATTCTTAAAAACTTGTAATATTTAATTTAAAAAATAACAGGTTTTGTTTTTGGGAAATTTATGAATTTTAAACCTTTTTAAAGCAATTGGACAAAATTAGATCTTTATTTTTCTTAACCAATAACTAAATTATGATAATTATTAATATTTTTACTATTTGGTCACATAACAAATATTTGAAGAAATAAACATCTAGTTTCACAAAAAATACATATTATTTACACTCTCAAGAATGTATTCTGAGAAATTTTGTTGCTATATAGCAACGAGATTTCTTATGATATCTCCAGAATTTTTATTTTAACGGACCGTTATTTTTAATGGAAATGATACAGAATACATCCGTTATACAACTAACCAAAAAATTAACTGGTTAAAGCCGGTTTAGAATATTAAAAAAAAAGAAACGGTTAAATTACAATATAATTCTCAATACTAGTTAACCGTTAACTAATATTTTTATTGGTTACATACACTGCTTAAAACACGAAATAGTAATTAAAATTAAAAATAAATTAACTTACCAATAGCACCATATAGATTCTGTATAACTTCACTGGTATGATCTAACTTAATGTTTAATTTGTCTCTCAATTCTTCATTGAGATAAGCTTTGGTATAAAATAATTGGTCATCACCATTATCGGCAATTTTTTCGAAAGTTAGAATTTTATACAGTTCGGGTGCGAAAGCGATAAATGCACCCGAATTTAAATATTTCTTGCCTTTAGCGGGATGTGGATATTTACTAGCTAATGTTGCATCTGGCCAGCATGCCGACTCCGCTGAGAAAAGTGCCCGAGATTCGGTATTTTTAAAATTTTCTACGATTGATTCGAGATTCGATAGGAAAATTACATCGTAACTATAAAAAAATCGACATTATTATATTTACTAAATGTAAGGCAATATCATACAGAATAAGCATTATCTAAAATGTTTTTTAATATAAGAGACATTTTTTAGATTATTACCTGTCCGTAAATAATACAATTTTATCATTATCATCTTTGTAAGGTTCGATGGCTTCAATAAGTTTATTAACTTTAAAGCCGCCTCCAGTTGTATGTTTTACATCTCCACCTAACCATTTTGAGCCCATGCCCAAAGTGATTGGTTTAATTCCATATTCGCGAGCTGAACGTATATATCTCTCGTAGCCATCAGTTCTAGAAGTTGCGACTGTTAATACTATCACATTGTCTAAACGGAAACAAGAATCATTTTTATTATTAGATAATGTAATATATGTTATATAAACAAACATACATAAATACATACATACATACACAATCACGCCATGTACCCAAAAGCGTATGGCACAAACTCTTTCCAATATCTCAAAATCAGTTTCCTCCAAACAGTGTTTTGCGTGAGCAAATGTTTTCAAGAATAAGAATAGAAAAGTATGTATGAGAGGTATCATGAATAGGTATCATTCCTATTTAGATAGGAATGTTTGAAGGAAACTAATTTCAGCATAGTGGAAAGAGTTTATGCCACACCCTTTTGAGTACATGGCGTGATTGTGTAAGTATGTTTGTAAATAAATGTTATTTAGAGTGGCCTTAATTCCGCAGACATCCGATATAATTAAAAAGCCAAAGAACTAAATATTTTATTAAAGTCTTAACTATAAATAATTGTAGAACATAATAAAATCTTGCTGCAATTTTCAATAAAATAATTCTCTTGTGTAAAATTAAATTTGCTAATAATAACAGTAAAACTTCATATTTATAAATATTTGTTTATATTTCTTAAATATCAAATAACTATTTTCAGAGAAATGTTTGCATAATCAAGTAGAAAAAGTATTGTCTTAGTTCAAAGTAACTTTTTCTGCTAAATCAGCAAAACACGGAATTAATATCATTTAAAGTGTACAATTTCCAGATGAATAATTTTGTTGATTACTCAACAAAATGTGAAAAACCTATTTAAATTACAATTTCTCTAAAATTGATATGACAATTCACATACAGCATATAATTCATTTCCGTTAAAAATTTGAGATGACATGCTCTGTATCTTCCAACAGAAAAACTTATCAAAATATATTAAATATAAGTTCCATAAAAGATAAAATGTGGTCCTAATTAGTATAAAGCATATGCAAAAAAAAAACTTCTACAATTTCTTTTTGTTGATAAAAGTTAAAAATTTGATACACAAATTTCAGATAATCTTTAATCTTTTTAAATTCGGAAATAAATAAAATAATACCTAATATAAATTCAATTTTAAACAAATATTTAATAACAAATCTTTATCAACCTATTAAAATGAATTTTCAAATAAATTATCTTTAATTGAAATGGCTAGTAACATAACATTTTTTTTAAGTTCATAATTTAATTGCTTAATATAAAGTTTACGAGCGCACAGTCAGTACAAAACACATGTGTTTATGTCATCGACAAGGAAGTGTACGTGACAGACTGGTGACAGATTATTCTAGACCGTTCTAGACGCCAACCATTTTCTCAAAATTTAGCGATAAAAAATATTTCAGAAACCAAGTGACCCGTTGCAATAATATTACAAATAGAATAAAAAAATTAACTTTTTATCTTTTCAAATAGGTCAATTATTTTTTTCTTTCAGTAATTTTACACTAAATTATATTTATAGTAATATAATATTTAATAATCGATATTTTACAGTAAATAAAACAACAAAAAATTATGCGCTATTTAATTGTTAAATAAATGTAAACAATCATGTTAATGGTTATATGAAATATGCCGGTAATATGCACTTACCAATATCGTAATTTGATAAACTACTACACAAAACAAATAAATTTACAAATAAAATATAGAACATGTTGCAATGGCAAATGATATGGCACTAAAATGAAATACTTTTCAAGTAAAATTATACTGCTGTCAAACTGTATCAACCATTTTTCATCTTACTTCAATCACGGATACTCATCTCACTTACTCTGTCATTTCATAGATGGCACTAGTAGCCGTAGAGGTAAAATATAAATTCGACACAATGTTATCGCATTGCAATTGTAATAAATTCTATTTTTATCCAACAAATAAACTTACTTGATATCGCTGAATATTTGTCTTTGTTGTCCGATTCGTTTGATTGTTCTAAACAATTTAAACCATCTTTATTTTCATTTGTTTCACATTGCGAATCTTCTACAAAAAAATAAAATAATTATTTAAACAAAGTTTGAAACGGTTTAACTTAATTTTGATTCTTGAAAATATTAAATTTCTTTAATATATATGGCTTTTTATAATAATTAATAAATGTATTTTAATTTATAGGTATTATTTTAAATATAACAAAGTAATTAATGTTTGTATAGTACTTACTTGCTGATATATTCCAACAATAAATTAAAATAATAAGGAAACTTAATAATCTAATCGTGAACATAATGCGTTATAAGCACTTTACAAACTACTACTGAAAAGACCTGTTAAACTTCATAATGTTTGAAATTTTATAATCACTGAAGCGAATAATAAAGCGTGACAATTTCTATGCCAAAAATTACCGCAAAATTTGTAATTATTCACACTTTCTATGTATAATATGATTATTTAAATTTTCTTTTATTGCATAAAAAAACTAAATTATTAAGTATTTTATTAAAAATCGAGAAATAATGACAAAAATAATGTTTGATAAAGAAATGTTGTACCTAAGAATAAAATCAAACCGATATATTATGCATATAATTCGTTTTCATTTATATAAAAAAAAAAAATGAGATATAATTTTGGCGCCCCTTTTGGTTCCTCACATGCTACGCCTCTGATATCAGATTAGAACTACTATTTAGTAGTATTTAGTAATTTTATCTGATAATACAAATGTACTATTGTTTTATAAAAATTACTTATAATTTTGTATACCACATCTAATTTTTTTTTGCAAAAATCTCAGAAAAATGAGTATAATTTTAAAACTAATTTTAGATTTAGCACTCTGCTTACACAGTTGCGATTGCTAAAAATTACAATTAAATGTCCTTTTTTATTTTTTATTTGTCACATCATTCAAATTCAGTGAAAATTTTTTTCTAATTATTTTGTTTAATTTTTATTTATTAATTTTTATAATTATGATATTATGAATCTAATTCCAAAATTTTTAAATATGCCACATCATTTTTTTTTTAATCAATTTAAAAATAAGTATTTAACATTCTTGAACAAGTTTTATTTATTTCCGTATCACTCGACGTAGTGAAATAATCGAATTAAAATTAAAACCTTACAACTAGGTTGTAATATTAAATTAAATAAATAGGATTTGAAAAGAAACTGTCACAAAGCAAAACAGACAATTATTTACGAATTTACTTGTGTAGAACTAACTAGGAAGTTCACAAGTTTTTAGTATTAACATTTAATAAATATAATGGCACCGAAAATTGATCCTGAAACTGCCAACTTGCGTAAAGAACTTGAAGATCTCTACAATAAAATTAAAGTACCTGATTTTTAAAGTGTACGAATTTTGAATAATATTTATATCGGTTTTGTTATAGGAAGCCCAACAAAAACAGGCAGACGCAACGTTGGACAGTGTCTGTTCTGGAGTATCAGATGCTCCAAAAGTTCGTTTAACAACTAAGAAATTATTGAAAGGACATATTAACAAAGTTAATTCTATTCATTATAGCGGAGATAGTAGGTGTGTGGAAAATATAATTATTTTTAAAAAATTCCAGTAAGGCTAAAATCGATAATTTTACATCAAAAAAGCACCAGAAGTAACATTTTTTGCATGTTTTTACGAAAATAACAAGTTCCTCTACACAACTGAAATTTTCGGAAAACGCGTGTAAATACATACACAATATAAACGATATATGTATTTACACGCGTTTTTCGTTTTATTTTATATTATATTAAATTACCAATTTTCATAATTAAGCTCATGGAATGCCAAAGAAAAGAAATTAAAAGTACTAGTATTTTTATAAATTTAGAAACAGTACAAATGTGTATTTTGCTATTTGAAACATAAATTTATTAAGTACATTATATTTTGTAACTTGACTTGCATTTTTTATGAAATCTGTTGTTCCGTGAGTATAAATAAGGATTGATAAATAATCTATACCGACATTTCTATCTCTACAAACAATTTTTGGTTCATCTGTATTGATATCTTCTATAAAAACTTCTGTTTAAAACAGACATTGTGTAACGGGCTCTTTGGACGGAAAATTAATAATATGGGACACATATACAGGAAATAAAATTCAAATTATTCCACTCCGATCTTCTTGGGTTATGAGTGTAGCATTCTCGCCGTCAGGAAATTTCGTTGGTAAAAAAAAAAAACGAAATCAACTTATTTCCTGCTTAAAATTAATTTAAATATACTATTTTAGCATGCGGTGGAATGGATAACATGTGCACCGTTTATGATTTAAATAATCGAGATTCAACTGGAGTCGCCAAAATAGTTCGCGAACTCGCCGGCTATGAGGGATTTTTAAGTTCTTGTCGATTTTTAGATGATAAAACTATTTTGACGGGATCGGGAGATATGAAAATGTTGTTTTTCAATACTTAAAATACTACTGAAATAACTTTTGATTGTTTGTAGATGCATATGGGATTTAGAGAGTGGTAAACGATCAGCCGATTTTGAAGCCCATAATGGTGATGTAGTTTCCATAAGTTTATCAAGCGATAGTAAAACTTATATAACTGGGAGTGTTGATAAAACATGTCGGCTCTGGGATGTTCGTGATCAAAATCCAAAACAAACATTTTTTGGTCACGATTCGGATGTTAATTCTGTTTGTGTAAGAAAAATACACATGATTTATCGTAATATTACGTTTCATATTTTTGCAAACTTTTTTTTTTTAAATAACTAATTTCTGACATAACAATGAATATTAAATACTGATACAAGAATCGAATAAATCTGATATACATACAGTCTCAGTCTCGCTACGTATCCATAAGAATGTGGCACAAACTCTCTTCGTTAACTAAATATATTTTTTATTCTAATATAATTTTCATAATTTCATATTTATAACATAGTAAAAAAATCTTTAAAAACTCATTATATTATAATAAAAAGGCTTTAGGTTTTCGTTCTGTATTAATTTTAATTAAAATCGACGTTTTGATGTACATATGTACGTCAATTTTTCATTAAAATTAATAGAGAACTAAATATTTGTAACATTATGTCGTGTGTGGTTTCTTTAGGAGCGTGTTGTACTTATTATTTAAACACTGTTTATTATTTATTTATATATATTTATTATTTACACACAACATTACATTACTAGTGTCGGTAATGGCTGTCTTTCCATTACTGAATCTCTGGCCGCGTCCACGCGTTGCCAACCTTCTCTCGTTGCCAACCTTATCATACCACATCCCCCTTCTTTTATTTTTAAACAATAATATTCTAATCTACTTAAACAATAACCTATCAGAGTACAATATTAAACAACGATATATAAAATACAGTATTACATATATAATTATACAAAATCTAATTATTATTTATGTTTTACAATTATTTTTAATATTCTTATATCTATAATTCCTTGGTATCCACCTAGATTTATCCTGATTTTGAACTCTAACCTTTTCTCCTGGTTTAAATTCAATTTTCCTCTCTCTCACATTTTTATCATGATTTATTTTTTGTTTTAACTGTCTAGTTTTAAGATTTTGTTTTATAATATTGGTTTTATTATTGTTAGATTGTTTAAAAGTTAAACACGTATCACATTTGTTTATGTATTCCTCAATATCTGAGTTTATGTTCGGCCAATAGAGACCTTGTCGTGCTCTTAATTGACATTTGACAATCCCTAAATGATTATAGTGAATTTTCTCTAACATTTCTTCCCTGAGTGATTTGGGTACTATAGCTTTATTACCTTTAAATAATACATCGTTGATGCTAACTATCTCATCTCTATAATTCCAATACTTTTTTACTTCATCATTTAGATTTTTATTATCTGCTGGCCAGTCGCCTTTTACTAATTTTAATACTTGTACAAGTACCGGATCTTGTTTTGTTTCAGATTGAAAAATTTTAAACTTTGATTCTGATATTGGTAGTATATTTTGTACTAAGTTTACTTGCGCTTCAATATCATTTAAATTAGATTCGTTTTCATTTATATATCCTTCAATACAACTTCTGGACAAACAGTCTGCAATTAGAAGTTGTGTACCAGGTTTATATTGAATATTTAAATCATATAATTGTAACTTAATCAACATACGCTGCAGTCTCAACGGACAATTTATTAATGGTTTTCTAGAAATGGTTACCAACGGCTTATGGTCAGTTTCCACCACTATTTGTTTTCCGTATATATATTGATGGAACCTCAAGCATCCGAACAAAATAGCTGCCATTTCTTTTTCAATTTGGGCATAATTTTGTTCAGTACTTGTCAGTGCCCTTGATGCATAAATCACAGGTAAATTATTTTGCAGCAGAACTGCCCCTAAGCCATTTTTTGATGCGTCCACCGAAACAACTACAGGTAGTTTTGGATTGTAAAATTGTAATACTGGACTCGTTGTGAGTAATTGTTTAATATCATTAATCGCTTTAGTATGATTTTCATGCCATACAAAAACTGAACTTTTCTTTATTAACTGTCTTAATTCATTTGTTTTATTTGACAAGTTTGGTATGAACTTAGACACGTATGTAACCATTCCTAAAAATTTTTCAACTTCGTTTTTATTGGTTGGTACCGGCATTTCTATAATACTTTTAATTTTGTCTGTATCAGGTTTAATTCCTGATTTACTAACAATATGTCCTACAAATTTAATTTCATCTTTATTAAATTTACATTTCTCTCGATTAAATTTTACATTTTTTACCCTAGCCCTCTCTAGAATATTTTTTAAATTTTTATCGTGATCGTTTTGATCTTTACCGTAGACCAAAATATCATCTATATATGATATGTGACCTGGCAAGTCTTCAAAAATTTGTCTGAATTTTTTCTGAAAAACTTCTGGTGCTGACGAAACACCAAATGGCAGCCTAGTGAACATGTATCTACCAAAAGGTGTCGCGAAGCAACATAATTTCTGACTTGGTTCGTCCAGTGGTATCTGGTAAAACCCTTGATTAGCATCAAGTATGCTAAATACTTTTGCGTTAGATAATTCCGTTAGAATATTTTCGATTGTTGGAATTTGGAAAAATTCCCTTTTAATAACTTTATTTAATTCAACCGGATCTAGACAAATTCTGATTTTCCCGTTGGGTTTTTTGACTATTACCAGTGGATGAACCCAGTCAGTAGGCTCACTAACTTTTACAATGATTTTATTTTTCTCTAATCTATCTAATTCTTTTTTCAGATCCTCTGTAACAGACATCGGTATTTTCCTAGCGTTAAATACTTTAGGTATTGCATTTTCTACAATCTTAATTTTATGTGTTTCATTTAAACATCCAATACCTTCAAAAACATCATGATATTTGTCTATTACATTTCGATTAGCACAATTTTTATTAATTTCATTTACTTTTGTTATAAGGTTTAATTTTTTACATTCTCTTAATCCTAAAATAGGAGAAACATTTTCTATATCTACAACGAAAAAATCTAAATTAAATGTTTCTGATTTATCTTTTACATTACATAACAAATTAATTTTGCCTAATGTATTAATTTTTGTACCACCAAAAGTAATTAATTTTACTGTTGATTTTAGTAACTTGATATTTCCAAGCTTATTACATAGATATTTCGGTACTATACTAGCCTGCGCCCCAGTGTCTAATTTGAACTTGACGAACATTTTCTTATTTAACTCTATGGTTTCTGTCCAATCTTCTTCACCTACTTTTGTTTGATCTTCTACCGCACCTACAAACACTTCCTCTTCATTTTCATCTATTTCTTCTTTTACTTCTTTTATTTGTTTCACTCGGCACATTTTTTTAAAATGATTTGGCTTGTTGCACTTAAAACACATTTGTCCATATGCTGGGCACTCTCTCACTTTGTGTGTTGTACCGCAACGTGTACAGTTCTTAATTGTATTTTTGTAACTGTTGTTTTTTCTTTCTTCCACTTGCTTTTGTGTTACATACTTATGTTTACTTAATTTACTTACTTGGTATTTGTTAATTTTATCAACTTTTATTGTTTCATTATTTATTTCTTTCACTGTTTCTTTTGTAGCTACCGTTGCTCTGCAGATATCTATGCACTTGTTTAAGGTTAAACTAGTTTCACTTAATAATTTTTCACGTAACTGGTTATTCTCAATGCCACAAACTATTCTGTCTTTTATTAGTGATTCACGTAATCTTCCAAAGTCACAAGATGTAGATAGTGTCTTTAATTCCGTAATGTATGCCTCCATACATTCGCCTGAGAGTTGATTTCTCATGAAAAATTTGTGTCTTTCATACGTGATGTTTAATTTTGGTATGAAATATGCATCAAATTTATCAAGTAATATACCGAAATTATTAATTTCATTTGCTTTTAGTTCAAAAGTGTTGTACAGTTCAATTGCTTCTGAACCCATACAATGCAGCAGTAAATTGCACTTTCTTTTTTCATTTGCTTCCATACCTGTTGCATTTATGTATATTTCAAACTGTTGCTTGAATTTGCACCATGTGCTTGCAGCATTTTTTTCATTTAACTTGAAATACGGTGGCTTCAAATCCATGACTGCGCCATGTAACATTATGTCGTGTGTGGTTTCTTTAGGAGCGTGTTGTACTTATTATTTAAACACTGTTTATTATTTATTTATATATATTTATTATTTACACACAACATTACATTACTAGTGTCGGTAATGGCTGTCTTTCCATTACTGAATCTCTGGCCGCGTCCACGCGTTGCCAACCTTCTCTCGTTGCCAACCTTATCATACCACAATATTAAAGCCATTTTATTTCATATTTATAATTTATATTATTTTTTTATAATTAAAAAATTAATTCTTTGCCTAAAACCATTTTCTGGTGTTGCATAAGAATAACTAAATAAATAATTCTAGTATCATCCAAACAACAACGCATTTGCAACAGCATCTGAAGATAAATCTGCCCGATTATTCGATATTCGTAGCGATCAGCAAGTAGTATCTTATCAATCGCCATCGCCTAATAGTGGATTTACTTCTTGCGGATTATCGCTAAGTGGCCGAATTTTACTTTGTGGCTCGGATGATAATAATATTTATATGTGGGACACATTGAAAAATACTCACAACGGTATATTAGATTCAATATCATTAATATCTGGAGAGTTATGCTTAATATTTATTATCATTTCATCTTTAATTTATTGTTCCAATTATCTTCAAAATATAACTAATTCATATTTTCTTAATATAACCAGAACCATGATTTCATTTTAGAATATAGGTTTAGAAAAAATGCTACAATTCTGTTCGCATCTTTTAAGACTCGTAGCGTTACTATATTTTCTATTATTTCTATCAAAATAAGAATTTAATTTGCTAGAAACTAGAAAAAGACGAAATATCTCACGAGTCTCACAATATACAAACAGAATGGCAGCATAAAATCTATAATTTACGGGGATCATCAAAACTCTCCTGTTATAAAAAATATTTATAGTCAATGTTATATAGTTTTCCATTTATATTTTGCTTAATTTTAAAGGAACTCTTTCCGGACACGAAAATCGAGTAACTTCACTTTCTGTTGCTCCTAATGGGATTGCTGTATCAAGCTGCAGTTGGGATAATAATGTTCGCGTTTGGGGCTGAATATTGCATATGTATTTTATAATTATGTTCAGAATTTCTATTTATTGATTAATTTATAATATATTTATCATCATATATGCTTTATATAAATTTCATTTAAAAAATAGATTATTTGAAGAGATTTAAATCATATAGGTACAAGTAATAATATATTAATTTGAAATGTAATATATACATTATTTCTAGCCTAAGCTGTACTTAACTAATTTTTTTTTAATGTACTTAATCCCTTATGGTTTTAACCTCTTCATTTCTTTCTAATAAAACTGATTTCTATTGTTGTGAATTTATAATCCTTTGCTTAATTAAATAAAAATATATGGAATAGTAATCTACATAATCAGTTAATTAATTTAAAAGTTATTTTTTTTTGACATTCGTATTACGTAAGTCTATAACAATTTAGATTGGATTAACATATACGCATGCCATAAACCTACAAGTTCATTCAATACAAACATAAATCATTCTACACCAAGTATTCCCATCCTGACCCACAACTTTCGCCTTCCTTCACGAAAATAATACGGCTATAAAATAACCTGAAATAAAATGTACAAAAATAAATTTAAGAAATTTATTTGTGAATTCCATAACATTTCTACCTATGTTTAATCAGATATACATAGAGTAAACAATTTAATAATGAAAAAATATACAACGTATATATGTATCTGAGATTTTGTGGTATACATTGAGATAATATTTGAATTAATTAGAATACTTTCTTCAACTAATCTAACATTATAATAGTTTTTATACTATTTTTCTTTCTATAACAAAAATATATATTATAAAAAACTACTAAAATAGAATAATAAATATTTTGTAATTTTAATAAATATAATAACTGTAGAATCATGTTACACTAAATATAGTTTTGTATAGCAAAATATGTTTATACAAATTGCATGTTTAGTACATAAAATATATTTACCTGTGCAATAAAGATAAAAAACAAACGTGATAATGATACCAAATAAAAACTCGTAAATTAAAATAAACTAGAATATATACAATTTATTTATCAAATAAAAGAAATGTAAAAAGTATATAAATAACAGAATTATACAAAAATTTTGAGAAACAGAAAACAACATAAAATGTGTTCATGATAATAAGACAATGTATGAAACAACTACATTTCTACAGAAGAAAAAAAATGACTAGATAAAATAAAAACATAACAATGATGATTTAATTGTTTTAACAACATTCTTGTAATCGTATTAAAAGCGAGTGCAAAACGGTTGCGCCTGTTTCTTTTGTACTCCATTCGAAGCCATCGCCTTGTCCCTGAGTCGAATACGAACCCGGTCGAACTAACAGTTGAAATGCGGCTCGGATTTCGGTTTTTTGCTTGTTCTTCGCCAGCACGTAACTGGTACTAGATGTAGCATATTCAATCGATGGATAGAATACGATTTGTGTACTTTGACTTTCTTCTTTTTCGCACGGTTGAGTTGATAAGTTACACGAGTCTAATTGTTCTAGACAAAATCAATTTTTCGATTGTTACTTTCACCTTTTTTTTATTAATAAAACTACGAAATAATCATAAATGTGAAATTATCTTGTATTGTAAATAAACAGATGCGGTTAGAAAATTACTTTTGCCATGCTCCTTTAATTTTAAGTAAAAAATATTTACCTTTTGTAAGAGGCTGTCCACGATCCAAAATCGCTCGAATAACACAAAGTTTAGTGCCATAAAATGCTACATGCCATTTATCAGTTTGAGCATTACTAAAATTTTTCAGAGTAAATTTAACCCAACCTGAAATAATATTATGAAATAAAATTTTCTTTTAAAACGCATCCTAAATATTTCTACCTTTTGGTGGATTATAATCCAAAGACATTTCTTTATAGATATCAGCGGACTGAACATTTTGTTGATAACAAGAAGTACAATAACATTTAATGTCATCGGATACAAAAAATGCATCTATAAAAATGATAAATTATATTTAGAATTTAAGATATAAGGTCAGAGAAAAAGACAGGAATAGGTTATAAAATATATATTTTTTTTAAATTCATGCGGATATTAACTGATAAAAATATGTATTTTATAAGCTTTTCCTCTCGTTTATTCTTGACTTTCAATTTTAATTAAAAAATAATCATCATATAAATTAAAATCAATTTAATCAATCACCTGGCAAGATAAGTTTTTTCATAAACTTAATACAATTCTTCATGTATTCGCATTTTTTATTATTATTATCTGTGAAATCAGTCGGGGTCGTAATTTGATTGGTAATTTTAACGGTTTGGTTATCTAGTTGATTATTACGCACTAAATCCGTATTTCTATTTAAATCTAACGATAGATTCGTATCTTCACCGGAACATAACAATGATTCTTTTTCCCGAGATTCCAAATCAGCTTTTTCACATTGTTGACTATCACATTGGTCAACAGATGTGGACGGAACTTGTTCACTTACTTCATTATTTTCACAGTAGTTATTTAGTAACATTATCTAAAATTATTTTGTTTACATATATAAATAATATATATGTGTAAAAAAAGAAATTATATTTATTCACTTTAATGTTCCGTTATTTTATTTATTATTATTTATATTAATGTCAAAAGATAAACTTTTGTTCTTGGGTCCTGAACCTGCGTTATGATTAATTCTAATGTTATTAAATAGCCTATCAGGTTCGTTATTGTTTTTAACAATCATTAACATTGTTAAAAACAATAAAGAACCTGATAGAAAATTTAATAACATTAGAATTATTATTATTTAAATATGTTATATATTAAACTTATTAAATTGAAAATAAATGCATGTCACAGTATTGTTTCATAAAATGTAAATTCGTAATAGAGCACAAAAATAGAAATAACGAATACTTTTAAAACAATTACTTTTCCCGCTAAGAAATGCCCTATTTAAATCTATGATTATATTTTTCTTCAATACATATTAGCGCTATTTTTATTTGATTTTTTACATTAAAATAACCTAAAAAAAATCAAACTTACCTGTTGACATTGTCCATACAAATCGAAAACAGCATAACAAGATACATTCGGCAATTCAGACGAGACATTCTCCAACATCACACCATTTATAAAAAGCTGCATTTGATTTTGTTCGGTAAGTAAAAGACCAACACGAGAACCCATAGTTAATGTGTCCAATTTTTGGCCACGATTTGTTTTAATCTAAAAGTCAGTATCTAGCTACAAAATCATTACTAATATTTGTAACGAAATTAATTACCTTATTTCCATTAATTGATATCCAATCGCTAGCAATAATACAGCAAGGTTTTTTCAATCCTAAAGCCGTAACAGGATAATTTAATCGTTCAGGATTATAACAAACAATACCGCAAATTATAGATGATCTCCATCGATTGTCCAATTGTGTTATTTTAATCTTGAAAATATAATATCAGTTCCATTGATTTCTCTATCACAATCAAGTCAAAAAATTATAAAATATTACCTCTACCATTTTTCCTCGTACTAAAGGTTTATTAGCAATAACAATTCCCTGATTATAAGAAGCAACACGTTTCGCTGATCTTCTATCAGGAGATAGTTCAATATTTCTTCCGTGGTTTTCATGAAATTCGTACAGATTATTCGAGTTTTCTTGATCTTCAATCTTCACTTCTACAAAAAAAAAATTCAAATTTGAATAACCAATTGCATAAAACATTATTAACTCTAATCAATAGTTAACTACACATTTACATTGCCTACTGTCTCTTTGATTAGTCAATTAACAACTAAATTTTACCCTGTTCGACATTTTTATTTTTAACATCGTCTTGCGACAGCTGCTCCAAAACTTGATCAAAACTATCTTGCATACGAACGTTCGCAATTATGGGAGATAGTTGATGAATTTGTTTAACACTTGTTGCACGTATACTTGTGCAGGTTCCGAATAATTCTATAACTGCGTAAATAGTCTGTAAATTAATATTACTATTAATATGTTATAATTTTTATACAATGTTTCTAAAAAATACTTCTGGTAAATTATGAGCAATGATTCCCATATCTTCCGAGTTAATCAAGATTCGTAATCCTCCATCGTGAATACGTTTTAAACCGATACGATCACCGGGTCGTAACCATTCCAAACTTGGACATAAATTATAATGTAATACTTTATTTTTTTCATATACTTCATTACCTAAATATTACATTGAAATATATTTACATAATTTATTTTTATATGTGTATACATATATTAGAATAATAGGTTTGTTCCAACTAAATTCTGAGTGAGTTCTGATTTGATGGTAGGATTGGAACAAACCTAAAATAAAAATCTTACCAGTGATATACCAGCAATCGGAAGGAATACTTGTCATATTATATGGAGCCGTTGAAGGTACCTCCGATGGTATAAAAGTAGTGACACCTATTTTAATACTTCCGGCATATTGTAGTGCTAAATTCACAAGCGATACTTCAAATATTTCTCCCACAATCAGATTACACGCACTAAATACTAAACACTGTTGTAGATCCCGACCTCTAGTTGCAACTCGGTTGCCTTCTGTTAGTATTATACTTTTGCCATGACATTCGGAAAATCTAAAAATGAGATTTTTAAAATTATCTAATCAAGCGTGATGATAAAACGAATTTTCCAAATCAGTTTTAATATTGTAAATATCATTTCCGTACTAAAATTCATAGAATGTGAAAAATTAACGGAATGTAAAGTTTGAAGAAAATCGATTACATAACCGTAAAGTAAAGTTTTACCGACTTTTTTATATAACAAAACTAAATCTTACCGATGAATATGATCAGGCGTATAATGATTAGGTGGCTGTATAACACTAGCAACTTGCAGTGATGATAAGGTATCGGATTGTGGATAACCGCCGATGCTGCTATCGACTACGCCAGCTTGTGCCGCTGATCGAAAACCAGCCGATGGTAAAGTTGTAGACGGTGAACCGCAATTCGTTAAACTGACTTGCGCACATTGACCGTATAGATCTACCACGGCATACACTGTATTTTTCGACACCTGACATGCCACACCTTGTGGCTCACCGTTCAGATAAAATACTAGATTTTCGTTTGCGTTTCTCATCACACCTGTAATCGATTTCCTTTATTTGACACATTTTAAAAATATTAACGATAGAAACTATAGTAAGATAGTTAATAATTATTATATTATACATACAGCGTGTACAAAAATAACGTAACGTGTTAATATCTCCGTTTTCTGATAAGTTTACATGAAACAAAACTGCTGTGGCCATCACAGAATCGACTGTCATCGTATTAAACAAATTTATAAAATATAAAAATTTCTATAACAACTACTGTAAGTTATGGTAACTAAAAACAAAACTGTCGTGATATTAATATGCCACCTATTATCAGATTTATATATGTATCTTAAAAGTATAAGCTTAAATTAAAAAAAAAAACTTTTTTAAAAACCACGCTTATTACAATTTTATTTTTATCTGTCATTTACATTATTCAATTGTTATTTGAACAAAAAAATAGATCATGTGACAGATATGTCAATAGTTGTATTAAAAAAATAAATATAAGCGTGTCATATCTTGTAATCGGTTTTTTTTTTTATATAATATTGTGTTGTCTCCTGGAATGAAACTACATGCAAAATTTCAGTGAGAACAAATGATAGGAAGTGGTCTAAAAATTGGTTACAAAATTTGACCGTGACTGACCGCGACAACAGAGTGAGTTAATATAAGCGTGGTAATAAAAAAAGTACAAATATATTTAGCCGTATCGAAAAATGTTCCAAATAAAAGTTGTTAATTATATATATATATATATATATATATATATAATATTAAATGTTGACTTTATATAAATGTTGATAAGGATATTATTGGGATTAGAAGTCAATACAGAATATGATATTAATAACTCAATTCATTGTATACGTTGCGAGCTTTCGGAGGTTGCTTGCCTCCTTCATCAGGCTGACAATGGTAGAGAATTCTGTGTGTTCTTAATCAAACAATATTTAGAAATTATGTCCACAATGGAAAAACCAATCCAGATAACGAAACAGTTTTTTGAAATAAGATTAAAAATAAAATTAAAATTAAATGTATAACAAATTGTACGTCAATAATTAAAATTGTATTATTATATATAAATAAAAAATAGTTAATAAGTAATTGTCAGTAACAGGGAGGACCGGGAGTTTTCACTTGAATAGCAGAACATAAACCGTGAAAAACTTTGAACCGATTCCGACAGATGGCGTGCTAAGTTTTTTAAATCATTTTGTATTCGTTAGATGTCACTAGCTTAATTAAACTAATTAATTAAATTAATTAAAACAATTAAGATTTGAAGACGATTTTTGTTTAGAAATGTCAAAAATTTATCAGGTAGAAACAGGGACGACCTTGGTAGAAAAATATGTACATGTTGGAAAACGAAATATTATTTTATTCTTAATTTTGTCTTTATTGTGCGAACTGAGTTTTGCGATCGTGATACTTTTTTTTAAATATTTGGACCCTGCCTCTATTTGCGATTATCAAATTGGATTTGGAATACTGGATAATTTGGTTTATCATTGGCTGTGTTTTTGGTACTTGATTTGGATTTTCAACTGATTTATGTTTGGTTACTGACGATAATTGGGCACTTTCGTACACGGCTTTCTTTTATGAATATTATTTGATATTTAGGAAGGTAAGTTAAACATTTTATTACTGCATATGAATAATAAAGCTATTGAAATTAATACCCTGTATGTATCTTATGGCAATTTTGTAATGTATAATATTTTTTTATAGATCCAATATTCTTGTTGCGTACCGTCTTGCGTCCAGTACCAGAATCAAAGGAAATGTCGGTTTCCAAATCCGGAATTTTTTTATATTATTTATGGTAAGGTTATAATTATTGTAACCACTAAATGAAAAATATGAATTATCTATTTTTTTGCTCTATATTTTATATTTTCATTTTAATCGAACAATGCATAATGCATAAAATCATAAATAAAATTTGAACATATGAGTAAAGAACGAATAATAATTCTATATTTACTATAAACATAAAAAATATTTTGTTATTATATACACCGTTTATATTCATATCAATTATTTTGTTAAATAAATTGAATGAATGAAATTAATTGTAGTCGCCCAACAAACACAGGAAACTTATCATAAGATGAGATGTGGCAAATTTTGATATATTTAAAATATTAGAAATCTTTCAGAAAGTTGTTTATTATGATGTTTGTTTGAGACAATCGTGTCAATTATGTTTGCTATAAATTACTTGAATTATATTATTCTATTCTATAAAACGTTTCGGTATTCTATCAAATATTACTATTGCAAAAACATATGATTTAACAATATCTTTTTCAATTTTAACATACAATATTATCTTCTATGTATATGCACCTTCAACTATACGAGTTTTTAGATTAAAAAAATCCGTTATAAGAAACATATTTTTATTATGAGACCGAGTGTCTTGTAGAAATAATTTTAAAATAGATCATATATAATTTTTTCCTCTTATTTATTTTACATTCATGCGTGTATACAGGTTTTTATTAACTTTATGAAACAGAATTTCTAAGTCAAAAAATTGCATCCATTTATTTAACCAATGGTTGGTGAGATAATAAGAAATTATAAAATATATTTCTAATTTTTTTAAAAAAAATTAAGTAATAGCAATTTTTTAGTGAGATCGGAATACAACTATTTCATAACTTAACTTTAATAATGAATATTTTCAAGTTGTTATTTATTTATTTGTAAAATGCGCAATTTATATTTTATATATATATATATATATATATATATATATATATATATATATATATATTATTACATTATATTATATTTTATATTTTTATATTTATATTTATATTATTTTTTGTATTTTTGTACTGTAACACTGAACTGTGTATGTTAATAAAGTTTTGTATATTAAATGTAAACTTTGTATTAATTTTAAATTTAAATAAATGCGCGAAATTCAAAAATGTACACTAGCGCCACACGAAAGCAAGCAGAGCGGAATTGGTACAAAGTATCTGTTCGATGACGTCACATGGTCATGCCTGTTTATCATTGAGTGCGCCATCCCGGTCGTCCCTGGTCAGTAATATAAAATTATTTAATTTATTCACAATACCAAAAATAAAAGACGTTAGACACATAATTAATTTTTAATTACTGCCATTACTGCCATTACTGCAGTAATTAAAAATTAATTATGTGTCTAACGTCTTTTATTTTTGGTATTGTGAATAAATTAAATAATTTTATATTACTGACAATTACTTATTAACTATTTTTTATTTATATATAATAATACAATTTTAATTATTGACGTACAATTTGTTATACATTTAATTTTAATTTTATTTTTAATCTTATTTCAAAAAACTGTTTCGTTATCTGGATTGGTTTTTCCATTGTGGACATAATTTCTAAATATTGTTTGATTAAGAACACACAGAATTCTCTACCATTGTCAGCCTGATGAAGGAGGCAAGCAACCTCCGAAAGCTCGCAACGTATACAATGAATTGAGTTATTAATATCATATTCTGTATTGACTTCTAATCCCAATAATATCCTTATCAATATATATATATATATATATATATATATATATATATATATATATATATATATATATATATATATACTGTATATTTAAAGTATTTCAAATTTATAGTTCAAGTTACTGCCTAAAACTTTTATTTGAAATTTTTTCTTATAAATTTATCTGAAGACAAGATACTTTTTGTACACATTGTATAAATCTCTAATGACTGAAATAAAAAATATAAATATTAAGTAAGGTTCTTAACGTTAGTTCACACGGTTCTAATTGCTATGTTCAGACTCAGTTTATTGTACAGTATTAGCTGCACAGGTCGAAATTGCGCAGTTATTTCGTAGCGTACGTGTGGAAATCGGAATAACGTTTAGTCGAAAATTTTCAACTGAGTGTGTACTGTATGTATGTATGTATGTAGCCGATAGATTTTTTTAAGCGCACAGTAAAAACCGCCGAGTTAAAACTGAGCCTTACAACCATTTCTTTCGCATTTAGATAATTCATCAAATATATTTCAATTATTATATATATAAAGTTACAAAATAACTACTTAAGGCCCGTTTTTTATAATAAATACTTTAACTAAGGTCGACTTTAAACCGAAAAAAAAGAAAGTTTTCAAAAATAATTATTCCATTAGAGTTTCGAAAATTTGACAAAAACAAATAATAATAAATATACCAGTAGAATTAAAAATCGATGCATTTTTGTCTGCTTAAAAAAAATCGACTTTTGTTAAAGTGTTTATATTATATGTTTATTTTACATAATTTAAAAATATATCTAAATTTGCATACCTATTCGTGTTCCATTAGTAAGGACGTCCAAATCACATTTATATCCATTTTTGATAGTTATACCATTTTCCATAATAGAACATCCGCTCAACATCCAAGTGTCTCGATCTAAATCTGTAGCTGTACTTGGCAAATCTACATCATCTGGTCGTACAGCTGTTACACCTAAAAATTATTTTCAATCGAAACAAACAAACAATAATAAAACGCAAAAAAAGAGTACGTGTCAAAATAGCCAGTCTTGTTTATACTACCATTTACATATATATAACATTTAAATCTTTTCAATTTAGTTACTACACAAACTTAATAGATTTGCATGGCCTGGTACTGATGTTTTTATGATGACTAAAGTCTAAATTATTCTAAAAGTAACAAATAACTGCTGACCAATAGACGAAAGTCTAATAATGTCTACAATGTTTTTATTGAAACGAATTATTATAAAAAGTGCTTGCGCAACACCCTTATATTTTTAGTAATTAATATTTGGAAAACTCATATTTATCTTTATTATAATTTATGTAATAATTTAATAAACAAGATAATATTATAAATAAGATCTTGGGTCTAAATTGTAAAACTATGGCCCATATGGGCCATAAATGATTTATGTCAAAAGCACTTTTGACGTTTACTTAAAATTACTTATTAAGCAATTTTAATCAGTTTATTTGAATTTAATAATATTAGATACAAAATAATAGAAATACTATAAATATTTTCTAAGAGATAGAAGTAAAAATTTATTTTAAAGCAAAATATAAAAGCAGTTTTTCATAAACAAAAGAGGTGGAAATACGGGCCTATAAATATTAATACTGTCATTTGAAAAAAACTAATATATTAAGTATTTATTGGGTTGGTGCATAATTATCAGACGTTTTTCTAGGCGGGTTATTTGTTAATAAAAAAATTGCTGTTTTGTTTACTTTTTTTAATAAAAATATTAGTTTATTTTCTTTGCCCGTGGAATCGACCATCTTCCAAGCAAATGGGAAGGAGTTATTAAAGTAGATAGTGACTTTGCTTTGAAATAATAATTTAAAAATGTTATTGTTGAATTTTTCTGTTTCTTTTCTCATAATAAATATTGTTTAAAAAACGCCTGATAATATTATGCACTAACCCCATATATTATTAGCAACAATAATGATAATAGTTTGAAATAATAATAACAATAATTTACCAAGTTCTATGCTACCGGACCATCGATCAACCATATGATCCAAGGTAACTTCGAATAATTCTCCATCTCTCAAAGGCCTATTTGAAAATACAATAGCATCGTTGAATTCGCCGAAAGCATGTGGCCGTAACGCAGTCTGTCCGTTATTGCAAATACGAGCATTTTTACCATGTACATGATGAAAACGTAAATCACTAGAAGACAATAGTTGTCGTTCAAAATACCAACTTATTATTTACCAAATTATAGAATTACCTGTATAACGTAGTATTAGACAGACTAGAATTTACAGTATCAGGCGAATAACAATCCGACGTATCTTGAATTGTTACTTGAGCTGCTTGACCATATAAATCTAGAAATAAAAATTTAAAACAATAATAATCATTACAAACTTGTCAGCTTCATTCAAACTACGCTACTTATTACGAAATTACATAGTTATGTGTTTTAGTCGTAATATTATTGGTTTTGAACACAATACAAAATTTGTTAAAAGATATTAATAATCTTTAGTTGCGATAAAACCAATAAAAACTGAAATAATAATTTTCTCTTATTTCTTTTTTTCAGAAGCTAGTTAGTAGTTTGGTTTTGATCCAGTAATAACTAGAGTAGTCTGTAGGGTAGCCTTAATTAAAAAAATGTTATGTACCTATGACACCAAAAATTTTTTCGGGTACATTGCTAGCTGCGGCTCCTTGATCATTGCCATTAACGAAAAAATGTAAAGTTCCACTTTCTTTACGAACTACACCAACACGATCACTAACCTTAAATATTATTAAGTTGAAAAAAATATATTTGTTTTTAGTTTTATTTTAATATAAATATATATATATATATATATATATATATATATATATATATATATATATATATATGTAAAATTGAAAATGAATTATTTACCTGTAGTCGGTCTAAATTTTGTCCATATTGATCTAAGATTGTCGTTCCATTATGCATAACACCATTGCCTGTCATCATCCAAGTTCCAGATCTATAAATATAATTTACACTTGTTGTTTAATTACATAAATATAAATAGTTTTTCGAAATAATCGTACCTGACATTAGTCATAGTAAATGGAAATTCTAATTCAGTCGGTGAATGAGTTGTTACACCAATTTCTATACTTCCTGCCCACTTTGTTACAACCTAATTACATAAAAATAATTAATATTAATTTCCAAAAAAAAAAAAAGAATAAATGGCCCGAAAATTAACTTTCTTTTCCAAATATTGACAAAAGTTACTAGAAAGTTGTTTAAAATACGATTTTGTATCAATATGCAAAATTTCAGAAAAACTAAACAATATTTTCGAAAAAAATCGACATTGATGAATGTAATTTCATCCAATTTTTTTATATTAATACTTTGTTTTAAATATTAATTTTTAGTAAAAATAAATTTGAAATGTTTTTTATAAATTAAAAATTAAATCCGTTCAAAATAATCAATAATATCAATTTGCATCAAAATTGCAACCTTCAATTATTGGCTATATAAAAAAATATTTTTTTACAGCATAAATATTCATTTTTTTTTTTGTGTTTAGAGAATAATTTATATCATATAGCGCAGTTCTAACATATCATGGATGTAATTACATTAATCAATTTCGAAGTTTTTTTTGCTGAAAATATGCATATTGATACAAAATCACATTTTAAACAAGAATTTGTAATAACTTTTGTGAATATTTTGAAGAAAAAGTTGATTTTTGGGACATTTTTTTTAAATTAAATTTTGTCATATATCGAAAGTAACTTGACAACATTTGACTATTAACAATTTAGTCAATTCACAAGCACAAAGAATTGGCCTAATTGGATTTTTCAAACAATAATAATAAAAACAATGTAGATTGAAAAAAATATAATTCAAGTACAAAATTAAAATTATCATTATTATAATTGATTTTTATTATAAAAACAATAAAAAAATTCTTTCATATTGATGTACCTTATCAAGTCGAACTTCAAACAATTCTCCCGGTTTTAATGGTCTAGCAGTTAAAACAACACCATTATTGAAATCATCAGCAGCACTAAAACAAATAAGAAATAAATACAATTTCAAAATAAATTAACAACAAATAGAAATCTTCTTACTTTGGTCTATGCGCTGTTCGACCATTATTAATAACATCAGCATGTGTTCCACAATTTGTATGAAATACTAATCGATCACAGTAATCCGAATCTAATAACATTTGTTCACCGATAATCATATGTTGATCTTGTAGTAAAGTATTTCGACGTGTTATTAAATTTTGTTCTTCGCGTTCGTCTCTATCCACAATTGTTACCTTAACATTAAAAATTTAAATACATATAATGTAGATATAGATAGCATCTTTATTTTTTAAAAATGTCTATTTAAAGATATGTTTTTCTTCTTCTCCTTCTTCTTCTAAGTAATGCATTTTTGATGTATCAAATTGATATAAAATTAAATTAAATATATCTTAGCTTAGACTATTAAAAAATTTAAAAACAATTTCTATCTTTTGTTTAAATTAAATAAAATTTCCAAACGAATTAAAACGAACAAAATATATATATATATATATATATATATATATATATATATATATATATATATATATATATATATATTAATTTAAGTTTATGTAATATGTAATAATATGTAACAATTTTTAGTAAATTTTAACATAGTTTATAGCGTTTTCGATTGAATGAAAGTCAATCATAATTAAGTAGTTACATAACAAAAATCAACAATATTTATATTTATAAATTTTAAAATAAAATAAATTTATTTCGAACCTTTATAGTCATTCCATACAAATCAATGACACCCCAAACATTGTCGGGAACTTTAGAAGCCGCAATACCCTGATCTAATCCATTTATAAAATAATGTAAGTTGCCATTTGATCTACGCATCATTCCAACTCGATCACCTTCCTGTAAACAATGAATTACAAACCTAATCGTCTTACAAATGAAACATTATTACCCTTAATTCGTCAAGATTAAATTCACCATATTCACGTCTTGTACCTTTTCCATTTGTTAATATACCACAACCAGACATCATAATAGTTCCGCTACGCATATTTGTCATTGTCGCGGGAAATTCTAAACTTGATGGATTATGCGTTGTTATGCCCATCTAACAATAATCATAATTTTATTCTCAATTTTCATATTTTATTACGAAAATCAGGGCTCTGAACCGAACCGAACCGAAAACTACATTGTTATCTTTTATCCAGTAGAGAAAGAAGATATATAAAATAATTATATGTGTAACGACATGACAAATTAATTGTATAAAACAAACTTCAAAAATGAAGAAAATATCAGAATTTATCGTGAAGTGACTTTATTTAATATAGCCAATATTTATTTTCGGTCGAAAGCCTTATCCAGTTAACAGAATTCATTTTACTAAATTTTCTATTCTTTAATACTCACATTATAACATCTATCAAATATAGACAAGAATTACAACGTTTAAACTTTGCATTGAAAGATGTTATTACAAAAAGAAAATATTTGAATGCAAAGTGAGTGAAGGATAGTAGAAGGAAGATAAAAATAGAAATGGAAGAAAACAAAGGTAAATTACAAATAAAATATCAAGAGTGGATCAAACTGCTTTGAAAGGAAAATCTTGACAAGAATTTTAGGACCAACGAACGAAAAAGGCCGATGGAGAAGTTACAACCATGAGCTATATAAGGAATATGAAGAACCGCCGGCATCAGAGCATGTAAGATTGCAGAGGCTACGATGGGAAGATCATGTAACAAGAATGAATAAAGAAAGAAATCCCAAAAAAAGTATTGGATAGTAAATGGTACAGGTCAAGACCAAAAGGTAGACCCAGAAAAAGATTGGAGGACAGTGTTGCCGAAGATGTAAAACTACCAGGAATAAGGAGTTAGAGAAGAACAGCCATAGACAGGGAAGAATGGAAGTAAAAGTTAGTGGAGGTCAAGGCTCGATTTGAATAATACGTTTGTTTTATTAAATTGATGGCTAATTACGCAAATAGAATGTCAACTGTTTTTATTTAGGGTCAGAAAAGCTAAAAATAATAGACTTTTAATAACATGATAAACAGTTTCTTAAATAATTGTAACCTCAGAGTAATAGTTAAAAACCGTAATAAAAAGAAAATCGAACCGTAACAAAAATTTGTAACGAAACAAAAACTAATTTTTCAATGTATTGGAAACTATAACGGAATCCTTTTTTTCGGTTCAAAGCCCTGTTAAAAATACAATTACGTACTTCAATACTACCGGACCATTTATCGACAAGCCGATCGAGTCTAATTTCAAATAATTCATCATTTCTCAAACTCCGATGTGTCATAACGACGCCATTGTTAAATTCATCTAGAGGTCTACGTCTTTCAGCTGTTCGTTGATTGCCAGTTAATTTAACTAAAGTACCACAGCGATTATGAAATCGAATTCGGTCGCGTGGTACATTAGGTAAAGCATTATTGTTGGTAACTAAAATTATTTTTAAATTATTAAATTGTCATTAATTACAAGAATATTCATAAATCTATTCTACGATAATATATGTTATTAATAAAATTATTATTATAAGTTTACTCGGAGTAGTGAAATGTTATCTGCCCTAAATTGCATTAATTTTTATGCATTAATTTTTATGCATAAATGTAAATGGGGCGCTTTATCAAATTATTTTGAAAAACCCCACTTGACAATGTTTAGGTCAGTACATAATTATAACACACGAAATCAAAATAATTTTATCTTAGAAAATAAAAATACCAAAGCTGCGCAAAATGATACTCCTATATTTTTTAAAGCAATAATAGTTTATAAGTTACCTGATAAAATTAATGCAAATTTACATAATTTTAAGTTTAAAATTAAGCAATATTATTTGGAAAATAATTAAATTTTATGTATTTTACATTTACTGAACGCATTGGTTTAAATTTTATATAGTTCTTAAAAAATAATAGTCTATAATAAGTTACTAGTTTATAATAAGTGATCTGTTGAAATTAAAAGTGCAAAGTTACGTAGTGTAAGTTTAGGATTAAGAAAAATTAATTATAAAATGTAGTTTACTATAATACACTTTATGTATTTTGAATATATTAAATATTTTCGTTTATATAGTACTTTTTTGCTAAATAAAGTTTTCTATTATTATTATTTCTTTAATAAATTTTCAGATGAAATAAATATGTCAAACTTAAAAATAGCATAATTTTTACTTATCGGGGTGTCCAATTCGTCCGGGGGCAATTGAACAGCAGTAGCTGTATTAACATTATGTCTAGCTTGCAATCGAATATTCCTAAAATCATCTATGAGAGAATTACTCCATAATTCGCATTCGGATTCAGCCGAATCACAGCTTAAGCACTCATCGTTATTGTGTTCCCGTTCAACTGGATGTGTTATAGTCACTTTAACACATTTACCATAAAGATCTATCACTGCATATAATACAGGCGGTAAGCCTTTTGCAGCAACTCCTTGTGGTTCACCGTTGACGAAAAATACTAAATCATCCTAAAAGTTAATCTATTACAAGCAACCGAAGTAAATTATAAGCTATCTGAGAAGACTTACTTCTGACGTACGCATAACACCAATTCTATCTTCTTCATTTAATTTCTCTAAATCAACTCCATAAAATTCAACAATTGAGTTACCATTCATTAAGATAGAATTACCTGACATCACCTAAACATCATAATTTAATTAAGAAATATATGTATTTATTTATAAAAAAAATAGATTTACCCAGGAACCATTTTGTAGTTTTGAAGCACAAGCTGGAAATTCTAATGTAGCAGGATCACATTCTGTAACACCTATTTCAATGCTACCTGACCATGAATTCATCTTGTTAAAAAAAGAATAATAAAATATTAAAAACCTTCTCTTGGAATTTATAATAAAGGTAGTACATAACCTACATACCTTTTGGTCAATTTTAACTTCAAATAGTACTTCATTTTGTAATGGTTCGCCACTTATCACTAGCCCATGATTAAATTCACTATAATCTCGAAGTGCTGTACGATTTTCATTCAATAGAGTAACTCGTTCACCACACCGGTCATGAAAACATACCATTTTTGACATTACGTTTTCCGAATTAATTATTTACGTTTTATTCGGTGTTATTGCTTTGCAAATTAATTAAAAGTTACTTTATATATCCATTTACAAAATACACGAATCAGTAAGTTCTTTATTTTTAATTATTCCACACTATTGAGCATTTTTACGTCTGTTGAAAAATGCAAAATAAAAATGTTTTTATTTTTCTAATTTAGAATATTGACATCTAAATGTATTTACACATAGGGCGGCAGCACCTGTTTAGCCTGTTTACTACTTACGATGCTTACGACAGCAGCGCCTTTTATCAATAATTTTGACATGTGTTTTAATAAGGTTAGGTTAATTTTTGAAGTCTGAAAAGAAAAAATTATTAATAAATGAAAACGTTTCACTTTAATAATTTAATAATCTGCAATGGACGAAAACTTAATTAAAATGTATCCTTCTGTAACAAGTTTATATATATATATATGTACATGAAAATTAGAATTAAATATAATTTCTTAATTAGATATTAGAGATATTAATGTACCATTTGCTTCCGAACGTTTGGCACAAATTGCTTATGATGTTTTAAGAGTAGATAGCGAACCAAAAAGAAGTGGCGTATCAAAAACATTATCAGTCGATACAAATATTTTAATAGGGTATGTTTCATCTTATTGAGAATTATTATTGATCTAATTCTAGTATATTTTATAGAAAATTTACTGGTGCATCAGCAAGACAGTTACGAGTTGGAATCAATTGTTACTTCGATAATATTTCATTAATTTTAGAAACATTTGATTTTACTGGACCACCAGTAAGTGAAAAATATTCATATTAAAAATGCCAGAACACACTCCTGCCCCAACGCCAAGTCGTTCAACGTACGGATTTGTACTTTATTTATGTTGTAAAACATTTTTCTATCTTTATTTACTCTGGGCAATTGTACCAGAACCATGGTTTGTAACTTTGAATATTACTTATCTACCGCAACGCTATTGGGCTGTTACATTTCCAGTATTTTTATTAACTATATTAGCAGCATTTGCCTTTATAATTTATCCAAGTTTAAATTTGTGCATGACACCAAGTATTCAAGATTTACGGACAGTTACCGAATCAGTTCAAAAACTTAAAATATCAAATAATTATAAAACGAATGCGTCAACCTCTACATTGAATCCATCCTGTTATTGTGTCGCCAAAGAAACATGTTTTGTAAAAGAATATATAAAAACTAGTAAAAATGTTATTAAATATAGTGTACCAATGGTAGAAGATTTATGTATAGCTGATGTTTCCAAAACTTTGTATTTGAAATAAATTCTAATTTGTATTAAACACTGTGTGGATAATCAATGATATCCCATAATTTAATGAAGAATAGAAGAGCATTTATGAATGTGGATGAAGCTAAAGTTGCTTGTTTGGAGGAGACTGATTTCGGAATAATGGAAAGTTTGTGTCACACCCTTTTGGGTATATGGTGTGATTGTGTATGTACGTAATGTAATTCTCGAATACATAATTTTCATTTACATGGTAATAATACATAATTTTTTATTTATAATATGATAATGAAAATATTTATAATACATTATTTTCCAAGTGGATTTTTCACATTAATATTACATCCTTCATAATCAATTTGATCATAAATATATTTCCGATTATTTCTACATTCTGCACCACATTTTGATGAGGTACATTTGGGACATGGAAAGAAGCATCCAGGACAAGTGGCAGTTAAGCAATCACACAAATCGCGTCCGGTAGCTATGTGAATACCATTTTCGTCGTACAAGACTCCAGCTGATTTCTTTGGTCCGGTAGCATTTATTTTTCGATTCAGTTTCCTACGTTCTCTAGCACTTGTTTCTGGATTAAAATTCTCCATAAATTTATTTGTAGTTGAAGTTAATTTTCTGAGATCTCGTCCGGTTTCACCATTTTTCAAGCTATATGATCTTGTGGATGGCCGTAATTCCAAATCGGATAAAGCTTTTGCTAATTCCGCATCGGCCATTTTTATAATGTATTTTGTTTTCAATATTTATTATTATTTATTTTTATAATAATGAAAACACAAATTTTGTAAAATAACCTCAAAATGAGAAAGCTGTAAACATACAGGCTTGTTAGATGCTATTACATTTATATTATTTTAGTATATTCACATTTGTTGTTATTTACCAATAATTCAATAATAATCTCAATAAAATTATATTAAATATTCATTTTTCTCTTAAAATTCAAATCAAGAAAATTGTTAACGAACATTAAAGCCTGGTGTGTATAAACCGGTGAACCTCAAAATGTTTTATTAGTAATTTTATTAATTTCGTCCGTTAAGACATATCATGTTAAGAAGTCAGTTAGGTTAGGTTAGGGTAGGTTAGGTAGGTAGGTTATAGGTAGGAGTTTTTTTAAAAAAAACCGTTAAGACACATTTAAAATCACATTTTGTCTTGTCACACATTTTGTCTTGTCACTGGTTTTTCAATATACGTGAATACAGCAACATCTCTGCCAGCTATTGTACATTTAAACCAAAATTGCAATTTAAAAATACATATGTTTATGGCGTTTAAAAATTATTCATTATATTATAGATTATTCAAATTATATTAATTGTATGTTAATTATTAAATACTGTGATAATTATATTTTTAATTGTTTTTTGTAAAGTTGTAATTCATATAAATATATTTATTTAAATAATTTTAACAATTTTTGGTTTTGATTGACATGAAGTATTAAAACAAGACGGTTTTTATTCAAGGAATACGAACGTACCCCTTGAATACGACTTATGTCAAATTCAAATTTCACAATGTGATGTGTTTATTGTGTTTTTGTGTATGTTGCATTATTTCTATTTAAAAATATGTGTTAATGTAATTATGTGTTTATCTTTGAAATAGTGAATAAATATTTTAAAAATTTTATATTTCCGCTGCTATTAAGGTAAGAAATAATATCATTTATTTGTTGAGGTTAACTTCTTATTCACTAATTTTCAGATTTATTTAATAATGTCACAACGTTCAAGTTACGAAAATGATTTACCATCAGTTTTTGGCATTTGGAAAATGTTCCATAGTACAGTTACATCAGTATATAAAAATCTGGATAACGGAGAAAATTATTTGCGAGCCTTAGCGAATACTGTATTGAGTTCGAAAGAAATTTCGGAAGTGTTTATACCGCGATATGACGCTACACTTACTTTTAAACAAAATCAAGAAATTGAAAAGAAATATAAATCGATGTTAACATGGATGTTAGGTCGACTTTTTTATCTTCTAAGCTGCGAAAAATTTCCACAGTAAATTTTGTTTTGTTTTAACAGTGAAACTTATTTTCTAATTTTTATATTTTACAGAACACATGACTTATTCTTAGAAGCTCAACAAGGAATTCTAGTAGCTCTTAAAGTAAAACAGCCTCATGTTTACAATCAAATGATTGATGAATATAATGCAGCTTTAACCACCATTAACAATTATTTGAATTCTTTGTCTAATCCAAATCAAAATAATGTAAATCTTACCATAAATAATTTCGTAACAGATAATACAATTATAAATAAGGATGACTTAGATTTATCGCCGATATCTGTTCAATTAAATTCGATCAATTGTTGTTTCTCATTACAAACTCACTTACTGAAACTACTTTCGGAAAGTAGTTTATGTTACATTCGACATTCTTTGATGAACGATACTACAAAAACAATTTTAAGCAATATCGTTTATTGTTCGCGAAATTCAAACTTAATGAGTAAAATAATTGTTATTGAATATTGTAATGATTTGCTTAAACAAAGTTATTATCAAATTAGGGAACCTATTCAAGAACCAACTGTGAAAGAACTTTTTTATGAAATATTATTCAGTATCGAAAATTTTATTTCCAGTTTGAAATCAAATAATTATTTTTTAAATTCTACAGATGTTACAAAATTTGAATGTGCTATAATAAATTTATTTAATACTGTTGTTCAAAATAATATTGTTCACGAATGTGATTATTCGCGAGTTAGGTTTTTAAATATATGTGAATGTTTAATATTTTATAAATTAAAAGGTTTTCAATATTATAATAATGTAAAATTTATGGAAAGCAATATAAATTTATTGAAACATATTTTAGAATATCAATCTAGTTCATATTCAAATATAAATGACATAATTAATTACGCTATCACAAATAATAATTGTGGAGATTTTAGTGGTTTATTAGAGTATCAAATTTGCAGTGAATTAATATCAAAAATTAATTTAATTGACGATCCTAAAATTAATGTTTTAAATACAAGCGAGACATGGAAAATATTGTATGAAAATTTTGTTACATTTTTAGATACAGCTGTTCAAAACAAGTGTAATTTTAATGTTATTTATAAATCATTCAGTTTTTTGAAAAATATAATTGAAATATCTCAAAAAGTTTGCATAACAGTTCAAAATATATATTCAGAAAAAAAATTAGTATTTTTTCCATTTCAAGAATTTCTTACACGTATTAAAAATATAATGAATGTGTATCAAATAAATACATCTGCAGAAACACAACAATGTCTTGATTTAATTGTGGAAATTTTTGCTTGCATTACAACATATATACAAGCAGATTACAAAGAATTCAAATATATAATTGAAATTATTTGTTATCCATTTTGGAAAGAAGTTCCCATAAAAAATCTATCTGTATCGCAAAATTGTTTAATAACATCGGAATTTTCCGATCATTTAAAAATTGAAAAACAGTTAAGAGCTCTAGAAATTTTATCAATTAGCATGAAAAATGTGGAACCACTTGAAAAGAAATATTGCAATGAAATAAGAATGTGGATTTTGAATATTTATAAATACGGTGTCAGTTGCAAAGATACAAATATTTTAATAAAGGTAAGATAAAGGTACATATGTAAAATGTTTTACAGCCTACACTTTTGGAATTTATTTTATGTGTTACAAACATAAATATAATTTAGATAGAACGTTAAACCAAAAGCTGTTTTAATTATAAAAAAATAAGTAAAATATATATGTTGTTTGCGATTAAATATTACGATATAAAGTTGGTAAGTGCATTTTAAGAAAATCGAGAAAAGGTTTGAAAACGCGAGATGAAATCAAGCTAATTCTCAAGTTTGTAGATTCTGTTATTCGCATTTACCAACCATATATCGTACATTGTTTTTCGTACAATCGATTTAGAAATATGTAATAATGGAATAATTATTTATATTTAGTTTATTTTTGCAAATGTCAGTCAAAAATTACAAAAAATATTATATAGTTGCATGTCGATGCTATTGTAATGTAAATTTTTACAATGTAATAAATAAACAACAGCTTTGTTTATAAAGTGACCGAGCGAAAGACAAATTTGTGTGAGATTTGTTAGCAAATTATTTTTGTAAATAATAATATTATGGATTGTAAGTCAGAAAATAATGCTGAAATAGAAAAGTCTGGAAGGATCGGCCGTAATTTACTAATACTTATGATATTTAAGAAATAATATATGAAAAAATATACAGTGTTGTAAATTTAATTTATGCGATCTATAAACAATAGCTGTAAGTGCAATACGATTGTGCGAAAAATCATTAAAAACTAATAATAAAAGACTTCACTATACTTGATTAGTGAAGTCTTTTATTATTATTATTAAAATGAAATTCCATCAAGAACCGACTACACACTCTCTTTTAATTATCATTAAAAACTGTTATTTTTATAACGTTTTTCCATTTACATAATATATGTTTTTAAAGTATGGCAATTTTCTTTAAAAATGCAATTTCTGTATATTAAGAAAACTAAATATTTTATCAATTTTAGGTTGCTAAAAATCTAATCCTGCTTGCTAGTACAATAGAAAATAGTTCAGAAATGATTTATGATGAATTATTACCAAAATTATTAGCTTCAGATAATAACGAAGTATTAAGACTTACTTCCGAAATACTGGGAAAATTTATTTGCATACTATCGGGAAATTTTATTGTTTTATCTAGTATAAAAGAAACTAAAATTGATTATAACGTATGTTGTATGCACTGTGATTTTATCAAGAAAGAAAATGAAGAAAATAAACTTTATAGTTTAATCGACAATAAATGTTATTCAGTTTCGTGTTTCACCGTTCAACAAAATTTTACGAAAAATTTGGATTTGATTCCAATATTGAAATTGTTCGGTAATACAGATTTTGATGTTAAAATTAATCTTATAAACAATTTATCAAGATTTGCGAGACATATTGATAATTTTAATACGATAAATATTACAAGAAAATGGTTGAATTATATTGTTGATGATAACAAAAAAGTACGAATGAATTTCTGTCAAGTTATTAAATCAGTTATTAACAATACTCAGGTAAGTGTAAAATTATATACAGTGTGATTGATTTTGATGGAAGTGTATAGAAAATTTTTTTGTTTATAAATAACGTGAACAAAAAAATTTATCATAAGCTTTCATTTAAATTGATCCAGTCTAAGCTGTACAGCTCTACTACAAGCTCGTTTTTAGATATTTTAGTTTATTTGTTTAGTCCTGCTCGTTTGACAATTGTATTGTCTTAAAACCGGTATTAGTTAAAACCGAGTTTATAGTACTAGTTATTATATATAATAATATATTCTAATCATATTTTATTTTAGAGTAATTCGTGTGTATCGGAAAAATGCAGTACAGAGATTTTAGAGTTTTGTTTAAAATCTTTAGTATCTTATTCACAACAATATCTTCAAACTGGAAACGCCGAATTACTAGAAACACTCTTAGACACGATTAAAGAATTTGGTTGTCTACCTTATAATCAAGTCATCTATAAAACCGCAAAATTAATGATAATTTATATAATTTTATGCAACACATATTTGTCATTCTGCGCAACAGATATTATCAAACGTATTGCTAAAGCACACAATTTAACGTCGAATTTAATTTTCATCAAATATAAAAAAGATTTCTGCAAAACAATTGCTGAAATGTCGGTTATAGCATCTCGTAATATGGAATATAATGTAGTCCAGTCTTTGACGAGAATTGCACGGGCTTTTGAATTGTCTACCAAAGAATTTATTACCAAAAATGGCCATCATTTGTTACCGTATTACATTCCGTGTTTTATTAAATTACCGGAGACTGTAACGATTTTAAATGATTTAGCAAATTTGTGGGCTATTGAAGCATCGGATTTAATTACGTCGAGTTTTTCATATATTTATACTTATGTGTATCTACATGAAGATGAGCACGTGTTTAAAAAATGTATGGAATTTGTTGAAACTATTACGAAAAATGTAATATCGCAACTAAAAAAACGAAGCTTGAAAGTAAGTAATTTTTATTCATTATTAAATTATGAATCTTTTATTTAATATTTTTAAAATAATATTATTCGATAAAGGTTGTATGTTTTGTATTAAAATATTATAATTATTCCAAACAAATTAGCTTATATAAACATAATTTTATTTACGGAAATATTATTTATATTTTTCATAAAATTGTTGGTTAAAATTTGTTTATTATTTTAAAAATTTAATTAGAATAAAATTGTGAAATCTTTAATCAAATAATAAAATTAAGAGTGAAAAATATATGCTACTAATCTTTTAATTTAATCTAGTAACAAATTTTATTTTAAATTATTAAATTTAAGATCATAGTTAAACAAATAACTTTGATTTGATTGTAAGCTCAATTGTTTTTCATATTTAAGTTTGTTTTTTGTAATTTTAAATAATGAAAAGATAAGTATAATTTTGAATAAGAATAATATATTTGTTTTTATTTAGGTGATTTACAACGAACTTTTATTGCATTTATACGATAAACGCGATTTGGTTGTGAAAGAATTGTACAATTTATCGCAAGAAGACAACGAAATGATGAAAATTCCACCTGGTACTCCAAATCAAAATTTACAACGCATTGCAGATTATTTGCAACCAAAATTTTTGGGCGTTTTAGTATATTTTGACGGAAAATTAGTATCGAAACAAGTTGATGAATCAGTGAAGATTCGAATTTTAGAAAGTCTTCCGAAAATTATAGAACTTATGGGCAGTAAATATATTACACCATTAAGATTCAAAGTTTTAGCAATTTTACGCACAGCTCTAACATTGACAGATCCACCTTATTTAGAATTAATTTGCAATAATTTCCAGACATTTGTTCATTGTTGCCAAGTGGAATCTTTAGGTTCATTACTATCAACAATATTCATTTCGATTCTGCCATTATGGAAATTATTTCCGCAAAAAATCAATTCCATTTTTAAGTATTTAATTATTGAAAATGAAGAAATATTAAAGGATAATATTCCGGATTTATTTTTTCTTTCGGAAACTAATATTAGTTCCGAATTAAAGAATGTTGTTAAAAAGTATGTGATTGCGAATCGTCCAAATACGTGTCAAGAGCAATTCGCTTTGTTTTTGAAATATATTAAGCACGAAAATTTAGAAGTGAGAATGTATGCTTTGAAGTTTCTGAAAAAATATTTAGAAGAAAAGCATTTTGAATTGGAGCAGATTATTTTGGGCAACAATGGAATGGATAATGTGCTAGTTGAATTAATTGATACATTAATTGATGGTATGTATTATTAGTTTATAAATAAATAAAAAATCTGCTGTGGCCATCACAGAATCGAGATATTATTGAAAATTATCATATTACGATGATAATTTCGTGATTCGTATTTATAATTTATAATTACAAAGAAATTATTAATTCAATCAAAAAAGTCTCAAATAAAAGTTTTTAGTCATAATTAGTATAGTTATGAAAAGGGAAAAGTTTTATTTGGAAATCAATAAAAGCCAAAAATTAATAGATAACCGGTTTCGATAATTTATATTTATCATCAGATCGAACCGGGGAGAATTAAAATACTACAGGAAATAATACACTACAGCTGTTGTTGATAAATGATTGAGCAACATGGGGAAGATCGTGTTCGATTTAACTAACATCTTGAAGAATTAGCAGAAAATGAAAATGACAGATTGTCATTATTGGGAACAGTGTAGTTTTTGGCTTTTATTGGTTTTCACTTTAAATCTAATAATATCGCAACTACATTTGGGCTATTGCAACTTAATTACAAACACTTTTAGGTTGTCGGGAAAATGATGAGCAAATCAGATTAATTTGTGGAGAATGTATTGGCGAATTAGGCGCAATTGAACCAAGTCATTTTCCAAGAAAGTAAACTATTAGATCGTTTAATTTCAATTAACAAAATAATAATATATATATATATTTTTTATTTTTTAGATACACGCAAACTGATTTAAGTTTTACATTTTATATGTCTGATGATTCATTTGTGATCAATGCATTAAAGGAATTGTTAAGATCTTTTCAGATGGAAAAAGATAGTCAAGTAATTATTACTGATTTATAAGAATTGTTTTAGAATATTGTATTTTTTGTTTTTTAGAATATGAATCGTTTTGCGTTGGCAATTCAAGAGATTTTAAAGTACTACGATATATCTCCGAATGCTTCTGGTAAGAAATTGAAGCTATGGTTAGTTTTTCCACCGAATTTACAAGAATTAATGTTACCATTACTATCTTCAAGATATACCGTTGCTATACAATCATTCGAGAAAGTGACAACACATCCAATATATGGTTCAAAAATCGGTTCCTCATTTAACGAGTGGATTTATAAGTTCGTATAATAAAAAATATTTCAAAACAAAAATATTGATTTTGTAATTGTTTGATCTTTTTAGTTGGACATCATATTTAATAACGATTCTGAAAAATGATAAACAGTCATTATTAGAAGTTTGTAAACCGAGCTTAAAGTATGATTATCGAACTTCGATATTCTTCTTACCACATATATTAATTCATGCAATTCTAGAAGGTTCGAATACAGAACGTAAATTAATTCACGATGAATTTATGACTGTTTTGAATGTTTCGAATTCAGACACAAAGTCTAATCATTCTGGTCAATTAAAATTGCAAAATAATAAAGTTTTTTCACCATTTACTTGTGCAGGAAAATCCACTGATAATGATCAGGTAAAAATAATTTTCAAATAAGTTCTGCTAGCTTTGGAGCGTATTTTTAATCGGAGAAAATTATTTTCTTTACCTAAGGCAATAATTTTTTTCCCTATAATATTAGTAAATTATAAAAACAATTCATATCTGTCACTTTTTGAACTTGATTAAGGAAGAGAGCATTAATGAAAAAAAAATGTCGTTCAAAAAGATTTATTTTCAATGCGATAGTTTCAAAATCTAACTATTTTTGCATCTATTGTTTAGTGCTGCGTCAATGTTTGTTGTTTTATTCATTTTGTTATGTAAATAACAAACCATGGACAAACCGCTGTATTATTTACGACGGCGTTTTCTAGTAAAACACAAGAGTACACAATTGGTACTCGTAATTATTTCGTATCCGATTTTTTCTAGTTACACCAAATATCCCATTTCATTTCCACAGCAGTCATTTTCCTTTTATGTTTCTGAGATTAAACTCAACATTGTATACACTCAAACGAGCTTTCCTGAAAATATTTATCTACCAAAATAAAAAGTTACTGATTTCCTGTTTGTAGAATGATTACTTGAAAGTGATTTTCGTCTTGTTGGATTATTTGGATCGTTGGTTGCGTGAAGTTGAAAACGCAAGAAATCCGAAGCAACCAAATATGCAAATGGATTCACATTATGATATAATTCAGAGTTTTATGAACTTATTTTGTAAATTACAAATCGCCAAATGTAACTTTATACGCGGTGAATATCCACGTGCTTTAGTTTATTTGGAACAATATGTTTCGGGTGATAAAGCGAAATTAAATGAACAATTGGGATTTTTTGCGAGAATTTATGCTAAACTTGAAGAACCTGATGCTGTAACAGGTTAGAATATTTTGTTTTTGCTTTTAATGAATTCGATTGTTGAATATTGTTGAGTTTTAGGTGCAATGGCATTGCAAGAAACTGAACCATCTTTGAAAGATATGATATTAACGCATAACGTTTCGGGACATTTACAGGATACAATTGCTTGTTATGAAATAATGTTACAACAAGGAAATCTTGAACCGCAATATTTAAATGTAGGTAAAAATATCATGAATGGACGTAACCGAAATTTATTCTTTTTCCATTTTTATTTTGTTTTATTTTTGTGATACGTACGCAGATTGCAGCACCAACTACTTCATTCTTAACGTGTGAATGTAGTATAGATCTTTTTTTTTTCTTATAGTTTAAAATGTATTATTGAGTAATTTTACCAAAAATATAAATATACAAAAAGTTGACTTATTGCATATGATAAGAAATTTTGTTTTTCATAGGATATGGTACGTTGCTATTTAGAACTAGATAATCCGAATGCAGCATTAAATTTCGTAACTGGTATGATGGAAAATTATCCCGAATATAAATCAATGCTACAACAATCGCAAGCTGAAACATTCTGGCGTCTAAATCAGTACGATGATTTAGAGAAATTAGTAAATCAGGATGAAATGAAAAAGAACACAAGCTGGGGCTCACGAATGGGCCAAACTTTAGTACATTTCCGAAATGGTAAGTAAAACAGTATTATCGGATCGGAAAGAGTTAATTATCTTTTGATTTTTATTAAAATTCTTAATTTACATTTTTATATAATCATTATATTTCAAAATAAACAGTCGAAATTATGTAGTTATGTAATTCTATATTATTTTCTAACTTGATTTTGTTTAATCTTCATCGTTGTATTGTTCATCTAAAAGCATCTAAAAGCCATATAAATAGTTTTTTTACTTAATATGATATTATATTGTTTATAGGAAATCGAGATGAATTTCGTTTAGAATTAAGCAAACTTAGAAATAAATATATTGATAAATTAAGTATAACAAGTCTTGAAGAAGGTATATACCGACAAGGATATTCAAATATTATTAAATTGCATATTTTAAATGAAGTAGAAAAAGCTGAAAATATTGTTTACAAGTTAGTCAAAAATCAAATAAATTTTCTACTACATACTTTTTTTCCTTACTTTTAAACCAAGAGCCAGGGTATATTTTTTCTTTTTAAATAATTTTATTAAGAGATAATTATATTTTTGTTTTAATAAGTTGAAATGTGCTTGATAAAATAATACAGCATAGTATTTGATATAGAGTAATGGGTTTTGATTAACAAAATAAAAACTTCTTTTAGAACTAATATTTTAATTTGAAAAAAGGCTTTCGGTTTTAATTCTGTAATAAATTTATTAAAAATCTACGTTTCAGTTCACTAAGCGCGCAAACTTTCTTCAGGAAAATACAAATGATAAGTTAAAAAAGTGTTTGTCATTTGTATCGTATTTTCTTGATGTTAGTTAACGTCTAATTTTTCGTAAATTTATTATAGAACTTAAATTTAAAGTCTTTTTTCAATGGAAGTATAAAATTTGATAATTAATTCTTACTACTATTTGATTTTGATCGATAACAGTTGCTCAGTTATAAATTATTAAAAGTATAAATCAAGTTATTTGGTTTAAAAGTAATTACTAAATGTATTTGATTGTTTTGAGTTAATATTATAGCGGGGAAATTAATTTATAATAAACGCGCATTTATTGCAGAATACTAGAACTATCTGATAAAGAATTATGCGAACAAGCAATAAATAAATTAATTGAGGAATGGGACGTTCGATTAAATATAGTTCAAGCTTCTATACGAGTTGTCGAGCCTATTTTAAGATTAAGACGAATTATTCTTGAACAGGCACAAGTAAAACTATTTTACTTAATTGATTTATATTATAAATATATCATTACTAACGAAATATAATTCCAGCATATTTTGGGTTCACATGCTGATAATATGCAAGTAAGTTTAAATAAACATATTGCTAAATATTGGCTGAAAAGTGCGGAAATTGCGCGACGTGCTGGCATATTTCAGCATTCTTATATTTATATATTGAAAGCTGAACCCTATAAACCAATCGAATTATTTATTGAAAAAGCTAAACTTTATTGGGCTAAAGAAGAACAGGAATTTGCTTTTAACACTTTGAAACGAGGTATTGAACAGCATTTTCCCGATGTAGCTACTTTTAAAGAAATGCCCAGCACCTTTAAGAAATTTGAAAGGTATATTATTTAATTTTTCAATTTGCTTAATATTATTTTAAAACTTTTCAAAAAATACTGCTTTTAATAAATTAATGAACTACACATAATTTTTTATTTGTTTTTCAAATTATATATAAGTTTTATTAAATATATTTCTTATTAAGTAATACTTTTTGTATGAATATTTAATCTAATTCATTGTTTAAAACAAAATGAATCTATTTTATTTGAAATGATTTAGAAAATTATGCGCCGAAGCAAAATTACTTATTGCAACTTACAACGATGACACATCAAACGTTGATATGGATGTAAATATAAGTTATTATAGAGAAGCGGCCGACATGTATCGTGAATGGGAAAAAAGTCAGGTGGGTATCGTCTCAGAAATTTTAACAATTTTATTTTCTACTTCTATTATTTTCGAATAATATAATAGCAGTGTTGTATTTGAAATAGGTTGCTTTAGCGCAATATTATGACCGAGTTTTAACAACAATGTCGGATGAAGATAAAGATTTGAAAGGTGGTGATATTCAAGTTCATATTATTAACATTTATGGTAGATCGTTGCAATATGGAAGCAAGTTTATTTATCAGTCTATGCCGCGTATGCTTAGTATTTGGTAAGTTTTTAGAATTAAATTAAAGATTTTGTTAAAATATTTTTATATGTTTTGCGAGATTTCATTTAGGCTAAAGATAGTGATAGTGTTTTTTCAATAGAAAACAATTAACGAAAATAATTTATTTGGTTAGGTTGTTTTTAATTTAAAATCGATAAAATTTTATTGAACTATATAGCCCATATGTGAAAAAGCTATTAACAGATAAAAAAAGTTAGTAATTAGTTATTTATTGAATGTGAATATAGAAATAAAAAAGTTTTAGGATTAAGTTGTTCGTATTTTATTTAAAAATCGACGTTTTGAATATACTCTAGGAAAAATAATATGTAGACTAGGTATATCGAAACGTCGAGTTTTAATTAAAAATTATACAGAATTTAATCCTAAAGCTTTTTTATTTTAATATAATGAGTTTTGAATTAAATATAAATATATTTCAAGAATTCCGTATTAATTTGGTTAGTTTTGGTTAAAGTCAATTATTTAAGCTTTTTCATATATTCAGTGCGATTTTGTCCATTGAACTTTAGTCCTGAAATCGTTAACTTGATTGATGAATTATTATAGAATTGTTTGATAAAACGAGAGTAGGAATTTACAGAAAATTGTTTGATTTAAGGCTGGATTATGGAACAAGAGTGATAGAATCAAGACCAACAGATGATGCGAATGCGAGAGACGCAAAAAAGAGTACTCTAGCGAAAATGATCAAAATAATCGATACGTATTTAGATCGATTACCAGCTTATATGTTTTTATCTGCATTTTCACAGTTAGTCTCGAGAATATGCCATCCAGTTCGTGAGGTAAATTTAGTTCAATACTTAATTACTACAGTCTCATACTACTTCAATTATACAGTGTGTTGTGTTGAAAACAAATTATCACTGATTAATGTTATATCGTTTTCTTTATAAATTTCTACTGCGTCTCTTATCAATCTGCTGTTAATATTGATTGGTCTTGCAATTATTACAGTATCTTCGAATTTCACATTTATTTCTTGTTTTAGGTCTACACGCAAATAAAATCGATTTTGATAAAACTAATTTTGAAATATCCGCAACAATCAATGTGGATGATAATGTCGATATCAAAATCAGCTTACGCTATGCGAATGAAACGTTGTCAAGAAGTTTTACAAGATTCGAGAATAAAAAATTCTAGTGTAATGAAAGTGATTTTCGATTTTAGTCGATTGGCCGAAAAATTAATCGAACTTTGTAATAAGCCGATTAGCGATGGCGTTATCACTACTAGCGTTAATACTTTAGTTAAAGCTTTACCTAGGTTTGTTTTATAAAAATATTAAAAGTGATCTTATATTAAACAAAAACTGTCTTTTTTAAGGTTACTACAAAATAAAGATTTCAGCGAAATCGTAGTACCAATTCAGAAGTTTCGAAAATTAGTATTACCAAATTCGGAATGCAATGATAATCAACATAATCCTTTTCCAAATACTTATGTTTATATCATCGGAATTGAAGATGAAGTTCAGATACTTCAGTCTTTGCAACGACCAAGAAAAATTACTTTTAGAGGTACCTATCTCATTTATTTGATAAGATAATACTACATTTAATCGAAATTCTATTGAAAGCAAAAAGAAAGAAAAGAAAGTTTAAAATGATTTATTTTAATATAATTCTTAAATATTTGTGTTTTATTTATTCTTACTTTATTTAGGATCAGATGGAAAAAAATATATTCACATGTTGAAACCGAAAGATGATTTGCGGAAAGATTATCGTTTAATGGAATTTAACGATGTTGTTAATTTATATTTGCATCGAGAATCGGAATCGCGTCAGAGAAGATTATGTATAAGAACTTATTCCGTTGTACCTTTAAATGAAGAATGCGGTATTGTAGAATGGATCGGGAATTTGGTTGGACTTCGACCGATTTTAATGCAAATTTATAAACAACGAGGTATGATGATTTATTTCGAAAGTTTTTTTAGAATTTGAAAAGTTCTTTTTCATAAAAAAAGAGGTGGAAATACGGGCCGGGCATAAAATATTTTTTACTTATCAACATTCAACACACAACATTCATATCCATACCTATAACATTGATTCTATCAAATCATCTTCATTCTTCTAGGTCTATATGTATCAGCACGCGAATTAAAATCAATGATGTGTAATGTTCGTGATACATTGAACAAGAAACGCGATGTATTTGAAAAACAATTGCTACCACGACATCCGCCTGTATTAGCCGATTGGTTTCGACATACGTTTCCCGATGCACATTGTTGGTATCATGCGAGAACTGCTTATGTACGTACGTCGGCTGCCATTTCTATGGTCGGTTATATACTTGGACTTGGTGATCGACATGGGGAGAATATTCTATTTGATTCGACAAATGGTGACACTGTTCATGTTGATTTCAACTGTTTGTTTAATAAAGGTTAATTTTTAAGTTTATTGATTTTCGGACACAAATTGATTATTTAGTACTTATTTTTTTTAATAGGAGAAGCATTTGATTGGCCCGAAAGAGTTCCATTTCGTTTGACCCATAATATGGTATCTGCAATGGGACCTCTAGGGGTAGATGGAATGTTTCGGAAGGCGTGCGCAGTAACTTTAAGAGTACTGCGTACACATACGGACACTCTTATGTCTATTGTTAGACCTTTTGTTTACGATCCGTTAGTATCATGGCCAAGAAATCAATTACTTAAGACAGAGCCAACCGATGCAGAAAGAACAAATGACCAAGTAATTAGAAATAATCAATTCGTATTGGACCAATATCTTATGAACTCTTTTGTTTTCTAGGCGGTAGAACATATACGAAATATAGAATTACGTTTACAAGGCATGATAAAAACGAGAGGAAAATCATTTTCCATTTCTTTGTCGTGCGAGGGACAAGCGAATAATTTGATTTTAGAGGCAACCAGTATTGATAACTTGAGTCAAATGTATATTGGCTGGGGACCATTCCTATAAAATATTAGTTTTGATATTTTTATACTTTTAATATGTAAAATTTTTTATAAACAATAGTTGTTTTTAAGTTATAAGATTATTGTATTTATCTGTTAACTACCAGCCAAGGTATTTTAGTAAAATATTTTTTATATGATTGTAAAAGTATGTATAATTCAATATAATAAAATATCTACACTTGTTGCAAGAATCATTTGTTTAATTTAATTTAATTTTTTAGTATTTAGTGATTTCAAAATATATGTTAGTTTTTTTTTGAGATGACAGATGCCTATCGATTTTACCGAAAGTATATCAACTTTTATATTTTAATTTTTTGTATGTTAATTTTTCTGTAAAAATTATAATAACTTTTAAATTATAGTCCCATTTTAACAAACAAATAAATCTCGTGCAATACTAAAAATGTCTAATTGAATTGGTTGCATTTCTTTTTTTTTTAATTCTTATATTCAATAATTTCTTTTCTAGACATGTTATACTATTATAATTTTAATTTAAATTATTCTTCGAAACTAAACATTTTTATAAGCAGGTAATAAAGTTCATTTTATATTTATTAAAATATATTTCAAATATATTTTACGCCTGTAAAGTATGCAAACCTTATACTTATAATTTATTCAAGTTGCATAAGTTATTTTTTTTGTATAAAAAGTAAAAATACAATTTCTAGCCAATCTATTTGAAAAAATCTTTATTTTGCAAAGTAAAATTTATTTGATTGAATTAAAAATTTTGAGGCGCCCTAAAATAATACACTTATATTATAGATTTATTTCTTTCTATTTATTGTAGGTATTTATCTGAACATTTAGTTGATTTTTTGATTTTCTATTGATATTTTTCGATTATTACTTAAAAGCAATTATTAATGAGAAGTAGTATTTCTGTTTATAGCTAAATTCCGTACAGAATTAAATTTTTTTTAAGTTATTTACAATTAAATCACTGTTTTTCCCAAATAAAAATTGGCTTAATGAGTTTTATCTTTAAACTAATGAACAAAAATAATCTTTTTAAACTGATCTTTCTAAACTGATGATATAATAATTAGCAAAACACCTCAAAATTAATCAGCAAAACATAGGTCTTACAGTATTCGGATTAAAATTTGTTGTAAAAATAGTATTGCGAGTTATTTTTGCAAAACTTGCATTCGTTTAAAAAATATACAAGATTGCAAAATTTTTCATGCAAGGTATGCATGCAGCCAAGAATGAAAGATACTGTATCCGGCGAACATGTGTATTCTGATTCGTTAAACTGAAATCATAAAGCTTCAAAATATCCTCATAGATGTCGTTAAAGGTGTTAAATTCAACTAATACGATCAATATGAAAATTAAGAACTTTACAAGTTATTATTTTAATATTGTATAAATATTTGCAGTATCTTATTATCGATTATAAAACACCTATATTTATATTTGGTTTACCAAAAAAATCTGATTACAAAGTCGCGTATGTAACTTTAAAGTAAAGCAATTACCATATAAGACTTTCTTTACATTGTTAAATCCAGTTTGGATAACAGTACAAGTTTAACTTTTTATTTTATAAAAACCTTCTTTAATTGGTAGAACGATTTATGTTAATACAAAAGGAAAGTCCGAAAAAATTATGCAAAACTTTCATAGTAGTATATGCTTCGTTATATTTAAAATTGCACTTTATTTCAGGATATTTAAATTACCGTTAATATGTAAAGTGTATAGGTACACGTAATTAGGTTAGTATATTATTTTTAATTTTTGTCAAATTAGTGGCAATGCCTTATGTTGTTGTGAATGTTGACTGTGGACTGGAATTTGACAGTTGCAAAATAACTAAAGCAGTAAAAGCATGAACGGTATATATTTTTGATGTGGAAGTTGTTTTATTGTAAAGTAAAGCAGGTATCGATGTGGTATAAATGTATTATAAATTTGATATGAATGTGTTAGTAGCCGGGTGGTCCGGCTTGTTCCGTGCAAGAAACTGAACAATAGAAGCCCGTCATTTACTATTGCATAATGTTGAAACCTGATCTAAGACGGTGACTACATAAAATAGGTATATATTATAATAAAGGTGCACCTTTCACACTTTAAGGTATCAGCTAATTTATAACCAATATATATATATATATATATATATATATATATATATATATATATATATATATATATATATATATATATTATTTATCGGCGATAACATTTGTTAGTTATTGATAAAAAACTTACTTCAAAATTATATTTATATAGTAAAGAATCTTTCAGAACTCATTATATTAAAATAGAACAGCTTTAGGATTACGCTCTGTATAATTTTGACTGTTTTCGGAATTTTTTTCAATCATATTCATTATCTAATTTTTTCAAAATATCCTTCTCGTATGACATGAGTATGAAAGTCTTGAAATTATCCTGACTTAAACAATTTCGCAATATGTTTAAAATGTACTTTAATTTTGAAAATGTTCATTTGCACGATACTTGAGTGGAAGCTAATGTTAGCACTAATTTATAAGAAATGACTAAATTAGCGTATGCCAATGTGTGGAGAATAATTTTTTTACATTGTTTTCATCTTCTCCGGTTTCAGTTTGTTCGCCATCGGATTCATTACAAATAAAATATTTATTTTCCTCATTTAAGATGTTAATAAATGTGTCCCATTTTCTTGAAAAATTTAATAACTCAGATTTTAAATTGTTTTTTTTAAATTTATATTTAATTTTCTATTAAATTCAATTTGTCATTAATTCAAAAGTTTTACCGAAAATATTACCACAATTGATTTTTGGGAAAGTTATTACTATTTAACCAATAAACGTCATTATATTATATATATATATATATATATATATATATATATATATATATATATATATATATATATATATACCGTCATTCAATTAATATCAATGTTTTTGGAATAATCTATTTTTAAATTTTTGTAAAACTCAGAAATCGGTTTTAATTTTTTTGACATACACTAGTCACGGTCCATAATGATAACGGCCCACCGGGGAAAGCTCTGCTGAGCCAGTCCAACCCTGAGCACCAAAACAGTATATCATTTTCCTTACAATAAATATTATATATATATATATATATATATATATATATATATATATAAATCATTTAATATTTATCTTAAACTCATTACATTCCAAACATGTCAGATTTTTAACTTAAACATTTTTTTCTATAGCATTGCATCGATCAAGCATCAATAAAAAAAAGCATTATTGTATTAAATATAATCCCTCATTAAATCTATATATAAAAATATAATAACTCGTCAATTTATTCTAGCGAAATGTTAAGGACATCCACCCGCCTTTTTGTCGATCAGATAACAAAACAGAATGAGCATTATAAATAAAAAATACAACGTTTATAAAAAATAGTCGCAACAACAAAAAAAAAAAACAGCTTCACATCAGCAACCGAGCGCGCAAGAAAAGAATATCATTATTAAATATCAAAATTCCTAATAAACCATCATAGACAGTGAAAACTGTATCACCTTGACAACCTGATGGCTGCGCGCTATAGTCAATCATCCGGATCGAGTTACGAAATACACACGACCACGCCCTGTGTTGCTTCGATACGCTTACATTCACATCAAAACACGGGGTGTACGTATGTCGTTGATTTAGTATTACTATACCTAACAACAGCTGACAAGAGATATTTATTAGAACAAATTTACGTTTATTATAGGACTTTTTTCTAGGTGAAATTCAAATTGAGAAACAAGAATTGATTTTGAGAATGCTTGGACTTAAAGATTGTAATTTTCTTGTTAAAGAGAAGTAGTTGGAGTGGTATAATTGAGAGAATGGCTTGCGTGAGCGGAAGCTTCAAGTAGTAGAAATAAAAGAGCATGTATGAGAGGAATTGTGAATGTGGATGAAACTTAAATTGTTTGTTTGGATAGGGATGTTTGGAAGAAACTGATTTCGGGATAATGCAAAGAGTTTGTGCCACATCCTTTTGGGTACATGGCAGTATTTGGTTAATATCATTTGAAAAAGTTAGTGGAAAAAGGATATATACAGGCAAATTATCATAAATGTAGAATAAATGTAAAAGAAATGCCGAGGGGGAAACCCCTTGTAGAATCTAGTGCAAGGGTGGGCAACCTTTTTTACAACATGGGCCAGGATAAATTTTATGTTTTTTCCGCGGGCCATAGTAGTTAATTGCCAAAATTCTTGCGTCCTGTAAATATGAAATAAATAAAATAAAAAGATGTTAGTTACTACACTTATTTCCTTTATCGTCTTCGACAAATTACAGAAAATTTGAAAAAAATAACATGTATAAGTATAATTTTTTCTGAAAATCTCGCGGGCCCGATAGAAACTTTTCGCGTGCCGTAGCTGACCTGTGGGCCGGAGGTTGCTCACCGTTGATTCTAGTGTACAAATTAATTAAAATTCCTTAAAATCTTAATAAAATCTTTTAAAATCATGCTAACACAAAGTAAAAATTTCCTTAAAATTATGTAAAATCTCGAGTAAAATCTCTATAAACATAAACAAAAAAATTTCATATAAAATCAACGAAAAATTGCTACAACCTCAACAATCATACTTAAATTTGTACAATCTGGTGTACCAAATTTGGTTTTCTTCATATAATAAATATAATGTGTTCAGCTATGTGAATCTTTCAGAGTAAGTCATTCGCTCATTCAGTGTGAGCCGTTTATTTCATTTCATGTCATTTACATCATTTTTTCCTGATGAAGACGGACGTTGAGTTCGTCGAAACGTCAATTATCAATAAATATAAATACAGAACTTAAACTTAAAGCCATTATATTTTAATTTATTTGTAGCTTGCTGTGTTTCTGTATCCATATACTACAATCTATTTGAATATTTGTCAAATATTTGAATAAATTGAACGCCTTTTCGTCACTGGTCATTTTTTAATCTTTGAATGGCATTATTTTAAAAGTGTCGTATTCGTCACTATTCTACTGAGATTCTTATATGTAGCATAAGATAATAAGACGCTTTCAAACAACAAATTAATTTTGAGAATATACAGGAAGGCCTCGTTTCTTGTCAAGATAATAGATAAAAAAAATAAACAACAACAAATTCTTGACGAAACTGTAACTGCAATATATCAATTTTATGTTTCTTCTTAATTGCAAAACTGATAATAGGGGGATGGGGGGCGGGGCGGGGCGGTACTGAATGAATGCAAATCATACGTACGACGATATCAAAGTGTGACGATCTATAATGACGCAAAAACAATTAAAAAAAAAATTAATTAGCGGCGGATACACGTGTGGTCAGAATCGAGTGCGGGTGTTAGACAAGGATGGCACGAGGAACCGACCTATGCATATATACGTTCAGTTGTTTCGTTTTTCGTTTTTTTTTCTTCTTTCCTCTTCTCTTTCTTTCGTTTTAGTTTGCTGCTCCTGATCGGTAGGTATATAATTCTTAGGCATCTAGAGTGCTCTGCATGAACTATGCTTAACTAATGCGATCGCCAGTAACTTGTCATTTTTAACACACAAACTTGTTTGGATGCACAGGCACGTATTTAGCTCAAATACATATACATTGAAATTTTCGTTTGTCAAATATTAAAAAAATATTAAAATATTACTATAAAAAATATGTAATTTTATTTTACTATAAATATTCTGTATTTCTACTTTAAAATTCTGTAAATTTTACATAATTCATAATAATTACACAAAGTATGTAAAAATGACCTAAGTAGTATGTAAAATTGCTTACTTTCTGCAAATTGTATTACATGCTAATGTAAAGTGGCGTAGCCAGAAACTTGTCGGGGGGGGGGGGGGTTACTAATATTAATCAATAAAAATAATACTATAATTTGTATAAAAAATAAAGAGCAATAAAAATTATTTTTATAAAAATAAAAGTAAAATAACATATTTCATATTTCACATACGTATGTTTTTGGTCGTTCAGGTTTTTGGGCCTCCCCTGACACCCACTTGGCTACGCCACTGCTAATGTAGAATTACATATTTTTTGTATAACTTCTTAAATTATGTAAAATTCCAGCTTGTATATTAATATCTGTATTAACTCATCAAAATAATGAGACTTAGTACATATTTTGTGTAATAATACTAATAAAATATTTTAAGTGTACTTTTTCCATCCTTGATAAAAATTTTATATATATATTTTGTCAATGTTGAATTCGAATGAGTTCGATTCTGTATAGAAATGACTGTGTGGCTCTTGTAACAAATGAAGATTATTTTCGAGAAATATTACGCTATTAAATTAACACGCGTCATTAATTTTATATGGAATTGTCTTGCGATGGTATATGTTGTATTCGTATATTTAACCTAACCTAATCTATATTAACGTGTATACCTATGCTATACATTTTACGATAGTTTCTTTAAGCACCAGTTATTAACTTGTTGTTGATGAATTCTGCTTCAATTACATCATTTAAAATATTTACGTTACACACATTAATTAAACCATGATGTTATTTTATTTTACTTCTGCCTCTAAACAGTTTAGTTTAGCAAGTAAAAATTATATAATGTTACATATATATATATATATATATATATATATATATATATATATATATATATATATATAATGTATCTAGTTTTTTAGTTACATTAAAATAATTGTGCATTCTGGTTGTTCGTCATTTATTAAAAATTGTTTTAATGATGGTGCGACATCACAAAGTATGTTGAAAATGATGCGTAAATTAGAGTTATTTAAAATGTTCATTAAGTATCATTTGTTAAATGTATGAATTGTTTTTTGATCTATATACTTAAATTATCTTTCTTTGTTTAATTCTTTTATTTTGTCTCTGTATAAATATAAAATAAAAATTGGTTTTTTGTTTGTTCGTTCCATACTCCTGATTTGACTGATTAAATTTTGCAGTTACTGTTTACAATCCTGCAAAAGTAATGATACAAAAACATAGTTAATCACATAATTAATTAACAAAGATTGCAATAAAGGAGAAACATAAAATTGATGTATATATTGCAGATATAGTTTGTCAAGAATTTGCTAAAAGACTTTTTATAATATAAGTAAAATATCAAAATTGAGTGTTGTTGACAACAAAAATAAATAAAAATTTTTAGTGTTACATGTATTTATTAATTTTTTTGATAACAATAGAAGAATTATTTATATGATTTTATATTCAAATCCAAACAACTTTTGTTAAATAAAAAAATTCTCAATTTTTTGCGTAAGATCTTATAAATACTGAAGATGATCTTGATAATTTTGTAGTTAAAAAATCTAATTATACAAATTAGTTTTGTAGCGTTGCTAAGTTTCAGAGAAAAAATATTAAAATTTATATAGAATAAGTTGTTTTATTTTAAATCAATAAATCAGATAAGATTTGACAATTTTTTTTTATGTTTGACAGTTAAAATATATTAAGAATTTGCTTAATAATAAATTTAATTTAGAATTAATCTAGTTTTAAATAATAAGGTAGATAAAAATAGTTAGTAGAATTGAGTCATGATGCAATATGAATCGTCTAGGATGATTGAAATGTAATAAAATTCGATTTCGATGACCTGATTTACTAGTTGGAAGCCAGAAGGAAGGCGAGAGCAAAGGCGGACGGGCGAGCGAGCGAATATAGATATTCGCGGGAAAGAATTATGAAACATTAGATGATCAACGATCCAGGCTCTAGTTCCTATCTTACACCGCTAACCAGCTGATCTACGCACTCGATGTAGTTTCATGACAGATCCATCACAAACTGATCTAATGTCTATATGGATCTTTCGGGATTCTATTACCATCTCACAGTGCTTCTCAAACATCTCATATCGGTGTTATACAACTTTGTTCATCATGAAACTTTGTTTGATGTAAAAATTAATTAAATTGGAAAAACAGTCGAATGTTAATATTTTATATATTTTTTACGAACTACTAAGTCAACGTTTCGGCTATCACTAGTGTCTTCTTCAAGGCTAGCAGAATATTCTAGTTGATTATTTACATTATTTGAGTAGTAAATTTAAAAATACAAAATATTATAAAAAGTATGTCAAAGAATCATTTTAATAATAAATGTCTATTTTATTATATATTTATTTATTTGTTTTTTATACAATTTCCAAATAAAATTAGAAATAATTTTATTCCCGGAAAGATAAAATTATTTACATAATTAATCTATTTGATTTTTATAAAAATTAATTTTGTACTGTACAATATATATATCTGAAAAATTAATATTCAAATTGTTTGACAAATGCTGAACTACCTTGTCAAGTTTACAGTGACAAGATTTCAATTTCTAACACATGTACAGAACGTGATTTGCAATTGAAAAGAATATGAGTATCAATAAATTAATTAGAAAAAAATTGATACGATCAGTTGTTGACAATACTCTTATTTCAAAAGAAAGGAAACAAACAAAAGTGATGCATACTATGTTTTTCATAAATTTGAAATTAGATACTTTTAATTCAGATTACACTAGGTAGATTTATATTGCAAAATATAGAAGTTGAACCCACGTATGCTGAAACATTTTCGTTAAATATGGTACGTTAAAATGAAAATTCTTGGATCTTGTAAGAAATTTTGATGTAATATACATAAAAAGATTTCTTACGGAATCCAAGAATTATTACCATTATTTTTAACAAAAAGCATACGGAGTAATAATATTCTATATTTGATTTAACGTATATTAGTTTTTTTATATTTGACAACGATTATATTGATGTCTATTTTTAACAATTCCTGTTTGATAATTTTATAGTTACTTTTCTTTCTATTGATTTTTAAAAACATGTATAATTTTGTAAAACGAACGATTTCAATAAGACATTTTGTAGCTTAGAGAAATATTTTTTGAAATTGATTTATTCATAGCCAAACTTATTTTTGCATTTCATGTTTTAAATTAAAAAATTGATTCGTTCTGTTTCACTTTTGTTGTAGCCTTTTATTTCATTCAATCTAAGTAAATATACACATGTTTTATTTTTCGTGCACATTTCAAATAAACTACTAATATTATTTTTATATTAATGTATTAAAAATTTTAATAGCAGTAAATTTAAAATTATTATAAAAAAATTTTTGGTTTCACATGCATTCTACACTGTCATTTAATTTACTAATTAGGATAGTAAAAAAAATAAAAGATAATTATACAAATAAAATAATAAAAAGTGTTATTATTTAACTGAAATATCAACAATTTTTTCCAATTACTATTTTAACTCTTTTAAATAATACGAATTGATCTGAACACGGCCAATCAATTTAGAACGCTATGTATAAGAAAATGGAAAAAGCAGAAAAACTCAACCTAACCTATAATAGGTATCATGTCGCCATGACCAAACTAATGTCTTATAATAGTAACAATAAGTAAAGTTAGCAATACTTCTAATATAGACGGTATCTAATAATAATTGTCATGTTTTTATATGGCTGCTGTGTGTGTGTGTTAGAGCAAAGCGTGCATGTGTATGTGTGTGTCCGCACTGTCTAATACTTCTGTTTCGCAACACGCAGCAGATAAAACGTGTTTAGAAATTAAAAATTTTCAATTTCATGCTCGATCAACTGGAACGATTTTGTGAAAAATGTAATTATTAGGTTCAAATTCTTACTGGGTAATGTAACATTTATAAGTATATATCTAAGGTAAACTACTGCGCTTATTTTTGTCGTTTAAGATTAGGCTTTGCTTTTGATGTGATTGACGCATAGATTTCTTCATTTTATCGATTGACCAGAGAATTGTGACATTTTCTAGAAGTTACAACCGCAACGTCTTCTAATACAGAACTACAATCTAAATCCGTTTTATTTTAACTATGATTAACTTTGTAGTAGTTTTAAAACAATCCAACTGAAATGATATTCTAAAATTACAATATATTTATAAAAGATTTTAAATTACTTTTGCAATTATCATCAGCTAATAAAACAAATAAAATGATATAAAATATTAAAAGTTAAGTAATAATTTCAAATAAATTTATTAAATTGATTTTCTAATTTCGTTTCTGTTTTAATTATAAAATTAGTGTGATATTTACTTGAGTTCCTTGAGAGCAGAAATCAACTAAAAACAGGATATTAAGTCATACTTTACTTAAAAGTAAGTATAGTTAGATAAGCGTTAAAAACATTAAGCAAATATATATTTGTATTTTAATAGCAAAAGTCTATATAATTTTTGGCCTGTAGCGCAAAATCATTCCATTGTTTTTGCTTCTATAGTAGTTCGTTAAATTAAATCATGCATAACAATGAATTGTTTTTATTGAAAAACAATAAAATATCATTTTTGTTTCCTTTTGTGAAGGTTAGAATGAAATAAATTTACAATAATATTGTAAAATATTGAACTGACATAATTACAATTATTTTCTGTTTGTTTTTGTAATCATTGTTTAAAAATAACTTATACAAATCATGATCACACTGAAATGAAATTTCAAATTAACTATTTTTTTTTAATACCAACAGCTCTAGCTTCCCGGTGAAACTTTTTAATAATGAAATGAAAAATAAAACTCTAGGTTTAACCGACTAAACATTATCCTTGTGAGCAAGGAGTGTAATACGTCATATATTATACATATACGTGAGTTTGTGGTCCAGCTAGTAGCACGTTTTCCGCCAAAACAAGAAATTCTGGGCTTGAATCTCGGCGAGGCCAATACATTTTTCCAAATTTATTAAATTTTCTAATTATATATTAGTTTAGTTTACTAGGATTAAGTGGACATTAACATATATATTTGTTAAAATTTATAGTGTTATCTCAGAAAACATTGCTTTAATATACTTAATGCATTGAACAGTTAATTCAATTATATCCTGCAAAACTTCAGGACAATTTTAGATAATTTAGAATATCTGGTCAATTTAGTTGGTTTTTTATTTTAATTTTTATGCAAGTTGTAAGTGTTTTGACAACCTTTCTTAACATAAAATTAAGGCAATGGCAATGATTCAATATTAAAAAGAAAAGGTGTGTTTTATTGTTTTATTAATGATATAAAAAATAATATTATGATGTTGGCAAAAATTTTATTTTTACAACTTTATGCAAATAATATATTTTACTTAATAATAACCTCTAATGTCACTGTTAAATTTGGTTGTATTTTTTGTTGTAAATTACACTGAATAATAAAAATACAATAATTTTTTGTCTGATATAAAGTTGTTAATTAGAAATCATAAGTAAGGAGTATCCTAAATTGTTTGTCCATAGAACCGGTTTTATATTTTCAGGGGGTAAACTGTCTTAACGATATATTATAATTGACAGAACTTTATTCTTTTTAACATAGTAAAAATTCTTTCAGAACTCTTCATATTAAAATAAAACCGCCTTAGGTTGTAGTTTTGTATTAATATTTATTAATAATCAACGTTTCGACGTACTCAACGTCCGTGTTCGTCAGAAAAAATAATACAAAACATTTACAGTGAATAAACAAAACATAGAAACAAGTTGATAGGCAACAAAATAGGTAACTAGATCATAAAATTTATAAATTAAAAAAAAATTGCTTTTTTCAATTAAAAATTTATAAATATTATGATCTAGTAAATCTAGTTAATTGTATTTTGTTACCTAATAACTTGTTTCTATGTTTTGTTTATTTACAGTAAATGTCATTTGTATCATTTTTCTTGATAAAGATGTACATACGTTGTGTACATTGATTAGGTCATTGAACAATTACAACTTAAAGTCCTTTTTGTTTTATTTTTTGAGTTTTACTTGGGTACCGATCAAATCAACGGACATGCGATTTGAGATGCTCTATACTAAATTGCATTACATCATAATGTTTCACAAACGATATAACCACTCATAAAAATAAATTTAGCTATAAAACCATAACAATTTTTGACAAAATGTTACAAACAATTTATTTCTTAAATTTTATTCATTCCTATAGCTAATCTGACATTTGTAACTTTGTATCTTGTCAAATATTTTAATACTGTCATAAGTCTTTTTTACACGGTTGTCATTGTTCCAAAAAATACATAAATTATCGCCTGATTTCATAGTTTAAACAATAAAATAATTTAATTATCGTCGCGTAAAAAGAAAAGAAAAAATGATAAAATTAAAGTGTAATTTGGTTGATGTTTAGTATACCCAGGTGGGTACGTCACTGGTATTAGACGATTGCATGCGTGAGGCACGCGGTCGATGGCGCGCGGAGGCCGGGGTCAAAGGTCGCGTGTTTAGCAACGATGCTAGGTAAGAAGAAGAATACCGAAGAAACAAAACCGAACGTGCACAGATGAGCGGCTATACGGGCACGCGAACAAAACGCGAATCAAGTTAGATTTGAATTTCTCGAAACTTTACGATTTGTTATTAATAAATAAATAAGTCAATGGCACTGGCTTTAGTGCCGTTTTAACGCAAGGGCCCGTTGGGCACTTGTCCGGGGCCCCACGAGCATAGGGGCCTCATGCTAATCTGACTAATTGACTTAAAGACAATAATAGAGCAATTCTCTAAAAATAAATGCCGCAAATGCTTGTTATAATTAGAGTTTCGTAGAAGTTCCTTACTGTGCCATCTAAGCTGGACTTATGTTTTAGTAGTATTTATTTATTTATTTATTAAAGTCGTAAATACAAAAAAGTACATAAACTTAAGTCAAAAAACAACAAAGGCATATAGATAAACATCTTACATTCACAGCTATACAGAAATAGAAATATCAGTATACAATTTGTAAATTCATTGACACTGTAGAATGCATGAGTAATCACAAATTTTTTTTAGAATAATTTTAAATTTATTTATATGGAGATCTTTAACATTACTGAGCAATTTGTTTAATAAAAATGCATCAACATGGGTAGGTAAATTTTTAGCAACATTTAAAAGACCCAGTCTGATATTGTCTATTTGTATGATAATTATGTGATATTTATTTTTTGAAAAATACTTATAATTTTTTTTGACATAAAATAAGCATTGTAGTATTAAATAAATTGAAGCTAATGTTAGAATTTTTAACTTAATACACGGTTGACTGTAGGCAACACTAGTTATGTTTTTCGTTAAAATGCCAAGCACAGAGGATGTCATCTACGATGTATGACGAAACGTATGCGACAAGAATAGATCGACCACGGCATATCAGGCCAGATAATTCTATAAATTTAATGGATACGGCCGAGAAAGCTTGAAGATTACTAGTAATATGAGTCGTATAGATGCAAAACTCACTATTTGCAAATTTTAAGTTCTGAGATATTTGCAAAAAACTGTTATAGCGTAGAGTAATTGTATTTTGATGATAAAATCTTGTTACTAGATGGCAATACTTATTTAAAATCGTAAATCATTGGTTTTATACATCATTAATTCATAACTGTTTGCTTTCCACCAATAAAATTTTTATTGGTGGAAAGCAAATAGTTATTTTTGCATCTAAACTATCAACGCAAGTAGTGAGTTTTGCATCCAACACTAAACTTTAAAGAGTGTTTCTCATATTAAATACTGAGTTTTTTTTCTAACTAACCTAACTATCGTATTCCTTGTAAAATTCTACGTCCAAATTTCGCATAATCTCATTTTTCACTTTTTGTCATATAGTGAGTTTTGCATCTATACGCCTCATATATCTGATAGAAAGTTCGCATAAATTTGAAATGAACTTTTCTATTAGGCGGACGCTATTGCTTGGCAACGCATATACACACTCGCAAACACACACACACACACACACACACACACGGCCGTTAGAACTGAGAGCGTTTGCGGACGCCGCCTGAACTACAATGTGCACGATGGACCTTATTTTCAATGCAGGGACGTACGATGGATTATTTTTAGTTAGATTTAAAATAACGTTTTATTACTTTCTATTTTATTTTAATGAGACTGACTTCACACTGACTGACATCATCTTTTTCTATATAAATTTCAATTGCTTCCCTTATCAATCTGCTGCTAATATAGATTGGTCTTTGGCTTCCATTAATTAAAAATTTATAAATTTTATGATATTTACTGTAAATGTCATTTGTATCATTTTTCCTGCTAAAGAGAGACGTTGAGTTCGTCGAAACGTTGTTTATTAATAAATAAAAATACAGACCTATAACCTAAAGCTGTTTTATTTTAATATAATGAGTTCTGAACGATTTTAGAAAAAATCGTTTAACATAGAAATGTTAAACTGTTTTTTTTTTCAAATTTAAATAAATGATCGACCTGATTCTCTACCAAAGTTGCTAAATTTTAGCAACGTTGCTAACAACATTAGCCAATAATATTAGCTGACACTAAATAAAAAATAAAAATGAGAACTGTTATACTTGTTTCTATTGGTTAGTGTTGATAACAACGTTGCTAAAACTTAGCAACTTTGTTAGAGAATCAGGCCGAATGATTTAATAAAAATTTCGGTATATTGATTGATAAATATTACTTGTTCCAAACAAAGAGCTTGCGTTTATTTTAAAAGATGATCTTTTGTATAGGATGAGCGAAAAATACATCCATTTATTATAAAAATCTTCTTTGAAAAGAACAAAAAAAAATCACAATGAAGACTGAAGTATATATCTGTTGACTGTAGGTTAAAGGTTATCTCACACATAATTAATAATCTTCAAAAACTTTTGTTTAGCATTTCACTCAAATTGTTTGGAAAACAAAGACGTGAAATCAATCGCCTATTACTTTAATAACTAAAATTTATTTATACTTAATTGTTGATTATGTAATATTTCCTTTATTGGACGTTAACTTTATAATAAAAAAATTAATTTATAGTTTTGACGTATGTAATTACTCTTTAATTTAATAAATATATTTTATAATTAAAATAAAACGGCTTTAGGTTGGAGTTCTGTATTAATATTTATTAATAATCAATGTACTCAATGTACATTTTTATCAAGAAAAATGATACATATGATATATATACAGGGTGTTTCATTGGTAAACGGAAATACTTAAACGGTGAATAGAGATCACCGAGGCGGTTCTAGAAATACCCCATTTATTGGACCTGACGGTCTTTGTAATCGAGATACAGGGTGTTTTATCGATTTTGCTTGTTTCTTCCTGAGGTCATAACTCTCGAACCACCCCGTATATTTTTTTGATATTTGGTACACATGTTTTTCATTCAGAGCCCAAATGAGCCACTTACTATTTACAAGAAAAATCCAGGTCCGGATTAACAAAAAAATAGATAGCAATTGTGACCTTGAAACAACACCCTGTATATTGAAATTTTCAAAATCCGTTTAAATATTTGGAAAGAGCACAAAAAACTAAATTAAAATGTGCACTTTAAATTTTTCCGCAGAAAATTTAACTATTCACATTTTAAACTTAAAGTAAAATTTTTAAGAACTTAGAGCCAAAAAAATAGTTATTATTAACTTTTAATAATAAATTATAAAACTTTTGAATTTATACTCATTTTAAAATTATTGAATAATTATTAAATACATTGGTTTCTAATTTTATAGTTAAAAAAAATAAAATAAAAAAATAAAAAATAGTAAAAAAAAATAAAAAAAAAAATTAAAAAATAAATAAAAATAAAAACCAATGTATTTAATAGTTATTCAATAATTTTAAAATAAGTATGGATTCAAACGTTTTATAATTTATTATTAAAAGTTAATAATAACTATTTTTTTGGCTTTAAGTTCTTAAAAATTTTACTTTAAGTTTAAAATGTGAATAGTTAAATTTTCTGCGGAAAAATTTAAATTGCACATTTTAATTTAGTTGTTTGTGCTCTTTCCAAATATGCAAACGGATTTTGAAAATTTCAATATACAGGGTGTTGTTTCAAGATCACAATTGCTATCTATTTTTTTGTTAATCCGGACCTGGATTTTTCTTGTAAATAGTAAGTGGCTCATTTGGGTTCTGAATGAAAAACATGTGTACCAAATATCAAAAAAATATACGGGGTGGTTCGAGAGTTATGACCTCAGGAAGAAATAAGCAAAATCGATAAAACACCCTGTATCTCGATTACAAAGACCGTCAGGTCCAATAAATGGGGTATTTCTAGAACCGCCTCGATGACCTCTATTCACCGTTTAAGTATTTCCGTTTACCAATGAATCACCCTGTATATATATATATATATATATATATATATATATATATATATATATATATATATATATATATATACACTAAATAAACAGAACATCCAAATAAGTAAATGTTATTTGTATTTTTTTTCTTGATAAATATGTATGTTGAGTGCGCTGAAACATCGATTTTGACAACCTAAAGCCGTTTTATTTTAATATAATGAGTTCTGAAAGATTTTTTAAAATGTTATTTTTTATTGTATTTTAGTAAAATTATATAATTAATGTAGATAATAGAAAAAAATCTTCTGTGAAAATTTAATTAAAAATCTGATAAATAATGTAGCGATGATGATTTTTAAATCTTTAATAAATTTTTTCGTGAAAAGTTGGCATCACTGAAAAAAAAGTGATAAAAATTATCTAAAGCAATACTAATATTTTTTTTTGTAAATATAATTTATTTTTGACATATGCAAATTTTGCAATTTAGTTATAACAGATTTGCAATTTATTATTCTTTGTTTTTAAGGAAATAATTGCATACTTAAGTAGTATTATCACGTTTTCGTAAAATGACAGTTAAATTTCGTATTTTAAAATAAATGTATCAACATTAAAAAATAAAAAAAAATAATCAAAAGTCTATAAACTTTTATATGTTTATTTTAATGTGTTAATTTTTTCGTTGCCAACTTTGACATTTAAGAACCATAAAAAAAACTAGAGTAATATTTACAAAATAAGATGTCTCTTTCTCGTTTGGGTGTGTTAAAAAATAGTTCTTTTTCGTAATCTTCTTGTATAAAAACAAGATGGATTTCATATAAAGAAAAAAGTTTAATATTAATTTATTCGTTTCATAAATATATTTTTTTAAGTACTCATAAATAATTTTCAAATATAAATGATAGGACATTTAAATCGGGAATTAAAGCTATACGTAAAGCGTTTAAGAAGGTTTTTATTTCGTTTTTCATTTTAATAGGCAATTATTGGCAAAAGAAAGCTGGTAATAAAAAAAAATTGAAAAATTTTCTATGTTTGTATTTATAATTGAGATATCAAAAATCTAGAGTTATTTAAATGTTGAATATTTCAATCAGTTGTATTTAGAAATTTTAGGTTATAAATCAGTTACATATTTAGGTATATAAATAAGGTTTGGTCAGTCCATTTTTATGATGTAGTTACAGTTTTATAGTGTATTAAAATTTTTTAATTATATCTCTGATTTTAGTACTATATTATATAAATAATAAGATTGTTTTGGAACGGAAGTATTCTTAAGCAATATTAAAAATAAAATAACATTTAAGTATATATAAGTTAACCTGCACTCTAAAAAAAATATGTTATTTTACCTACAAACCATACCATGAGACACTATGATGCTCAGTATTTCTAGGTATAATTGCTCAATTGCTGTAATTTTACATAATTGTTTAAAAATACATAATATTGGAACTATTACAAACATTATGTAATATGATTTTACCAACAGGATAGAAAAGTATATATGGTATGTAATATTATAGAGTTTTTTTAGTAAAGTCTTTTTTAGTAAATTTACAGAACTTTAGTAAAATCTCTTTTAGTGAATTTACAGAACTTCAGTGAACTATCAGGAATTTTCTATAAATAGATAAAATTTGTTTAGTTCTGTAATAATATTGTACACATAAATTTCTAAATTTAGATAAAGAATGTATTTTGAAATTGAATGAATTACACTTAAATTATTTTATTAGAATTATTACACAAAATATGTACTAAGTCTCATTATTTTGATGAATTATTACAGATATTAATATGCAAGCTGTAATTTTCCATAATTTAAGAAGTTATATCAACAATATTTGATTCTATATTAAGTATGTGATGCTCTTTTTATGTTTCTCTCAGATTGCTTGATGTAGGCTCTTTTCGGCCCACAAGTATCAGGGCTTAAAACAATAAAAATCTCTTTCTGCTTCTCGTAACATAATATACTATTTTGTATTTGTTTTACTATATTACCATATAAAAATAAAATTTTTTTTAATGATAGTAATGATAATGGACCAATGAAATTTGATATGTTTTATTAATACAAAATTTATTTGAAATCTACCTAACTCCAGATTTTATTACAAAACTGTTTTGTAAAAATCAATGTTAATTTACATTAACAATTATAGTAATTTTTTCATATTGTTTTCTGTAATTTGTATGAATTATTATAAATTCATTAAAAAATTATAAAATTACATTGGAAAACAGTACAATTACTATAATTACGCATGTAAATTTACAATAATTTTTTACAGCGTAGTCATACTTTTAATTTCATTGTTATTTCTTCTACAAAAAAAAAGCAAACAACAGTAGCATTGCTTATACTAACATTAACAAATAACAACATATATATATATATATATATATATATATATATATATATATATATGTATGTATATAGTCCGAAGTAAAAGTTAAATATAACAAGTAAGCAGTAAGTAGTGTTATTGCAAAAGCGAGAACCGGGCGAGAGAATCTAACACAACTCTTTCAATATGATTATTACAAAATCGATTTTCTAAAAGACACCCAGCCCATAAGAACTGGTCCAAGTCTAACCGCCACAAGACACCCGTGCCTCTTGCGGGCACACGCTCAAAACACAACCGAAAAAAAAAAACAACACACGATCTACGGCTGATTCAATCGCAATATACATTATACAGACACTGCCACAGTCAACTAGAATAGCCGTTAAATAGAGAATTGGAGAGAGAAATTATATCGGAGAATACAGAGTGGCGTCTGCTATTTGACTGGTATAAAGTGTGCGTTTATTATTTTTGTAATTTGGAAGGTTTGATGACAATAATGGATCATTTAATAAATAAATCTTAACCTTAACTTAATGTAAAGTTTGTGACTTATACAGCCGTCGATATCTTTATATGAAAGTACATGGCTTACTTGGAATTTTTAGTAATTTTTTTAAAAAACGTGAAACATAATTTAATTTTATCTAAAATTAGACTATATCTAATATATAAAATTCTTATGTCACAGTTTTAGTGTTTATACTCCTCCGAAACGGCTTGACCGATTTTGATGAAATTTTATATGTATATTCAGTAGGTATGAGAATAGGTTTATAATTAATTTTTATACTCCTAAGTATTAAAGGTGGCTCATCCTAAAAAATTTTTTTTCATTTTTTGGACAAATTTGTTTTTGGTTATTTTTTTATGGTGTGCCATTAAAAAATACATTTAGTCCTAAATTTTTACCCTCCTACCACCAACCCCTACTTTTTAATAGCATTTTATATTTTTTAACCTCGGTCGATAAAATAAATAAATAAATAAATAAATAAATTTGTAACTTTGGAAAGTTGTTGAGTACACTCCCGCAAAGGATTCTAGGGCCCTGGGGGGCCCAGGAAAAATATAGAAAAGTGTGAAAGAAATTGATTCCAAATAAATTGAAAATAATTATAATATGAAAAATGTAATTGATTTTTTTTTGTAATACAAAAAAATTCATAAAAAATTTAATATACACATTAAAATAAAGGCAAGACAACGTTTGCCGGGCCAGCTAGTACAAATATAAACTATTAATAGTAATTTTTAGGCCTTCACGGCCGGTATTCATTGAATTTATAGAAATTTCTGGACTGGTATGCCGTGGGCGATCTATCCTCGTTGCAGACGTTTTGCCATACATCGTAGATGATATCCTCAGTACTTGGTAACTGAATGGCAATTTTTGCTCTAAAATTTGGTATCCATTATTTTCTGCAGGTTCGTATATTAGTTTTATTTCGTAAAATTAATTAAATAAATTTATTTCCAATACTAATAACCAATTTAATATACTATGGACAACCAAGATAGTACACTGTGTCTAATAGTAACAGTACTGCAAGAAAATCTACAGTGAGCCGACCTTCTTTACGGGCCTAGCTTACGTTAGGAGAGCGCAACACTGAAATTAAAAAAAAAATAGACAAACAATACCTAAGTCCGATACGGCCTTCACTGATTATTACAAATCGTGAAAAAAAAAGAAAGAGTTAGATATATAAAAAAAAAAAACAACTGAGTGACCGCACGATCGTGAATTGTTTTAATGCTGGGTTGCGTGCGTTGCGCTGTCCGATATTACGACAGTAGCGCCCGTTTGTGCGGTGGCAGTATCTGGAATTAACTCATTGTTAAGAGTGAGTGAGTGAGTGAGAGAGAGATCGCGAAAGAATTTCATTTCTATTGTTTTTATTTGCGGAGCAAACATATTTTTTTGTATTTCTCAATATGAACAGTTATTAAGCTTTTTTTTTTAAATTATAGCATTAAATATATTTATGTTTGTTTTACTGAAATAACGTAATCAGAAATAATTAGCAAAAAAAATTTGATGAATTATTTAAGTGCAGTTAGTGTATTATGAAATTAGTGTAAAAACAAAATGATGCTTTAGGTTATGTTTTATACATACATATATAGTCACGTCATATACCCAAAAAGGTGTGGTATAAACTTTTTCCACTATCCAGAAATTAATTTTCTCCAAAAATTCCTATCCAGACAAGCAACTCTAGCTTCATCTACATACATAATACCTTTCACACATGCTCTTCTTTCAGCTTGTTTTATGATATAATAAAAATAGATATTAAAAGCTTTAGGTTGAAGTTCTGTTTTATTCAAATAAAATATGGCATCCTTTAGTTAATACATTATTAAAATTTTGTAATCTAGTTGCTTGTGTTTGTAACCTAGTAACTCGTTTCTATGTTTTGTTTTTATTGTCTATTTATGTCATTTGTATATTTTGTCAAATTTTAATATAAAATGAAACAGAAGTTCAATCTAAAATTTTTTAATTTTTTATATAATAAATTTTTAATTTTTTTTTTTACTAAAATATAGGTATATATATATATATATATATATATATATATATATATGATATGACATACTAAAAAATCTTTCAGAACTTATTATATTAAAATAAAACAATTTTAGGATATAGCTCTGTATTAATTTTATTATTATTAATTAATTAATTATTAATCGATGTTTCGATGTACTCCTTTTACATTATCTCAAGAAAAAATTACACAAATGACATTTAAAGTAAATAAATAGAACAGAAACAAATTACTAGGTAACAAAATAAGTACCTAGATTTTTTTTAATTAAAGAAAGCCAAATTTTATTTAAATCAGTGCTCCTTTACATTGACTGATGTTATCTTTATAAATTTCTATTCCTTCTCTTATCAATCCTACTGTTAATATTGATGAGTCTTGCATTTATTATAGTATCTTCGAATTTTACATCATAAAGATTTTCTTACATTGTCGCTAATATTTCATGTAGCCGTTTTCGCATAAGCAAAATAGTCTTGCAATGTCACTGAGCCCACACGCAGTGCACAGCCGACAATATTGTGGTGAGCTAGAGCACACATCAACAACCACCTATAGAAGCTCGAACAATAACAACAAAGCAGCCAAGAAGAAGCTAGCGCGCGAGTGGTAAGCATTAAACATCGCAACAGTTAAACTGTTATCGCAAACAGTAGCTTAAACTGTTCAACTTAAAGTGCTTTATCCTGTATTGTCAAGACATGCAGATGATGCTAGCGATTACCACAAAGATTGTAAGCTACCAACACATATACACACTATTCTTTCACTCTTTTCACTGATAAAATACTCATGTACTCGTAGGTTTTTTCATCTATTCTAAGAACAGACTGGATGCTAATATCAAAATACCATTTGTGGATACAGAATAATAAGATAATAGATTTATTATTAGAAAAAAATTGATATTAGATAGTTGAAAACTTAGCTTAGAATATGGGAGAATCACTCTTAGCTTGTAAGCACGTCATAATCTAGGGGAAAAATTTTTATGAAAATTTCTAATAAACAAAAATCAATTTCTTCTATTTTACAGTCTATTAGCTAAATTTGCTAAAATACATTCAATATCTTATTTGAATAAAGTTCAAGTTAAATATGTACAAAAATATCATATATTATTGCATTTTTTTACTATATTTACTGGTAAAACTTTACGTTACAGTCACCAAATTGTATTTACTTCAAATTTTATAAACAGTTACTTTAGCGCATTTTATGAATATAAAACACGAAATTTTAATGCCGAAATGATATTTGCAATATTGAAACTGAATTTAAAATTCATTTTTAACATACTTAATGTTGAAAAACTGCTACCATATTTTTCCATATTTACATGACTACTAGCAGATACTGTTATTTTTAATTTTTAACGTTAAAAACAATTGAAAATTCTTCACGTGGCTTTAATTTTTCTAAGTATAACCAAATTAACCTTTTTACCTAACCTATCCTGCAATGAGCGTCACCATATATATTACCTATAACCAATTCGTCTTACCTATGTTAAAAATGAGTTTTCAAAATAAATTTTAATATTTTAAATATCATTTCCGCACTAAAATTTATATTCATAAAATGTGCAAAAGTAACAGTATGTAAAGTTTAACCGAATTAACTAGTTCTTTTCTCACAAAATTGCTAGTATTTTTAAAAACTTGTTTTTTTTTTGTAAACATATAAAATATAAATTAATCTATTTACTTAATCTATCTTGCATTGGCCAAAATCTTCAAAAATATTAGCGATTTTGCAAAAATAAAAACGTTTCAAAATATATGCGATATATAAATTTAAAAATAATAATATTGTTTTTCATAACTGGTATCTGAGAAGATTTTTCATTTTACTAATTGCAAATTTACTATTTTTCATCTATTACAAATCTCATATTACACCATTTATAAAACGGTCACACAATTTATTAATAAATATTTATTAATGTTATGTTCACACGACTAATAAAATAACTTTAAGTTAATACAAAAAAATTGTATTATTGTATAAATATGTCAAAGATTCTTGCTTTTCTTTGAGTTTAGCTTCTGCTTACATTTATTTTACTAAAAAAATGAATATAAAATAAATAAGAAAAACAAATTATTAATCAGATTTTTATTAAATTAACTATATAATTATATAAACTTCAAATCTAGTAATTAAACAAAAATATTTGACATTTATGAATTAAAAAAATTCTGTAGAAATAAATGATTGTCTGTTTATAAGAAAGAATTAATTAAAAACAATTTTATTTAAATAAATATACATAGACACACTGTTCGACTAATAAGTAATTATATGAATCATTGGTTAATAAACTGCATTTATGAAATATTTCTATAAGTAACTACTTATTTATTTAAACAAAACAAAAAAAAAATATAATTATAGCAAATCAACTTGTGTTTCTATATTTCATCAGTGAGTAACGGAAATTGACGAGCGAAAAAAAAAATTCAATAATTTTATTGGTTATAAGTGACCTTTTCATAGTAAAACAGTAAATCATAATAATGCAACAATTATTTACTAAACCATGATGTATTTATACAGGAAACTGATAATTTTATATAAGTAATATGAAATGCGCAAATATCCAAGCAGGCGGTGAGCATATCGTTTTGGTTTCTATAGAGGAAAGTGTTATAGTCTGTCCCACAATTAATAGGTATTAATAAAATAAAGTAATTTTTTTTAAATTACAAACAATAATTAAAAAAAAGCTATAGACGTCTTTCTAAGGCTAAGCTTTTATCATCAGCAGTAAAAGACAAACCTAAAGTTTTAATCAGTGATTTAAGGTTACACAGATACTTAACGTACCCAGTAGTCAAAGGTCATTTGATCAGTGATTAATGAAAAATTTTTTGTGTCAATTAAAAAAAGAAATATAGTTATAAGTTGAATATATGAATGAATCTAAAATTGTGAGACGCAGTATAACAATAAGTTTGAATTGTGTTAACTCCTATGTATGGTTAACATTTACAAACGATCAATTAGATAATAAAACTGGTATTCAGAAATGATGGTTGAGCGATTTTATTCTATTGAGTATGGAATATGAAAAGTTGAAGAGTAGGAATTTGTAATTGATTGAAGAATGATTTGAAAAGAGGTTGAAGTTGAAGTAAGTTGAACTTGAAATAGACATAAATAAAAAGTGAAATATAATTATTGAAAAAATGTTTACATAATACTTTAAATACAAAAAAAAAATTTGTATAGCAATTTAAAAAATGAATTAATATATGAATATATGAATAAATGAATATATTGTAACGCGGCGAAATTTAGAATTAAATATCAAATTAATTAAACGACAATTAATAATTTAAATCTAGAAAACTTTAATTATTCCGTGATTTTAGGACCCAACTACGTTATGTAAATGAATAACAAAATTTAAATAACCCCAGTGAACTTTAAAAGTCGCCGAACTGCAGACAGGAGAGTACATAAAATGATTTGAAATAAAAGTCACATTTGGTTTAACTATGTCGATTTATTGTGCATGAGAACTTTGTAAAATTATATAATTATTTAAGTATTTCAATATTTTTAGTGTTTGTCTGTATTTTGTTTACAATTTCATTAAAAGATTTTGAATAAATGGTTAGTGGCGGCTCGTCAGTGCATCTTGTGCGCAAATAATAAATTCGATATAAAAACTCTAATAACAATGTAACTCAAAGAGTCCTTTATTATACTTCGGAAGGTGTAGTGTATTCTGTGGGTGACCACAATTCAAATGAACGGGTCGGACACATACTCAAAGAGATATGCTGTCACTCATGAGGGTACGGATCACTGCCGACCAAGAGCTCGTGTATTAGTAATCATGTGAGAAGTATGTATAAAGTACTCGCATCTAAATGCCCGAGAAATTCTATATTTTAATCCGACGAGGTACCAAAACCAATGTACAATAATTATTGGTTATTTGCCAAATAATATGTCATTTTATACGTGTAAGTGTAAGTGTATTTGGGGAATAGGGAATGTGAATACATTACGTAATTGTTGCGTGATCGTCTAGTGAAATCATGGTCGAATCGGTATCTCTCGGCTCTTCGCTACCCCCAACCAGACACGGGTCGCCCGGCGTTGCAACGATGGCCCAGCGCGTAGAGTATGTTGGCTTACCGGTTACTGGCGACGACGATTGCCCGCTGACTGGGTATGCTCTGGTCATGGTTTGAATTTACACGTGAACTTATCTTCGTGAAACTTTTGAACAAGTATACTATGTTTTCTGAGAGATGACAAGGTTACCTAGTATAATGAACTATACCATGGGCCAAGCATCCCTGATTCTGATTCTAGACCAGAATGCCTCTCCCTGAGATCGGTCAGCCCTCATATACTCCTAGTCCACGTTGACTTGCAACAAAGTTCGCATATACCAAATCATTAGTAAGAGTAGGACATAACAACAAGATATAATATTTTACCAATCAAATTACACTTCTAACATCCTTGTTAAAGAGTACTGGCTGAAAATGACATCATAATTTTCTACACCCAATAATATTAACTTTTCAAACCTATCTTACAAATAATCGCTTTGCATTGGCTAGGATAGGAGATAGTAGGATGTGCCCATAATCAGAAAAACAAATTCTTAAAAACAAAATTGTTTTCAAAATAAAGTACCCCAAAATACAAAAGAATTGGGTCAACCTTTCATGTAAGACCGCGTTTATACCTAAACAAACAAGACCATAAATGACCCTTAAAGAAATGTATTTTTCTCAATAAGCAAAACAACACCATAAAGCTACCAGATGTAGTTTTAAAAATACGTAAACAAGTACAGTTGACATAATTATTATCGAAACACATTCTTAAAAAATATTAATAGTAAGATAAATTAATAACATAAAAAATTAAAAAATTAGGTACAGATATTTGCCTCGTTTCATTCGCCCCCTTTGTTATTCACTGAAATGAAATTGAATGTTAATAACAAATCTAACTGGAAAAGAAAAAACAAATAAATAGCTGAAAAATAGAGATGGAAGAAAAAATGATAAAGTACAATTAGTATTCTTAATTCTAAACCACATATGTACTAGACGCATTATTGAAATTATATCACAATTAAACACAACTCATTAGACACAAATTTTTCAAACTTTATATTATTAAACATAGCCCAAAGCCTACCTATCACATTTTTTTTCCTCTTATATTCTTTGTCGGAAATAGAATATCTCTTATAATATTTAAATAAAATAACCACCGCCGAAAATAACAACCAAATTCTTAATAACTAATAATAGAATGTCAAACATAATAACACAAAACCCTTTATATCTTATAATCTAGCCTGCCTGTCAAATATTAAACTTTAAAATTTATCAAAATTTTTTCTTATATCAGTTAAAGCCTCAATTCATACCATAAATACCCTTAGTCTAAATAAAATATCTCTTACATTATCTAAACGAGCTACACATAAGACGAAAGTATTAATAGCCAAAATCTTAACAACTAACGATAGAATGTTAACCATAATAAAAAAAAAACTTTTATAACCTAAGATCTAGCCTACCTATCACATATTAAATGCAGATACCTTTTGTTTTTTGATATAACTTATATAAAGTCATAATCATTATTAAAATACAAGAAATACTCTTAATTTAAACATTTTATATTTTATACTATTCACATAAACAAACAAATCCAAACCATCGGTAATCAAATTCCTAAACAGAGCAAAATGTCATAAATAAAGTACATGTAATACACTTTCGATTTCTACCAAAAATATGTGTCAAGTTTAAATATCTAAAAGAAATATTAATTTTTTCGTACTTGCTATCATAACCCTCTGACCATTGTCGGTGCCAGTGGTCGCAAATTGGTGGCACGTAACCATATTTGAACAATAAAAAACAAAAAAACCAAAATTTAATTAAAATAACTTTCTGTCATCGTTCTCCAGTCACTAAACTTAGTATAAGCAAAAACCATTACAAATATTTAAATTCTAGCACGATATACATAACATTAAAATATATGCCTGCTTTTTTTGCAATTTCCTACAAATTTCTATCAATACCTAATAGTAACTAATATAACCAAATATAATACGCACATACACACATCATTGTAAATTTTTTTTTGATATAATTAATTATAATATTAAAATGTTGCTAGCCTACTAGTAAAATTCAGAAAATTTCAGTTAATATGTAATATGAGTTTGGTATCCCCTGGTCTATACTATGCGTTGTCTTTTGTAAGTTGCAAAGAACCATAAAATAATAAACCGCAGAAGGGTAGATGGGGCTATGACCTATGAAACAAAATTCTATAGCAACATACCATTGAAAATGAAAGTGAAATTCATTTCTTATACACACAAAATAAATATTACTATCTCTGTAATATTAAAGTCAAAATTAAATACGTATTTTTCTTAAATTAAAATAAATATCTACGCCCCCTGTACCTTGGAACCTATCTCTGTAATCTTTTCTAAATAAATCACATAAATTATAACATTTGTTGATCTATTGGCCTGTCTGTCAAATAAACGAAATATAAATTAATATTAGTGTTGTATTAGTTTGTCAGTCCTACGCCCCCATATATTCAAACTACTGGACCCAAACGTGGCTGTGTGTCTACAAATAAACAGTTTATAAATAATAAAATTATTTCCTAATAAAATTTCAAATCATTCTTTAGTACTCAAAGTGCTTGCATTCGGGCTTCAAAAAACTTTCAATCCTGGTCTCCGGTGCCAATTGTAACGCGGCGAAATTTAGAATTAAATATCAAATTAATTAAACGACAATTAATAATTTAAATCTAGAAAACTTTAATTATTCCGTGATTTTAGGACCCAACTACGTTATGTAAATGAATAACAAAATTTAAATAACCCCAGTGAACTTTAAAAGTCGCCGAACTGCAGACAGGAGAGTACATAAAATGATTTGAAATAAAAGTCACATTTGGTTTAACTATGTCGATTTATTGTGCATGAGAACTTTGTAAAATTATATAATTATTTAAGTATTTCAATATTTTTAGTGTTTGTCTGTATTTTGTTTACAATTTCATTAAAAGATTTTGAATAAATGGTTAGTGGCGGCTCGTCAGTGCATCTTGTGCGCAAATAATAAATTCGATATAAAAACTCTAATAACAATGTAACTCAAAGAGTCCTTTATTATACTTCGGAAGGTGTAGTGTATTCTGTGGGTGACCACAATTCAAATGAACGGGTCGGACACATACTCAAAGAGATATGCTGTCACTCATGAGGGTACGGATCACTGCCGACCAAGAGCTCGTGTATTAGTAATCATGTGAGAAGTATGTATAAAGTACTCGCATCTAAATGCCCGAGAAATTCTATATTTTAATCCGACGAGGTACCAAAACCAATGTACAATAATTATTGGTTATTTGCCAAATAATATGTCATTTTATACGTGTAAGTGTAAGTGTATTTGGGGAATAGGGAATGTGAATACATTACGTAATTGTTGCGTGATCGTCTAGTGAAATCATGGTCGAATCGGTATCTCTCGGCTCTTCGCTACCCCCAACCAGACACGGGTCGCCCGGCGTTGCAACGATGGCCCAGCGCGTAGAGTATGTTGGCTTACCGGTTACTGGCGACGACGATTGCCCGCTGACTGGGTATGCTCTGGTCATGGTTTGAATTTACACGTGAACTTATCTTCGTGAAACTTTTGAACAAGTATACTATGTTTTCTGAGAGATGACAAGGTTACCTAGTATAATGAACTATACCATGGGCCAAGCATCCCTGATTCTGATTCTAGACCAGAATGCCTCTCCCTGAGATCGGTCAGCCCTCATATACTCCTAGTCCACGTTGACTTGCAACAAAGTTCGCATATACCAAATCATTAGTAAGAGTAGGACATAACAACAAGATATAATATTTTACCAATCAAATTACACTTCTAACATCCTTGTTAAAGAGTACTGGCTGAAAATGACATCATAATTTTCTACACCCAATAATATTAACTTTTCAAACCTATCTTACAAATAATCGCTTTGCATTGGCTAGGATAGGAGATAGTAGGATGTGCCCATAATCAGAAAAACAAATTCTTAAAAACAAAATTGTTTTCAAAATAAAGTACCCCAAAATACAAAAGAATTGGGTCAACCTTTCATGTAAGACCGCGTTTATACCTAAACAAACAAGACCATAAATGACCCTTAAAGAAATGTATTTTTCTCAATAAGCAAAACAACACCATAAAGCTACCAGATGTAGTTTTAAAAATACGTAAACAAGTACAGTTGACATAATTATTATCGAAACACATTCTTAAAAAATATTAATAGTAAGATAAATTAATAACATAAAAAATTCAAAAATTAGGTACAGATATTTGCCTCGTTTCAATATATATATATATATATATATATATATATATATATATATATATATATAAGTACAAATCATATTAATACAGAACTACAACCTAAAAACGTTTTATTTTAATATAACGAGTTCTGAATTTTTTTTTAATATTCTGATTGAAACTCCCATTTAAATAACATGGAGACTGAAACGATGCGTCAGACTGGACAAAACATGGTCATATTTCCCTGCATTTACGCGTCATCACTTTTTGTTCTCCACTGTCGCTATGTCAAGTAATTTAGTAATTTATATATATATATATATATATATATATATATATAGTACAAAAGTTTAACGGGATACGGTATTTGGGTTGAAAAAATTTATAAAAATGCAAGCATTTACAATTCTATCAATTTATTGTATATTCCAATATTTCGCCAGAAATTTGTGGCTTCTTCAGGGAGACACTAAAAATAATTTTATAATTTTACAATTTTACAATTATGTATAAAACAAGAAATAATTTAATGTGAACTATAGGTGAGAAATCTTACATGTATGATCAGAACACTATAAATGCTATTGTATAATATTTGAATGTTTAGAGTTGATTAATATTCCATATTTTCATCGTCCAACGTAAAATGTACACATTTAATCACAAAACTTATAAATTATCAAATAAATAATACAGTTATTAAAATATATTGTTGTAAAAGTCAGTAGTTAAAAAAATAAATAAATAAATAAAATAAAATTGTTAAATAAATAAATAATAAAATACAGTCAAATAATAAAAAAATATAATACTATGTCTAAAGCTACGTTAAAAATTTTTTTGAATAAAGCCTAGAATTTACAAACACAAAAACTCAATGTTCGGTACTGTAATTAAAAATTTTTAAATTAATGCGAGAGCGCAAGTCTATTTTTGAATTTTTTTCTATCGGCAAGTTATTAGTTCATTGACCTGAGACACAAAATTTGAAGGTAGCGCAATTATTTAAAACAAAACAACCTAAGAAGAAGAAGACATATTTAGTATTGATGTTCTATCCATTTTCATTATGTTGGCATAACTAGCGATTGAATTTCTAATATCAGATTTGTTATTGATTACACATTCTTTATTTTTTGTTATATGATATGATTCTAACCAAAGTCTTTTGAAATAATTATTTTCCACATCTAATATATACGGATTGTCGTAATCGGCTTTATGTGCATTACTGCGTAGGTGTATTGCCAATGCACACATCTTATTTGTTTTTGTTTGGTCACTCTTATGCTGTGTTATTCTGTTTTTTAGATTTTGTAGTGACGTTCCGATGTAATATTTATTGCAAGAACATTTGATAGCGTAAATTGTGTTTTTCGTGGCCAGTTTTGAGGTTTTTTCTTTCACTCTAGTGTGTAAGTCCCGTATCATTTTTCCGCTTTTTGTTACAAATCTTATGTTGTCATCTTCTTTTAATGTTGTTATAATTTTTTTAGACACTGGTTCGATGTTTGTAAGCGAAACATAGGTGGTTGTGCTTACACTATTCTCATTATTCTCCCTATTAATATTCTGTTGCAAGCTATTATTGAACAGTAAAGCATTAATCATACCTGTAGGATAACCATTTGTTATCAATAATGTTTTGGCTATTTTCAAATTCTTTTGTACCAGTGATGGGTGACTAATCTTTATGATTCTATTTTTTAGATTTAATATTACATTCTTTTTAGAGTTGTGGCTATGATTAGATGCATAGTGAATGTATCTACCTGAGTGCATCGATTTCCTGTACCAATCAAGAATAATTATTTGATTATCCGATCTTATTAGCTTAGTATCCAGGAATGGCACTGATCTGTTAGTTTCTGTCTCCAATGTAAATTGTATATTACTGTTATAATTGTTAAAAATCCGTAAAATTTCATCATGTCCTGTTTTAGGAACGGCTGTCACAATATCGTCCACGAATTTGTACAAGAATGGTAGTTTATACGACAGTTGTGGTATGCATGATTCCAGCACCATATCCATCACATATTGGGCAATTATCGGGCTGATTTTTGAGCCCATTGCACATCCCAGAATCTGTTGATAAAATTCTCCATTAAACACAAATACATTCGATTGATAAATAAAAGTTATAATGACTAGAAATTCATCAAGAGGTATGTTTGTGTGCAATTTAATAATTTCCCATTTGTTTCTTATTGCTGTAATTGTGATTTCTAGATCTATGTTGGTAAACAAGCTTATGACATCGAGGCTGATCAATACATAATCTTCTGGCAATTTTGTATCGTTCATCAATTCAGCAAATTGAAATGAGTCTTTAATAAAGTACTCATTATTACGATTGTATGCTCGCGATAATATTTCTGAAATCAAGTTACATAAAGGTTCTGTCGGAGTACTGATATTCGCTATTATTGGTCTCAGTGCTAGTTCTTCTTTGTGAATTTTAGGCAGAGCATAGTACTTGGCAACTGTGCTATTATAAATAGTAAGCTCTTTCGCCTCTGTTTCACCGATATATTTATTCTCTTTGAGATTTTTAACAATTTTGTTAGATTTTAATTGTGTTGAAGTAATCATATCAGTTCTACATTTTTTATAATATTTATTATCATTTAACAGTGCTGAACTCATTTCATTGTATGTTACTTTATTCATCGCAACTGTAACGTTACCTTTATCCGCTGTCGTGATAAGTAATTCCGGATGTTGTTTTAAGAACTTTTTTGTTTTGTAATATAAATCATTAAAATAGTCATAAGTGTTTGTAGTATTGTTAAGATAATTAGTTATTATATTTGTCGTTTGTGCGCGTATTGTGTCTGTGTCTAACTTACATTTAGATATTGCTAATTCAGTCTCAGCTATTAATTGTTTTATGTTAACTTCAGATCTTTGTATGTTAATGCCAAATTTACTTCCTAACGCCAAGAATTGTGATATTTCTTCCGGAATTTGTACATCTGAGATATTCTTAAACCATTCTTTAGGAATAGTCATACCTTTGTTTTTTTGTTCAAGCTTCAGTATGTTAAATTTCTTTAAATTAGAATTTTTAATATTACGGAATTTGTTGTTGTATTGTAGTTTTTGTCTTTTAGTAAATTCATCAAAAATGTGTTTTTGTTCCGGGTTTTCATAACTGTTGATTGCATTCGTTGTTGTTTGTAATTTAGTCTCTAATTCCTGTATTATACTATTCGTGATTCTAATTTCTAATTGTAGTACTTGTTGTTTAATTTTACTATTGAATTTTAAAATTTGATTAAATGTTTTCTTGTCTTCAATTCTCAATAACGTCATGATTCCCTTAATTCCATTCGTGATGTGATTTGGGAAAATATTGTGTTTTTTACATTGGATTAGAAATATTCTTCTGTTTCTGTACGATGCTAGTTTTGTTTGAGTTGTAGACCAAGTTTTATACAATGTGCTGTAGTCACTGCCATAGGTGTCAAGCAGTGAGCTGAAGTGACACCTATGGCAGTGACTACAGCACATTGTATAAAACTTGGTCTACAACTCAAACAAAACTAGCATCGTACAGAAACAGAAGAATATTTCTAATCCAATGTAAAAAACACAATATTTTCCCAAATCACATCACGAATGGAATTAAGGGAATCATGACGTTATTGAGAATTGAAGACAAGAAAACATTTAATCAAATTTTAAAATTCAATAGTAAAATTAAACAACAAGTACTACAATTAGAAATTAGAATCACGAATAGTATAATACAGGAATTAGAGACTAAATTACAAACAACAACGAATGCAATCAACAGTTATGAAAACCCGGAACAAAAACACATTTTTGATGAATTTACTAAAAGACAAAAACTACAATACAACAACAAATTCCGTAATATTAAAAATTCTAATTTAAAGAAATTTAACATACTGAAGCTTGAACAAAAAAACAAAGGTATGACTATTCCTAAAGAATGGTTTAAGAATATCTCAGATGTACAAATTCCGGAAGAAATATCACAATTCTTGGCGTTAGGAAGTAAATTTGGCATTAACATACAAAGATCTGAAGTTAACATAAAACAATTAATAGCTGAGACTGAATTAGCAATATCTAAATGTAAGTTAGACACAGACACAATACGCGCACAAACGACAAATATAATAACTAATTATCTTAACAATACTACAAACACTTATGACTATTTTAATGATTTATATTACAAAACAAAAAAGTTCTTAAAACAACATCCGGAATTACTTATCACGACAGCGGATAAAGGTAACGTTACAGTTGCGATGAATAAAGTAACATACAATGAAATGAGTTCAGCACTGTTAAATGATAATAAATATTATAAAAAATGTAGAACTGATATGATTACTTCAACACAATTAAAATCTAACAAAATTGTTAAAAATCTCAAAGAGAATAAATATATCGGTGAAACAGAGGCGAAAGAGCTTACTATTTATAATAGCACAGTTGCCAAGTACTATGCTCTGCCTAAAATTCACAAAGAAGAACTAGCACTGAGACCAATAATAGCGAATATCAGTACTCCGACAGAACCTTTATGTAACTTGATTTCAGAAATATTATCGCGAGCATACAATCGTAATAATGAGTACTTTATTAAAGACTCATTTCAATTTGCTGAATTGATGAACGATACAAAATTGCCAGAAGATTATGTATTGATCAGCCTCGATGTCATAAGCTTGTTTACCAACATAGATCTAGAAATCACAATTACAGCAATAAGAAACAAATGGGAAATTATTAAATTGCACACAAACATACCTCTTGATGAATTTCTAGTCATTATAACTTTTATTTATCAATCGAATGTATTTGTGTTTAATGGAGAATTTTATCAACAGATTCTGGGATGTGCAATGGGCTCAAAAATCAGCCCGATAATTGCCCAATATGTGATGGATATGGTGCTGGAATCATGCATACCACAACTGTCGTATAAACTACCATTCTTGTACAAATTCGTGGACGATATTGTGACAGCCGTTCCTAAAACAGGACATGATGAAATTTTACGGATTTTTAACAATTATAACAGTAATATACAATTTACATTGGAGACAGAAACTAACAGATCAGTGCCATTCCTGGATACTAAGCTAATAAGATCGGATAATCAAATAATTATTCTTGATTGGTACAGGAAATCGATGCACTCAGGTAGATACATTCACTATGCATCTAATCATAGCCACAACTCTAAAAAGAATGTAATATTAAATCTAAAAAATAGAATCATAAAGATTAGTCACCCATCACTGGTACAAAAGAATTTGAAAATAGCCAAAACATTATTGATAACAAATGGTTATCCTACAGGTATGATTAATGCTTTACTGTTCAATAATAGCTTGCAACAGAATATTAATAGGGAGAATAATGAGAATAGTGTAAGCACAACCACCTATGTTTCGCTTACAAACATCGAACCAGTGTCTAAAAAAATTATAACAACATTAAAAGAAGATGACAACATAAGATTTGTAACAAAAAGCGGAAAAATAATACGGGACTTACACACTAGAGTGAAAGAAAAAACCTCAAAACTGGCCACGAAAAACACAATTTACGCTATCAAATGTTCTTGCAATAAATATTACATCGGAACGTCACTACAAAATCTAAAAAACAGAATAACACAGCATAAGAGTGACCAAACAAAAACAAATAAGATGTGTGCATTGGCAATACACCTACGCAGTAATGCACATAAAGCCGATTACGACAATCCGTATATATTAGATGTGGAAAATAATTATTTCAAAAGACTTTGGTTAGAATCATATCATATAACAAAAAATAAAGAATGTGTAATCAATAACAAATCTGATATTAGAAATTCAATCGCTAGTTATGCCAACATAATGAAAATGGATAGAACATCAATACTAAATATGTCTTCTTCTTCTTAGGTTGTTTTGTTTTAAATAATTGCGCTACCTTCAAATTTTGTGTCTCAGGTCAATGAACTAATAACTTGCCGATCGAAAAAAATTCAAAAATAGACTTGCGCTCTCGCATTAATTTAAAAATTTTTAATTACAGTACCGAACATTGAGTTTTTGTGTTTGTAAATTCTAGGCTTTATTCAAAAAAATTTTTAACGTAGCTTTAGACATAGTATTATATTTTTTTATTATTTGACTGTATTTTATTATTTATTTATTTAACAATTTTATTTTATTTATTTATTTATTTTTTTAACTACTAACTTTTACAACAATATATTTTAATAACTGTATTATTTATTTGATAATTTATAAGTTTTGTGATTAAATGTGTACATTTTACGTTGGACGATGAAAATATGGAATATTAATCAACTCTAAACATTCAAATATTATACAATAGCATTTATAGTGTTCTGATCATACATGTAAGATTTCTCACCTATAGTTCACATTAAATTATTTCTTGTTTTATACATAATTGTAAAATTGTAAAATTATAAAATTATTTTTAGTGTCTCCCTGAAGAAGCCACAAATTTCTGGCGAAATATTGGAATATACAATAAATTGATAGAATTGTAAATGCTTGCATTTTTATAAATTTTTTCAACCCAAATACCGTATCCCGTTAAACTTTTGTACTAAATATTAAACGGTAGTTACTCTGACTCTATATATATATATATATATATATATATATATATATATATATATATATATATTTATTATTTTTTGTAAAGCCTTTTTTTGAGCTAAATAAAGTTATTGTTATTTTATATTCTTCAATATGAGATTTGTATAAAATGTTTTTATGTAAAATAGCAACTTTTTTACAGCGTAACTCTTTTAACCCTGAAGTACTAACACACGGTCTCTCAGACCTCCATGGTGTTTGGTTTTGTTGCCACCCGCCACCAATATAAATTTTGAATATTATATTACTAGCTACACATTTGTATTTAATAAAAAAAATTCTCAATTTATAGTAATATAATCGTTTAATAACAAATAAACCGAGTGTAAAAATAAAGAAAATTGTACTTGTAAAATTGTAGTACTTACGTTAGTTAAATAGAGTGTTAGTACTTAAGGGTTAGTAGTTTTCCTGCGATTTAAATTCGTAAATTTCAGACAGTAGTCATACGAATGTCAATTTTTTTTAATAGTTAGATTAGATCTTCCTTTCAGTAAACCAAGTTTCAACCATTTATATTTTTGTATTTTTCCAATGTCACCATAAAAACACTAGCATTAAATTTAACTTTTTCCAGTCATCGGGACAAGGAGAATTTTGCGTGGACGATACAAACAATATATGCAGACATTGTGGGAGCTCACCGAGATGGCTGTCGCTTGTATCTTCTGATATATAAAATGTGTAATAACTGAAAGGTGTTATCGTCATCCCAATGGTTGTACGTATACGTTAAGTCAACGGTATGTCTTCTTGTGTTATGTATTCGTATACATTACCTATATATCGAATCCCGCAATAGTTTGCTTATCTGTGGCTATACAAGTAGCATTTTATCTCGCTTTAAACGCCACGCTTTCCTTGTTTTCACTCTAATGGCGCTTTTAAATTTGCCATCTGCTTGGCAAATTGCCACAGATACCTTGTACTGATAACAGACAATATGGGGTTGAAAAAAAAAAACAACTGCAAAGTGGAATAAGGTTTTTGTAAAAAAGAATATTGTTTTTAATTTTATCTGCTTTTACTTCGTGATACATATTGAGTAATACGATAAAATAATGAAATATAATTACCTTGTAAAATATTACAATGTTTATTAAAAATTAATTACCGCAGTTTCAACCGTTAGGTCATCTTCAAACTAATTGTAAGTGGGTGATGCAAATAACATTGAAAAAAAAACCATTGAAATTTTTGTTTTTTAAACAATGTTCTGTGTTAATAATTTTAAAAACGTATACCATATAACACAGAACTGGTGCAAAAATACACCATTGTATAAATTTAAATAAACTAAATTTAATGTTAAAATAATATTATTGCAAAAAATATTGAATTTTATCTTTTTCGGTGTTAAAATATAACACCGTATACGAACCTTAATTTTTACCTAATTTTTAAATTATTTTACTGTGTAATAATGTTAATATCTATGACACTCAAAATTGAAATTAACATAAAATAAAAGTACTTTCAAATTAATTTTTGTATAATTTTTAATTAAAATTCGACGTGTATCATTTTCAGGAAAAAATATGTAAATGACACAAATAATAAACAAACAAAACATAGAAACAAGTTACTAGATAACAAAATAAAATAGATTATTTTATATTTATAAATTTTTAAATAAAGACACCTAAATTTTATTTAAATCAGAGTGCCTTCACACTGATTGATGTTATATTTTTCTTAATACATTTTTATTGCTTCTCTTATCAATCTACTGTCAATATTGTTTGCAATAATTTTAGTATTTTCAAATTTTACATTACGATAATGAGTTCTGAAACATTTTTTACTATGAAATTAACTTCTCTTAATTTATTACAATGAATTTTTGTGCTTCTTTCGCCGTGTATATTTATTACAAAGAACTAAACATTAGTTATTTTTTTAGATAAAGAAAAGTATTGACTCTGCCGGGAGTCAAACCCGGGTCTTCTGGCTTTCGCGGCCATAGTTCTAACCACTGAACCACTGAACAACGCCAAAAAATATTTAAATAGGATTGCTATATGTTCAGTGGTTAGAACTATGGCCGCGAAAGCCAGAAGACCCGGGTTCGACTCCCGGCAGAGTCAATACTTTTCTTTATCTAAAAAAATAACTAATGTTTAGTTCTTTGTAATAAATATACACGGCGTAATAAGCACAAAAATTCATTGTAAAAAACAAATTTCAACGCCAAAAAATATTTAAATTCTCTTAATTTACAAATCACATCTTATATGATCAACAAAATAAACTAACCTCCACAACACCAATATTAATTTAATTAACACAAAACCCAGTTGCATCTCATTTTTTTTTTCAATGCAATCGCAACCCAGCAGACGATAATTAGGCAATCAATGCTCGCGGCCCATAACTACCAATCAGCCCATAACGGGTCGGTTGCAATAGCTGGTCTTGGCGTCGAAAATCGTTCATCAGCCGATAGAGAATCAGTTGAGGTCGGGGCCCCCGTACAGCTAACGAGTATGCACCTTTGGTATGTTAACGAATGGCCGCAAACACATATGTGAAGATAACAATGTCATTACGACACTGCACACTATGGCCTGAGTATAGAATGAGATCAACGTCAAATTGCCCTCCCCCCTCTCCCTCTACAACTATGAAGATAATAGGCCAAGCTTGTTCCTCAGGTTTAATAAGAAGGTGATGGAGTATTATAATGGAGTTTGGCACGCAGTTTGATCGCTTACTGCTTAGGGATTTTTTTAAATTTTTGATTAGACTGTATATGGTATGTGGAGTATGATTAGTAGAATGGGGGTGTGTTTGATTAATAGTGGAGAAATTTTGATAGAAGCTACATATTATGTATATTAAAATATTTATTTTATATAGTGTGCGCCAAAAAGTTTTACATTATATGAAAAAAAATAACTAGTACTTTGAAAATTATTATTACGGGATTTTTTGGTGCTTGTCTAAATACTAAAAATGCGCTATGTATTTTTGCTATTTAATTAGATTAAAATTAAATATAAATATGAATTTGAGAAAATATATATAATGTATATGTTTCCAAAGAAGTCCGTTTGAGTATATACAATGCAGTTTTGGTGCCTACGTTGATGTATAGTAGTGAATGTTGGGTTTGTTTGCAAAAGCATAAACGGAAAATGACTGCTGTGGAAATGAGATTTTTACGTGGGGTATGTGGTGTGAATAGGAGAGATCGGGTACGAAATAGATTAGTGTATGATGAGTGTGAAATTGAAAAAAATGTTGTAGCAAAAGTTTGTGTTAGTCAGTTAAGATGGTTCGGACATGTTGAGCGAATGTCTAATGAACGTTTGGTTAAAAAAATTTATTTGAATGATTTTGATGGTATACGTTTACGTTGACGTCCGATGAGTAGTTGGAGTGGTATAATTGAAAGTGTTTTGCGTGAGCGAAAGTTTCCAAGTAGTAAGAATAAAAGAGCATGTATGAAAGGAATTATGAATGTTGATAAAGCAAAAGTTGCTTGTTTGGATAGGAATGTTTGGAGGCGACTGATTTCGGGATGATAAAAAGAGTTTGTGCTACACCCTTTTGGGTACATGGCGTGATTCTGTATGTATGTATGTATGTATGTAGTTACAGATAAATTATAGTAAAATTTTACTATAAAAAAATCTATAATTTTATTTTACCATAAATATTCTGTTTCTATCTCAAAATTCTGTAATTTTTACATAATTTATAATAATCACATAAAATAAGTAAAAATGACTTAATACATATGTAAAATTACTTACTTTTTGCAGATTACATTACATAGTTAATGTAGAGTTACGTATTGTTGGTATAACTTTTTAAATTATGTAATATCACAGCTTGCATATAAATATCTATAATAATTCATCAAAATAATGAGATTTAGTACATATTTTATCTAATAATACTAAAAAAAAATTTTAAATGGTATTCATTTATTTTAAAATAAATCCTACAAAAAATACTAAACAAATGATATTTATTTATGAAAAATTCTTGACAGTAAATTTACTGAAATTTTGTAAATTTACCAAAAAAGTCTTTACTAAAAAACTCTAATATTAGGTACATACATATGTACTTTTCTATCCCGTTTGTAATATATCATATTATATAATGTTTGTAATAGTTCTGATATTATGTATTTTTAAACAATTATGATAAAATTACAGCTGCTGAATAATTATACCTAGAAATACTGGGCATCATAATGTCTCATGGTTTGTAAGTAAAATTATATATTTTATAAAGTGTACAAGTGTATCTATTTATAAAAAATTTGTAAATGATTTAATTATTTAATTTATTTGATGTCTTTATGGCGGACAGTGTATAATAGCAATAAATAAAATTATTGATTGATTGAGAACCACTGATAAATCAAAACAAAAGAAAAGCGAATAACGTGTTAACATCAATTTGTCACGATAGTTATCAATTAGTTTCAGCGAAAATCTCGCATCCATTCATAATTCTATATATCGTAGGTTGTCGCATTTGCAATTACAATGCAAAACTATTGAGTACCACTGCTTCTAATAAAAAATCAAATACATTAGCATTAGGACATTAGAGACAGTCTATGAGAAATATCAATTAGCGATAAAGACAGAAGTCTAGCCAACTTTCGTATTTATCTTATATTGTCTTACATTTAATATCTCTCTTTTCATAGGATATCTTTTCAAATGCATTAAATTGCATAATACAATGGTGTGTGTGTGTGTGTGTGTGTGTGTGTGTGTGTGTGTGGTGTAAATTCTTTGAAATTTCCCTGTGTTTGAGTGGGTTCCAAATCGAGCAAAATCGTTGGCGAAAGATATCCGAGTAGGCGCTGGATGCTGCTGCACGCTGATGGGTTCGCGAACATCTTCATTAGCATAATTATTATCGTTTATAATTGATTCTGCTAACAGTTTGCTGTCACCTCGCTATTAGCGTAGGGTCCATTCACGAAGGTTGATCGAAAACTTATGCCTCCGAATCTATAGTTTCATTAATAGCATAGACTATATTCTGAGATTTTTTTTGCTCCAAACCAACTTATTTTCATGGCAATATGATAAACTGCAATATAATGTTATTTATGGAACAAGTCAAGAGATAATATTTACATTCTAAAAAAAATTATGTAATTTTCCCAAACTATGAGACACTATGATGCCCAGTATTTTTGGGTATAATTACACAACTGCTTTTTATTACGTTAATACCTATAAGATAAAATTATAGGCATAACTTATTGTTTGTTTCTCATATTATTTGTGTATTTAGGTTAGTTAGAAGTGATGATTATATAGTGTGGTGCCATCTACAAAATACACCTTTGCAATTAATTGATGTTTACATTTCACCTTAATTCGTTAATTGTTTCTGCGATTAAGATTGTGTTTCTTCATCACATTTATGCATAATATCAATGAAATTATAAATGCGGTTCTCGGAATTGTTGTATAATATGTGCATAATACTTAATTAAATTTTTGTACTATATTTTTTTGAATTGTCTGCATAATTTAATTTTTCTTTATATAAATTTGTAGAATAATTAATATTATTTGCTATATTTTAATGTATTATAAAATTAAATGTAATGATAACATAAATAAATTGAAAATAAAAGTAATTATAATACATTTAATTAATAAAATAAAATAGTTTTGTTTATTAAAGTTCCTAGTCTGGAGGAAATTGATTTCGGGATAGTGGAAAGAGTTTGTGCCACACCCTTTTAACTATATGGCGTGACTGTGTATGTATGTAATATTCATGCCATTTTTATATATTTTTTTCTTTTTTATTTTTTTCGAGCTCTCCTTCTCATACAGCAAAATTATTTATAATCCAGAAGAGAATCCTTAAATGCATTGCTAATGTTTCAAATAGATACTTATGCAGAAATTTATTTAAGAAATAGAAAATTTTTACACTCTACGATTTATTTATATAAGAAGTGACATTCATTATATAACTAAATAAATCTAGTTTTAACATACATTCTGATAATCATAACCACAATATATTTAATAAAAATTTCTTTTGTATACCCTACATCTAAACAAAATTTAGCACAAAATTTTCCTAATAAAATTGATCTAAAAATATTCAACAAATTAGACAATGATATAAAAAAATGATATTAACATTAAATCGTTCATACGTAAATTGTATAAGTTTCTATTAAACAATAATTTTATGAATATTTAAATATGTAATTAGTATATTTGTGATAATTTTTATACGCATGTATTTTATGTCAAACGAAATAAATAAATTATTTTTATTATTATTATGATATATGTTTGGTATATCAAAGCGTCGAATTTTAATATATAATTAAACAGAACTTTAAGCCAAAACTTATTTATTTGAATATAATGAGTTCTGAAAGATTTTTTATTTTAAGCATTTCTATTCTAACATAATTTTTTTTCTATCTACTTTAATTAAGCTACTACAGTCATATTATTTACTCAGTCTATAATACAATAGAAAAAGTTCAGCATTTATTGTAAGAGGAAACATTTAAATCTTCGGCTACCATCTAATGTATTTGTTCCTATTGTACGTAAAGTGTAGGCCCATCAATTTCACCTATATAGTTGGCAAGTAAGAGAAATTTACTTCTCTCTTCCTCTGTCTTTCTCTTTGAATCGGCAATGACACTCAGGTTGTATTCAGTTGTTGTTCTCGGGTATATTACAACATGTCTGACTCAATAAACAATTGCATGCTGATAATTCAAACACGGCCGCGATGATGGTTGGTTGCACCAGGGTGCAAATACATTTGTAACGTTATCATAAGTTTGAGACGAGAAGGAAACCGCGACGCGACACTGAGATAGGAAAGATCGAGATGGTATGTCTTTGCGAACGATTTCTGATCGCATATCGGGCGTGCGGTTTAATCTGCATAACATCGTTCATCACAAATATGTGCTGCTTCATTCATCCGGTTTGTACAGGGCTGGAATCGGTTGAAAATGTTTCAAATTGATGGAGGATACAATTAAAAAACAGTTGCCATTTTATATAAAAAAATTACACATTATTTCAGAAAAACGATAAATTTTTTGTAAAAATATTATAATAATCTAAGTTTAAGTAAAATAATTAATTTATCAAAAATTATATATGTTTTTTTTTACCGAAAAAGTAAGTAAACATATAAAATATTTTATATTTATATAATGTAAAAAATTTTCTGTTCTAGGTTTTTATGAAAAATTATCGAATCTTTTTTACAGTAATACACTATAAAAAATATATCCAATATTTATGTAATTTTATATATGTTTTAACAGTAAAAATTACAACATTTTGTAATTTTACTCTGTTAATTAATGTAATGTTAATTTTTTTTAATGAAAAATTACATTAACAAAACATAAAATTACATAATTTTTTTACAGTATAGCTACGTGTCATGAGCATAAAAATTTACATCACAAGCTGAAATTTATACAATCGAAAAATAGATATTCTATGGGTAAATATTGAATTTCTATCGAAATTATTCGGTAGTTTTTTAAATTAAATACTTTATTAAAATGACACATTTTTTTGTATTTTGTGTACTGGTTATATTAATAAATAGTTAAATTTATATATTCTATCTATTAATTTTACTATGAATTTAAAACCTGCTTCATTTGAATGGTCGGTTAGTTATTTATACACTTAACCAGAACACAAAATACCGAGTCCTTAATATACTATATTTTTTCTACAATTATAAAATAGAATACTGATTAAAAAATGTATTTTAACTAATAAATTATATGTTTTAGAAAATAATGACAAAATTTATTAAAAGAATGCTTTTTTTTAATTAAAAATTTTATAATTTAGTTACTTGTTTCTTGTTTTCGTTTATTTACTGTCATTTGTATCATTTTTCCTGATGAAGATGTACATTGAGTACGTCAATTATTAATAAATATTAATATAGAACTAAAACCTGAAGCCGTTTTATTTTCATAGGTATAATAAGTTCTGAAAGATTGTTTACTATGTTATATTTTGATTAGTTTATTCACTTTCATCTTTACCAAGAATCATATACCTACTAGCAAATTAATTAAAACGCACCCATAATTTATCTAGACGATTATATAACACCATCTATACTAACTAACGCCCGTTTACTATATATATAGAAACTAAATCAGACTCTGTAGCGTGTCCTGAGATCGTGGGGCGTCAGCTGGATAGATAAGAATCTAAGATAAGTGGTTTTCTTTCTAGTGCAGAGACGGTACTCGATGTCACATTTTACTAGAATTTAAATACGTTCATTGCGCACACATATAACTGTCGCTGTCTGCATCACATACATTTTTTTCTTTTTTCTTTCGATACGAAGATCCTTTCTCGTGGTATGCGCGAATGGGAACATGCATTTGTTATGTCGGTTCTTGTTTTTATATTGTAAAGTATTTTGATAACAAAAGATTTTCTAGGATTTACATTTACAGAATTTAGTTTTGTTTTATTATTCTACTTAAATGAGCATTTTTTTTGACTAAATATTTTGTTAATATTTAATAATTTGTATTATCAATTATAATAATTATTATCACATATGATAAGAGAGGTATTGTAATTATACCAAATTGGACATATTGAGATTTTTACAGATAAGCACCAACTAGGCTAATACAGTAACACAAATCGACTAATTTTTAGCGTGATGTTCATCTATCGGTCTGTCTGTGGACACGTGTAGAGCAAATTCGGATGAATGGATTGTTATCAAATTTTCTATTTAAGTAGCGGAGATAAGAAATCTATATCTTGCTCTACCTATATGTAAGTTAAAAATAAGAAATTTGAAATATTAAAAATGTAATGGTATTTCATGTCATGCAAGTTATACACATCTTTTTCTACCTTAGATACTTTATTCAAGTTAAGTTACAACAAGAATTGTTCCTTATTTGAATCGATAACGTAATGTTGGCGACTTTTATGACTGTGTCACACACATACGAAAATTGATTCGACTATTTGGGTAGACGAGCTGAACCGCAGAGCAGAATGTCAATGTAATAAGAAAGACGCGCTCGAAATTTTAGGGTTTATATCCCTTATCTTAAAACTTAGTAGTTACAAGACTGTTATAAGTTCAATCAACAATACTTACAAACAATTGTTCATTATTCAAATTTAAAACAACTTATCTATACAACAAATAACTGATTAGGTTAGGTCAAAGAATATTTAGAATAATACATAAAAAATTAATACATATAAGGTATATGGATAAGTACATTACAAAAACATATCATGTCAAATATGCTAAGAAAACAAATAATACACTTTTTTCCTGCAAAAATTGTGATGTATATTGATTGAAATTCATTGTTTGTGAATTAAACAGATGCATTACTATGTGCTGGTATTGTATGAAGTAATTTGAAGGATGGTAATTTTGAGAGTGATACGCCACTGGTTAGCGCGTGTTTAAGGTGGCAGTTAACGTTTGACCCGATCAATAACGCCGTAACCTCAACGTAAAGTAACGCTTAACTTAATGTAAGGTTTGTGTCTTATACAGCCGTTGATATCTTTATATGGAAGTACGTGACTTACTTGGAATTTTTAATCATTTAAAAAAAATTAAACTAAAACATAATTTAATTTCATCTAAAATTAAACTATATACAAGTATGTACTATTAATAGTAATCTTCAGGCTTTCACGGCCGGTATTCATTGAATTTATAGAATTTTCTGGGCTGGTATGTTGTGGTTGATCTATCCTCATCGCAGACATTTTACCATATGTCGTAAATGGTATCCTCAGTGCTTGGTAACTTGAATCACCAAGAACTGAATATGAGATTTACGACTAGGATAGATCGACTGCGATATACCAGTCCAGAAAATTATATAAATTTAATGTATATTATTATTTTTACCACTTTGACTGCAAGGAAAAGTGGTATAGCGTTTGTTACGGTGTCTGTAACATTTTCAAAAAAAAATTGTATATAGCCTCTAGTCGTAAGTCAAAATTTTGTGGCCGCAACTCCTCCTAGACGCATAAATTATGCAATTTTAACAAAGTGTTGCCAACTTATCGAGAAAAAAATTACTAAAATTTAAAAAAAATTATTGTGGCTACATTATTTATCCGATTTTAATCAAATTTTCAGAAAAGTTTCTCCTAGTGCTCACATAAATTATAATTTTATTAAAATACGGTGTTGCCAACTTTCCAAAAAAAATTAATAATTTTTTAAAAATTTGTTATGCCCGCATTATTTATCCGATTTTAATCAAATTTTAACAGAAGATACCCTTAGCGCCTATAATATTATATATTATCAAAATATAATGTTGCCAAGTTTCGGTAAAAATTTTTTTTATTCCTATTTCTTATCATTTAAAAATGTGATAATGTCACAGTGGTCTATATATGGGTTTACCCATGTACTTCTAATCTTGTTTATATTAAGGTTTAACGGCCAGTTTCGTAATAAACACTTCAACTAAAGTCGACTTTAAGCAGACAAAAAAGTATCTATTTTAAATTCTATTGACATAATTATTATTGATATCAATAAAACTCTGTTTTTTTTTTGTCAATTTTTCAAATTTCAAATTGCAAAATTAATTGTTGTTATCAATAAAACAATGCCGTAAATTGATGTAATTGTGTTTTCTCCGAAGATGTCAGATGAAGTACATTTGATGTTGTAGTTGTTTAGTGCTACCATCACTAATGTATATAGTAACTAACTGCTGTATAACAATGTCATTATTGTATTAATAACATAATAACTTCTTTCTACATAAGCAATATGGTAACGTAATATTAATATTATTATACGTTTAAAATTTTTTTATATTATTCACTTAAAATTTCTAATCTCGCATTTATTTTATAACTAGTTATTTCAACTAAGAAATACTAAAACACTAACTAAAGTTACGAATTTTTTAACCATAAACTTGTTATTTTTATAAGTCATTTCGGTTCAGGCAGAACCAAAACAAAAAAAAACCCAATGTTTTCTCGCTTGCAATCTTTGCAAAGCTGATTATTAGAAACAAGAATACAAGTAATCTAGGATTAATGTCAAGTGTATATAAGTTCTTGTACTAGCAATATCAAAACCAAACTAATTTGCATATAACGACTTCGAGTTAAAATAATCTTCAAGTGTGCTTGAGCACTCTGTACTTGTACTTATTACATGTAAACGTTGCGTTCAACTACGCATATAATATTGAATTTATTAATTATAACGAAGGTAGAAATATATATTTTTTTTAATTAGAATAGCCGACGGTATTTTCAAAACAAAAAGTAAAAGTATATCGTAGGATAATAAATGAAGCAAAAAAAAATTGAGAAAATGTTGGTTATTTTGTATAATCATTGTAAATATCTGGATAATATGGTTAATAATTTAATAATAAATATGGTATTTTATGCGGTAATTTTATCATGTAACAATTATAATATTCGATAGATAATGTTGGGGAAATTTAACAGAAGTTTTAAAAATTTTTGAGATAGAGAATACTATAATTTCTGTAATTTTTAAGCGGAACATGTGCTCGAGAAATTGATTATGTAGAATAAAACGTCTTTAGGTTTTAGTTCTGTAATAATTTATTAATAAATCAACGTTTCGACGAACTGAACGTGCGTCTTCATCAAGAAGAAAAAATGGAAATGACATTTATATTAAATAAAAAAAACATAGTAACAAGTTACTAGATGTAACAAAATAAGTGAATGTGGCAGCTACATTTTTTAATATGCTTCCTATTGCAATACGTAATCTTCAAAGTAAAGAGTTTTTTTTTGGTTAATATAGAGCTTTTTCTCAATAATGCATTTTATAATATTGCTGATTTCATGAATGATATTTACAAACTTAGAAATTAAATTTACTATATTTTATTGACTTGTTTGTATATATACATTGTTATAAAATGAAATTTATTATTATTATATAACTAGATCATACAATTTATTTAATTGGAAGAAGCCAAATTTTATTTAAATCAGTGCCCCTTCACATTGATTGATGTCATCTTTTTTTTTTATAAATTTCTAGTGCATTTTTATAACATAAATCAGTGTGAAGGGACACTGATTTAAATAAAATTTGGCTTCTTTTAATCAAAAATTTATAAATTTTATGATCTAGTTACTTATTTGTTACCTGGTAACTTGTTTCCATGTTCTGTTTGTTTACTATAAATGTTATTTCTATTTGTTTTTCCTGATAAAGACGCACGTTCAGTTCGTCGAAACGTTGATTTATTAACAAATTATTACAGAACTAAAACCTAAAGTTGTTAATAGAAAGAAGTTATGCTTTATTTATTTCAAAATCTTCAATATTTTAAAAGATTATTATCATCTAGAAATTTACCGAAACATTTTCGGTACCACTGGTCCTATTAGCACCCATCGTTTTGCGATTCTATGGCTAAAAAGGAGATTCAATTTCAACATCGAGGCGGCGCGGTATTACATGGTGATTTGCAAAGAACACACACACACGCACACATACAAACTCTAGCATTGCTGGCAAAATAGATGCGGAAAAGAAAAGTTAAGGGGACCGCAAGCGCGCGCGCGCGAAGCGGAGCAAAATTAAACCGCATTCCGGTTGTGTACACAGGCGCACGCGCCCCCAACACGTGTGAAGGAACACGCACGCATGCGCACGTGTAATTCTAGCACAACTAATACGAACGAATTTACATTACTACAACTAAGCTTGCACGAACTTTAGATAAAACGTTTTCTTGTATTTTTAAATATTTATAACAATTTTTTATCATTGACAATCTAATTATCATATAAGTGTGGACAATTTCGAAAACAATTACATCGTTTTCATATACAGAATACTTTGCCATTGTAAGTGTTCGCATTACATATACTTTTTATGAGTTAACATACTATCCATGTATTTATCATATATTTTTAATAAATCAGGGCCTGAAGAAGGAGAAAAACAATCTCCGAAAACATGTTTACAATGAATTGAGTTAGTGTTTTCACCATTCTGTAAGACTTCAGTTTCCAATATCATCCTATCAAGATATATATATATATATATATATATATATATATATATATATACAGTCAATTCCGCTTAATTGGGACACATCGGGACTAGAGCATTTTGGCCCAATTAAGCGGCTGCCCCAATTAAGCGAATTTTACATAAAATTAAACAATCCATATTTTTCTTTCAATAATTTTATTTTATAAATTCTTGGACAAAACTATAAATTACATAGGTATAACCAAAAAATATAAACTTTTAAGAAAAAATTATAATAAATTCCAAAATAAAATAATAAATAGGTACATACATTTTTAATTCAATGCAAAAATATGTCAAATGTAGTCTGTCTTTTGTTTTTGTAACATTTCACTTCTACAAAATATAATTTTCCATCTTGTGAATCAAAAAGATATGAAGCGTATCATATTAAATTTTTTGTAAATATTTTTTCTTGTGAATATTTGTAACATAATATGTACTGTGATCTTAAATTTACTGGCCCAATTAAGCGGAATGTTGTCCCAATTAAACATGTAAATTTACTGTTGGTTCCTTGGTTTGGTTTCTGTTTTTTGAGATTTGGCCCAAATAAGCGGCTGCCCCAATTAAGCGGAATCGTCTGTATATATATATATATATATATATATATATATATATATATATATATATATATAAAAATATATCGATATACCGATATTTTTAAAATATCAAATATCTATATTGAAATTTCAATATTGTGCAGCCCTAGTCTTGGACGATGGCTCTAGGACTTTTTTGGCATAAGCCCGGTGCGAACCAAGTATCTTTGGAGTCAAAATCCGATACACTACCACTGCCCCACAACTGCATGCAGTGAATACATAATCTAGTTATATTGTTTAGCAATTAAATAGTAAAGACAATTTTTATTAGGAATATTTTATGCAAACGATTGGTATGTATAGGCAATAAGCGTAAACAGAAATGCGTAGAACATAGTCATAGATCGAAATGCGAATCGGTTAGCGACGACGACCACTATTTATCTGCATGTCGAATGAAATCTACATTTTCGCATATCACCTCCATTCAACTGGAGTTAGGGCCCCAACGAGATGAGAAATTTCCGTACCTAACCTATCGTTAAAATATTCATGTAGATAGCGTAAATGATGCCAAATCCAACCAGCGCTTCTATAAATTTTAACTTCGCCACGATGACGTTAACTCGAAGAATTATTGGATTGGATTCTATTATCACTTGTGTTGTATATAAATTTATAACTGCTATGTGGTAATATATATGGTGTGTGTAGATTTTTTCCGATTTTTAAAGTAGTTTAGTTTTTTATTTTTTTTTAAATAAAGTTAACGAAGATCAGGAGCTATTTGGAGCTATTCAAATTTTTAACTGTTAAAGTAGAAAGCAATGATTATTGGGTTGACCGAAGTAAAGCTGAGACTAAACAATCTGGGCGAAACACAAAAAAGTTTTCTATTCCGAGTGATACGTATAAGTTTAGTAAGCATTAGAGCAAAAGTGAGTTAGGAATAAAATAAAAAATACGTAAAGTTTACTAAGAAATCAGGTTTTCGAACAGCTGTGTGGCTGATCTGATTTTATTTAATGTTTAATTCAATGACATATTATTGTATTGTCGCTGGAGACGTTATCTAGTATTCATTATATGCATTTAGATATTAGATGTGGGCACGCGAAAAAAAATCCCTGCCTGATTTATGTCACATCTCGTTAACTTGTTGAGAGATTAACCAGTGAATTGCAAAATGTTTTCTTATTTTGCTTTCACAAATACACGAAAACTTTCAATATTATTATTATTTTGTCGAATATTTAATACGTAATATTTTAATTATATGAATGATTTTAAAGATATACGTTTACGTGGACGTCTGATGAGTAGTTGTAGTGGCATGATTGAGAGTGTTTTGCAGAGCGTAAGTTTCCTAGTAGTAGGAATAGAAGAGCAGGCATGCAAATACGTTAGATAAATGTAGATGAAGCTAAAGTTGCTTGTCTGGATAGAGATGTTTAGGAGAAATTGATTTCGGAACAATGGAAAGAGTTTGTGCCACATCCTATTGGGTACATGGTGTGACTGTGTATATATGTATATAATATTAACAACTTTTTAAAGAAATCTTGATAATAATATACATTTTTAAGTTCCGGTTTTAAATTACGGAAATAAATATAGAAAATCAGACATCAATTAAAAAGGATGAGACTTTTGTGCACGCTAAAAAAAAGTGAATTAACGCCAGAATAGAACAATGTAACAACCATTAATAGAAATTTAGAACCGTTAAAAAATCATTTTAAATTTTATTTAAAAAAATTTTTCATTGACAAAAACTATTAAAAGTTTGACGAATATCATAGTGACAAGTTCAAATTCTGGGTTGTACTACAATTTTTATGTATTTTTTTAAATTGACTTTTTCCCATATCATGTATCAATGTATATGGAAATAAAATTATTATTATTATTATGAATACATTGTATTCGACTAATAGATGACAAGTCAATCATGCAACTAAATTTCGGATAAAACTTTTTACTTTTATTTTTATTATAACATAAACCATATTAAATGGAAATTACGAAAATAAATTAAAACAAAAAAAAAATCTGCATCAAAGTTGGCTGCGTCATGTTTTAGTGACAAAAACATGACGTAAGCAAGAATCGATTAGTTTTTGTTATTACACAAAGTCGCGCTAATTCATAGAAAATAATAACCGCGTCCAATTTTCTGTTACGTTCACTAAAAAAAAAAAAAGATCTAGTAGCCTCGAATAGAGGAGAAAAAACCAACGTAATTATAGAGTAACTAAAACTGTATTTATTACCTATAAACACTGACTTACATATTTATATTTTGTATTTAGTTTTTAGATGGATTTTTTGTTCTTGTTTAAAGATTTTTAGTTTTGCAATATGCTTTTAAGAATTGTTAGTTTATAATTGCTTTATTTGTAATCATAAATTAATCATTAAATGGCAAGATTAGAAGTGGTATAATGAAATCATCTTATAGAGTTTGTTTTTATAATTATATTTGCAAATGTGTTTGTAGTTTTTATTATTGTGTAATTGTAAAAGAATATTACTAAGATTTTATATTAAATTTATCAAACGATGAAGTATTTTTAAAATAAATTTTGTTTAAATCATTGCCCTTTCACATTGATTGATGTTATCTTTTTCTTTATAAATTTCTATTGCTTTTTTTAATAATTTGCTGTTAATATTGATTGGTCTTGAAATTATTATAGTATCTTCAAATTTAACAACATGAAGATTTTCTAACACATGTTGTCATTTTTATCTATTTTTCTGATGAAAACGCACGTTTAGTTAGTCGAAACGTTGATTTATTAATAACAAATATTAATAATAATAATTTATTACAAAACCAGAACTTAAAGCCGTTTTATTCTAATATAATGAGTTCTGAAATTTTTTTTACTATAATAAGATATGATTAATTTAAACTACTGTTAAAATCTGTTGAAATATAATAAATATTACAAATATAATAAATAAAAAACAATTCCGAAATTTTCTTCGGTTAATTTTAATGATTCTGTCATCTGTTTGTCATAGTTTGTCAGCAAAAAAAGCAGGATTCAGATCAAATTTTCCCGAGTTAGCAGGCGTGGTTAATTTTATGCAAAAGAAAAAAAAAGTTATTAAGAATTTTACTAGGAATATATGGTTGATGTGTAATTAATTTAAATTAATATAATAAAACTATCATGTATATATAGGTCCGTGAACATTAAATAGATGATAGATCAGAAATATATTTATTGCTACTTGCTTCAAATGATATTCAATCGCATTTTTATAGTGTGACGAAATTGAAAATATTTATTATACATTCGTTCCGGTTTATAATTTAATAATATTATTATTAATTGATATTTGAAACTCATAATTAATATTTTATACAAAAATTTATGCAAATATACTCGTAGTATAGTTAATCATAAATAATATGTTTCTAAATTATTTTTATTATCGTTTTGTGATCTTTAATATTATTTTGGTTTTCTGTTGTGCAATATGTATGTTTTTAAAAATAATTTAAATGAAAAATTTACATTTAATATTTTATTGTATTTAATGTAGGGTAAAAAAAAACTGTTTTAATATGGGATAATGCAGTGTACCGATGCAAAATTTACTAAAAATTCGCTTTAATTTGACATTCATGGAACAGATTTTGATTGAAGTTTTATTAATAGTTGAGTCTATAACATAAGAAACCCCCCCCCCCCCCGAAACAGATTTTGATGAGATTTGAATCGTTTTTAAGAAGTGTTACTATGGGGCAATGCAGCGTTCGCCTGCGGTTTACGCTGTAAATTATGAAAATTAATCAAAAATTCTGTTTGCTTATAACTTGACATCTACGAAACAAAGTTTTGATAGAAATTTTATTAATAGTTTTTAATTAAAATTGTACTATGAGGCAATGAAGAGTGAGTCGCAGGCGAACACTCTAAACGATACAAATTGACCAAAAACTGCAATTAAGTTAAAATAAAAAAATAAAATATAAAAAAATAAAAGTTATTTTTGAATAAAATACTGCTTTATTATTTTATAAAAACGACGTTTGGTCGAAACTGAACGCTCGTCTTCATCAGGTTAAAATTTATACTAATTAATTTCATTACAGTAAATAATAGTACATATTAACAAGTTACCATATAAGTAACTATATCATAAAAAATATGAATTTTTTTAATTAATTGTAGCCAAATTTTATTTAACTCAGTGACTTTTAGTGATTCATGTTATTCTTTTTTTATAAATCTTTATTGCTTCTCTTATAAATCAGTTGCTAATTTTGATTGGTCTAGCAATTATTATTACTGTATTTTCAAATTTTAATTAATATGCAATTAAGTTAGTTAAAATGGGTTTAAAGTAAATGTCATAGCGAAGCATAGGCATATATATATATTCATTTAATTTTATTTCAATTTTTAGTATCCATTTTTACTGTATCATTTTACAAAACCAAGAATAAGTTACTAAACGGAAAAAATAAGTATGCAACTAGCAAAATAACATAAACATGGGCACTCAATACGCCCATAATCGTTATATATATATATATATTGCAACAACACCTACATTTATTTCAGATGTAGGTACTAAACTAAACTTCATTCTAAAAAACCAAACTCGACATATATTGATCGATCGAACAAATCAAAACGCCCTTGATCCAAATGCATTCGCGACGAAGATCCTTGTTCCTGGATCAAACAACTGACTGTGCCAATAGGGCGTGGTCTACCTTCGCTTGCTTTTTTTCTTTCTTTAGTATTTTTTTCTCTCTCTCACAAGTTTTATCAGACATCTTTGGCGGTAACTTTGAAACCTTGATGTAGTATTGTAAGCTGTTTTCAATCGGCTATATGTCATGTATTAATAAAGTTGTTTATGACGAAATAATTAATAAACAATGATTAAGTAATAATTAAGTGTTATCGATTGAATTTTATCGTCCGACGAAAATCTATTCTGATTTAATTTTCGATCTGGATTGCAAGTAAAATAGACAGAGATGGTTGTTGTGTAAATTGAGATAAAATAAAATGAATATATTTGGTAACAAATCAATTTAAAATAATTTGAATATTAATTTTTGAATTTGTTACAAGTTGTATTAATATTTATATTAATGTTTATGTAGAATTATTTATGGCTAATATGCTAGTACTTTAATTTTTCATGTTTTTAATATACAGTGTGTGTCCGGATTGAGTTCAGTATAGGTGTAACCAACTAAAAATTTAAGAATTTCATTTTCATGTTTTGGGATTCCGCCCTGCTTTGTCTGAAAACAATTTTAAGCATATTTTTAGTTTTATAAAAATTCAGGCGGCTATGAAAAATGTAAAAAACTATTTTATATTCAAGTAAAGTGCCTTTTTGGCCAATAATACGGCATAATGTTCTTAAGAAAAGTTGTTCAGAATTTGAAATTATGACTCTATGCAAAATTTCAAAAAGATCGGCTAACTTTCATTAAATCCGCTTTTTGTGTTATTTAACGGAAAATCGCAGTAGTCGCAACAACAGTAGTCGTAACAAAAAAAAAAATAACAAAACAAAGCGATACTTATTTAATTTTCCAATTCTGAAATCTGTCAATATGTCTAAATAATAAAGATAATAAATATGTTAAATTTATTCATATCGCAACAAATACATAATTATAACAAAAATAAATTAAATAAGCCGTGTTAAATATTATGAAATCTTTTTTAATTAACACAAAAATAATTTTTTTCAAAAACTAACACACTATTACGTCAAATCAGATTAAAATTTAAGTCTACTACCATAATTCAAAGGTCACTAGACAAATCTCAAATCTGATAAATTCTAATTTAGTTTATTAAAAACAACAAAAAAATAATCACACGATCCAAGAACTCTCTTACTTATTATGAAATTATGACTAACTTGATACGTTTATATTATATACAGTGTATTTGTTTGAATAGTTGATACTTATTACATATGCCGATTAACATAAAACAGCAACAATTAAATATTTATTTCCGAATTTAAATGAATACATACATACACAATTACGTCATTTATCCAAAAGAGTGTGGCACTAACTCTATTTATTATCCTGAAATCAGTTTCCTCCAAACATCCCTATCCAAACAAGCAACTTTAGCTTCATCCATATTCATCTAATCTATCTCATACATGCTTTTCTATTTTTACTAATTGAAAATTTTTGCTCACTCAACATACTACTTCAACTATTCATCGGACGTCCACACAAACGTATAGCTTCAAAATCATTCATATAATTCCCTGAAGATGTCCGAACCATCTTAACTGACTAACAAAAAACTAGCAAAAACACTTTTTCAATTAAAATAAAACTGTTTAAGGTTGTAATTCTGTATTAATATTTATTAAGAATCGACGTTTCGATGTACTCAATGTACAGATAAGTAGAACTGTTTCTACTAGATTGACAGAACATAAGAAATCAATCAGAATACGTTAATCAGTGTAGAAATAAAAGCAATTTAAATTCTATGATCTGTTTATTTACTGTAAAAGTTATTTGTATCATTTTTCCTAATAAAGATGTACGCTGAGTATGTTGATTATTAATAAATATAAGTACAGAACTACAACCAAAAAAAATTTAATTTCAATATATTGAGTTCTGAATTTTTTTTTAATGTTATGATTTAAACTCCCATTTGAATAACATGGAGACTCAAACGATGCGTCAGACTTGACAAATCATTGTCATATTTAGCTGCAATTACGCGTCATCACTTTTTGTTCTCTACTGTCGCTATGTCAAGTAATTTAGTAATTTATATATATATATATATATATATATATATATATATATATATATACAATGGCGTAGCCAGAAACTTGCCATGGGAGGGGTTACTAAAGAAATGATATAATATTAATCAATAAAGATAATATTATAATTTACATAAAAAATAAAAAGCAATAAAAATTAATTTTATAAAAATGAAAGTAAAATAACATTCAAGTACATTTAAGCAAAATAACATTTCACAGACGTATTCATTCAGTACTTCGTCTGTTGTAAATATAATGTTGCGATGAATATTCAGTAGTTTAATTTTATATATCAACTTAGTTTAATTATATTGCTGATTTTGGTTTTTAGTCGTTCAGGTTCTTGGGGGGGGAGGAGAATTTAACCCCCCTTAAATACGCCACTGTATATATAAATATAAATATATATATAAATATATATATATATATATATATATATATATATATATATATATAATCACTTTTAAAAGTGATTTTTGTCAAAAATACTTATATATATATATATATATATCAAAAATTAAAATTCTACTCATATTTGATATAGGAGGTAAAAGTAAAAATTTATTTTAAAGTGCAAAATAAACGCCATTTGAATAAAATTTGGTTTTCTTTAATTAAACATTTATAAACATTTATAATCTAGTTACTTATTTTATTACTTAGTAACTTGTTTCCATGTTCCGTTTATTTACTCTAAATGTCATTTCTATCTTTTTTTCCCGATGAAGATGTAAGTTGTGAGGACGTCGATATGAAGACAGAACTACAAACTAAAGCAGTTTTATTTTAATATAATGAGTTCTGAAAAATGTTACTTTATGTTACTTTTTTCTCCATACACCAATCTATTTCGTACCCGATTTCTTCTAGTTATACCACATACGCTAGGCAAAAATCTCATTTCCACATCAGTCATTTTCCTATTAATTTTACAAATACAAATTTATTAAATACAAACACTCTGTATAAATTAAATATCGTATTCATTAATTAGCTTAATTAAAATATTAAAGCCATATTGATTGATGGGTCGATGAGGACACCGCCTTCTAGATGTTGATTTGTAGGTCGCCATAACGAAATGATAAACAAATGAACGCAGCCACATATGACAGCCTTTAGACTCACGGGCCACCTAATTTTTATTCTAATTTTAAAAACATGTTGTACGAGGTCTCTATAAACAGTCCAGCATAAAACGAGCGATATATATATATATATATATATATATATATATATATATATATATATATATGTTGACATCAGTCTGTAATCTAAGCTGGTTTTTTGCATAATTTTAAGGCCTGATATTTCATATTTTTATGCGATAATATTATTTTTGTAATTTGCATTTAGAAAATTATATGTTACATATATATATATATATATATATATATATATATATATATATATATAGTTTGTAATAAATAATTAATTAAATTTTTTTTAAATACATGAATACGCAAGGTGATTTCTAACGAGTATACTAACTTTATAAATAGATAAAAGATGGAGTAATTCTAAATTTTATCAAGATTATAATTTTATTTTAAATGTTTCAATATCTTGCAAATATTTTGAGTTTGGTAACCATTGAATTCAGCGCATCAAAATTTATATATTTTAACATAGTAAAAAATCTTTCAGAACTCATTATATTAGAATAAAACGGCTTTAGGATATAATTTTGTATTAATTTTTATTAATAATCGAAGTTTTAACGTATGCCACGTACATACACTGTTCGAAAAAAAATACCCTTATTAGTGCCTATATAAGTCCGTTCCCTAAAAAGGGTAAATATGATTACCCTAAATAGGTAAATTCAAAAGAGTACTTTATTATCCTAGAAAAAAGTAAAAAGGCAGTTATTTACCCTTATTTTTCGTATTTTTTGCCCTTCCATTAAGGTAAAAAGTCAAATATTTTAAAATACACAAGAGGAGGGCAATTTTTTGCACTAATAATGCTACAAATTCAATTACCCTCGAAAATTTTTACTCTTTTACCCTATTATTTTGAACAATCTAGTCATCAGGAAAATTTACACAAATGACGTTATAGTAGACTAAAACGGCTTTAGGTTCTAGTTCTGTAATAATTTATTTTATTTATTCAGTTCGTCGAAACGTCGATTATAAATAAATATTTATACAAAACTTTAACTAAAGCAGTTTTATTTTAATATGAGTTCCAAAAGATATTTTATTATCTTATAATATACTTTTAAATGTTGGTACATATTTTGCAATCAAATACAACAACAAAATAAAAAAAAAAATATACTCCATAAAGGATATTCTGATCAATCATTTTATATGCCGTGTGTACAAGAAAATAAACAATTGCATTTAATAATTTAATAAAAAATAAATGCAATAAGAGTAAGAAGAAAAGAAAAGCAAAAAAAAAACAATGCGCTCGTAATTGCTGCTGGGCGATCCGCATTGTTATTACGAAACAGTAGTATTATAAATCATAAAATAGATTCTATTTATATCAGAACTAATTATACGTGTGTATAGTAAAATGATAAACATCGCGTCAATTATATTAACTGAACATTATCGAACGGAAACAATACTTACTCTATGGTAGTAGTTTCTATATGTCAAAGTAGGCGTTGAAACATTTCATATCCTTGTTGCTGTGACAACACTTTTATAAACCACTGTCCTGTCTTGAGAAACTTACAAGGAAAGTTGTTAAATCGTTACCAATTAAGGTGCTCAAATTCTGCTAAAAAGATACAAATGATTCACCAGGAAAAATGATACAAATGATATATATAGTAAAATATTTACTATTAATATCATTTTTACCACGCTTATATTAACTCACTCTGTTGTTGTCGCGGTCAGTCACGGTCAAATTTTGTAACCAATTTTTAGACCACTTCCTATCATTTAATCTCACTAAAATTTTGCATGTTGTTTCATTCCAGGAGACAACACAATATTATATAAAAAAAAAAAACCGATTACAAGATATGACACGCTTATATTTATTTTTTTAATACAACTAATGACATCTGTCACATGTACAATTTTTTTGTTCAATTAACAATTGAATAATGTAAATGACAGATAATAAGACTAAAAAGCAGAAAATAAAATATATAAAAAAACTTTTTTAAAAACCACGCTTACATTTAAATGCACTAAAAAGAGGAAAATAAATTTTTTCCTGATTATCCAAAATTTTTAGAAAGAAATAAAAGCGTGAAGCGCTTATTCATCATTACGAAATATATAGTTTCCCGGCGCTCCACGCTTTTATTTCTTTCTAAAAATTTTGGATAACCAGGAAAAAATTTATTTTCCTCTTTTTAGTGCATTTAAATATAAGCGTGGTTTTTAAAATATTTTATTTATCTTATCTACATAGAAACAAGTTACTAGGTAACAAACAAGTAACTAAATTATAAAAATTTTACCATTTTCAACCTATACCTATTTTACCTATTTATTTTTACCTATTTTCAATTCTATTACAGAGAACTTACCAACTTTGTGCTGTAATATATTATAATATAATAATGTATAATATATAAAAATCTAATAGTAATAGTTTACAAACTGTCCTTGTTAGTACAAATAATTTTAGTTTTAATTATAAAAACAAATGAACAATTAATGTTCTAGCTGATATTAACAACAATAATTTATATTAAAAATTGTATATTATAGTTTTTCTACATTTATAAGGTGTCGTATACGATCACTGATATTTTAAATCCAATTTGAAATTTATTTCTGTTTCAATTAGATATAAATAAAGTTGATAATGTTTTTAGTTTGTAATTATTGTAATGTAATTTGTTTTTCGATGTCAATATAGAATTTATATTACAGTTTTTATACATGTTGTTCGAAATTTTATTTGTAAATTATTTTAATTATATCTCTTTGTGGATTAAGTAATTTAATAAATATAATTTGTCTGTCAGTTTTAAATAACTATGATAAAATATATGATTAAATCCGGGTCTAAATTCAAATAGTTCTAAAAGTAAATTTGCTATTTATAAATAATGTGTTTTTTGTTTGTTTACAATGTGAATGAAACTAGAGTTGCTTGTCTGGATATGTTTAGAGAAAACTAATTTCAGGATAGTGGAAATTGTTTTTGTCACATACCTTTTGATTACTTGATGTGATTGTTTATACAGGGTGTAACAGAATAACTTTTCCTAAATTTCAGAAATGATAAAGGGCATATAAAGAAACATTTTTTATTAATAAACTAGTGTCCGGATTTTTTTTTCTTTTTTTTAGGCAGTCGATTGTACATCGTTACAACTTGTGTATCGAAAATGGTGGTCGTAACTTCAAACAATTTTTATAAAGTTTAAAGCACTATTATTTCTAATAAAATGTTCTTTAACTTAACTACTCTTTGATGTTGTAATAATTAAGATTGTGTTTAACGATATCTAGTGTATTTTGACACCGAGAAATTTCCGGACATTAGTTTATTAATAAAGAATGTTTCTCTAAGTGCACTCTATTATTTCGGAAAATTAAAAATAGTTATTCTGTTACACCCTGTATATGTAATAACAATAGACATAATTGAAAACTAATTAGTTTACTATCACAGTTAAATGACTTTAAAATAATTATATAGTTATATACAATATATAATTCAAAACCATGTCATATATATATGAAAAAAAAATTATATTAGCAATAAAACAAATGCATTTCACTTGTTTGAAACCTGTATTTAGAATGTTTATATATATATATATATATATATATATATATATATATATATATAATAATAATTGATAATCATAGAATATAATAAATGTATCTATTATTCAATGTTTATAAATCACTCCCGGAATTCAGTGATTTTTCCATGATACAGCACGTTACATTGTTACCAACATTCTAAACTGAACAATAACTACATACAACAAATCAAACATATAGAGTAACAACTAACTAGCAATCGGGGCGAAGAATAAAAAATTCGAAAATAAAACAACTGACGCATTGTACATAATTAATATTATGGTTATATTAGAACTTTCTAACAAACCAATTAATTGTAAATTGACATAACGAGAGATAGATAAAACGGCCATTTGCACACACACACACACACACACACACAACAAACGACTAACTAGGCATTCGGATTGCGGACAACAATGCCAGGAAATTCTCAAAGGAAATTATTTGTTAGTCAACCCTACGGCAGAATTTAGTACATATATCATAATTTACTTGGATATATGCTATCGTTTTTTTTATCGTCGTCAGTAAACATGTATTATTAGCACTGAATATAAAAACAGATTGTGCAATTATTGTTTATATTTATTGCGATTGCAAATTGGTGACTATTTTTGTTGAAATGGAAAGAAAAATGGAATTTTTATATACAATGCCACGCTCTAAAGTATTGCATAAAGTGTGGTGTTTTAAAAACAACCGTTAAACAGGTTGATTTTAAAATAAAAGATTTTAGATTGAAGTTCTTCTTTGACGTATTGATATACTAAGTAGTAATACATACTAACATACATACACAATCACGCCATGTACCCAAAAGAGTTTCTTTCCATTATCTCAAAATCGGTTTCCTCCAAATGGGAGAGATATTTGGAGGAAATAATAATAATAATAAATTTATTACAAGACAAGACATAAATATAAAAAATGCAAAATCAGTTAATATATAATAATATTAATATACTATAGATAGATGAATCTTGTGTTGAATGTTGATAAGTGCAAAGTTTTAGTTTTTGAGAAGGGTGACTTGATGACTGAATGTAATGTATATATTGATGGTGCACGTTTAGAGCAGGTAGATGAATTTATGTATTTGGGTACTTTGCTGTCTAGAAATGGCCGTTTTGATCGTGAAATTGAAAGGAGAGTAAATGCTGGTTGTAAGGTTTTGGGTGTTTTGGGAACTTTTGCTAGGAATGTAAATGTTTTCAAAAAAGCCCGTTTGAGTATATACAATGCAGTTTTGGTGCCTTCGTTGATGTATGGTAATAAATGTTGGGTTTGGTTGCAAAAGCATAAACGGAAAATGACTGCTGTGGAAATGAGATTTTTACGTGAGGTATGTGGTGTAAATAGGAGAGATCGGGTACGAAATAGATTAGTGTATGATGAGTGTGAAATTGAAAGAAATGTTGTAGCAAAAGTTGGTGTTAGTCAGTTAAGATGGTTCGGACATGTTGAGCGATTGTATAATAAACGTTTGGTTAAAAAAATTAATTTGAATGATTTTGATGGTATACGTTTGTGTGGACGTCCGATGAGTAGTTGGAGTGGTATGATTGAGAGTGTTTGTGTATATATGTATATACAAATATATTATTATAACTTACTTAATTATTTAAGCTATTAATTAGTAAAGCTAAATTTTCATGAAAAATATAAATATTAGATAAACTATTGTTCAAATTTCTGCACGTTATGTTGATTGGTGCGTTATATAAAATACATGTTAGGTCGATTTTATTTGATAAAAATAGAAATTTTCAAATACAAGTCAATTTCCAACTATAATTTGTTTTTCTGCTTGGTGACCAGTCATCAAGCACTGAGAATGCCATTTATGATGTATGGCAAATCGTCTGCGGTGCGGGGAGATCGACTACGGCATACCAGTCCAGAAAATTTTATAAATTTAATGAATGCTGTTTGTGAAAGTCTGAAGATTACTATTACATTAACAAATATTAAAAACAAAACAAAACTTTTATAAAAATTTTAATTTTCTGTCGAATCAATAGCAAAAAAGTTTATCAATCAATTGGTAAGTAACACACATTGTAGATACATTAATTTACAACTAAACAAAAAACCAAGAATTTATCAACATTTGTTACAAATTCAACAACAATTTCCAATCGGTCAATAACAATAAATGCAAACATTAAATGTTTTAGTCATAAAAATCATTTACCTACTACGTTAATGGTGCATCAAAGTCACTTATCTGAGTGCAGACGTACTGAATTAGGCTCGAGAAGGACGATTGGTTTTTGCATGAACGCATCTGGTGTGTATATTTGTGCCCGCCAAGCATAATTGTATTTAATTACAAAGACCAGAACAGGCGTGCAACTATGTCATACCAAGACTTCTTCTTTTAGTGCCACAGACAATTGTTAACCATCCTGTATCACGTTCGGCACACTGATCGCACGCTAAGATTGCCAACCAGTACTTCATCAAAGTTGATGGTATTATTGTCAAAGTTTTTCTGCTCCATGCAGTGCCGGATTATCAGTGACATTTAAATGAATGCTAGCTAAAATAAAGCAATTTACATTTCATTTCTGTGAGTAGCTGGTTGGCCCAAAGATACATAATGCTGTTAATAGGGTCATTCAGTTGAAATTATCGAAACTTTATCCTAAATAAAATGATACGTATTTTTTATATGTTTATATTTATATAAAATAATTGCAGGACGCATCAATATTAACAGTAGACTGATAAGAGAAGCAATAGAAATTTAATAAGAAAAAGATAACATCAAACAGTATGAAAGCAATTTGATATAAACAAAATTTGGCTTCCTTTAATTACAAATATATAAAATTTACGATCTAGTTACTTATTTTGTTACCTAGTACTTTGTTTCTATACTGTAAAAAATATCGGTAATTTTATATAAAAACCTAGAGCAAATAAATGATTTACACCAGTGTAATATCACAGAAAAATTATTACGTTATATAAATATATAATTTATGTAAGTTAATTAATTATTTTACTTAAAATTACAAAATTATATTATTTTTACAGAAATTTTATGTAAATTATCATTTTGCTGAAATAATATATAATTTATTTTTATTATGATTTTTACATAAAATAGTATTTTTTTTATAGTGTATTTTTTGTTTATTTACTGTAAATATCAGTTGTATTATTTTTTCCTGATAAAGATGTACGTTGAGTACGTCGAAACATCAATTATTAACAAATATTAATGCAGAACTACAACCTAAAACCGTTTTATTTTAATATAATGAGTTCTGAAATATTTATTACTACGTTAAGTTATAATAAATTGGCAGTACCATTGTTTATTTTTGTTTTAATTTGAATATAATTATTGCAAATATATAAAAAATGCAATATGCACCGCCAAATTTGTCAGCAATTATATGATTGACAAAAAAAAAACGATAATTTTTCACAAATTACGTAACAAATATAATTAATATATACATGTAGTATACTTGTTGTTCTGTTAAGGTTAAGTTAGATTGTTAAGGTTACTTGGTATGTATTTATTTTTACTTTAGTTTCATTTAGTAGACTTAAAAATAAAATAATATTTGTCATTAGGAGCAGAATGCTCTTTTTAGGTTTCGTTCAGAGTGCTTGGCCTCAGCTGTAACTATCTGGGCTCAACATAATAAAGATCACTTCTTACATCTCGTAACTAACTTACAGAGAAATAGAAAATGAAAAACTGAAAATGTAAAATTTTACAAATACCATTTTGGTTTGGTACGTTTCGAGCCGTAGAAATGTTCAGAATATCAATATAAATTTAGCAATTGTCAATTTTCAAAAAATGCATAATTTTACAAACGAGAGCCCCGAATATTTCTCTCTGCCTTAAACCGGCCCTGTGCAATGCACGAACTGGATTGATCGCATTCAGAACAACGACATGTGTTGTTTGAGTACAGATCAGAAATGATGCGAATTAAATTCTAATAAAACTGGATCGAATCAAAGTTTTTTTCGCAAAAATATTTTTGTTCTTTTGAAATGCAGTATACCAAGTACGGGGCCTTAATTGGTAGAAAATTTCTACTTAAAATTAGTCTACCATATGTGGTTTTAGCTGTAATTTCAGAATTAGTTTCTAGTGGAGAAAAATGTACTTATTTAGAATTCGTTTTATTTAAAGATATTTTACGAAAATTTTTACATTATACTTTATACTATATATATATATATAAATAATCTGTAAAAATACTAAAATATTTTGTATTATACTGACGTCTGTAAATTTATGTACTAAACTGTTATAAATCAAAAAATACAACGGCAAAACTTAATGTTCGTCTTCAGGTATCAGTTTTTTTGTTAAAGACGAGCGTTGAATTTCGTCGAAACGTTGATTATAAATAAATTTCAATTCAAAACTTGAATCTAAAGTAGTTTCATTTTATATAATGAGTTCTGAAAGATTTTTACTATTGTGTAAATCAATTGCCTCAGATTTTTACGTAAAATTATTGAATTTTCTTTTACAGTGCATATTTTATACTTTCATTGTATAAATACTTGTAACAACATTATATGCTATAAGTAAACACAATAAAATATATGTTCGAAATAAATTTCAACAAATTGCAATAATATTCAACCTATTACATTGTTATGTGACAGCTGTTTAATATCATTAAAATGTAGGTAAATCTGAACTGCATAATTTCTGCATAATTTTACGTGTATATACCTTATAATCGCAATCTATTAACAAATAGCACACATACACATAATATTTGCAATTCGTGAAACGTGAAGCACGGTCGGTCGGGTGGTGCGCGCGGTGAACTGCATTAGTGAAACAAAAACAATTATAGTTTGAATGTTTTTGTCTCTTTCGTGATGATGGCTATAGATAAGCCTTTAACCTATACGTGTATATCGCAATGGACTTTATAAATCTTCAGCTACAAACTTGGCTAACTGGCCGCCGGATCGCATTGTTTTATCAGACTCTTGTGTTCTATATGGGACCCTAGAGAAGATAACTATGCACCATATACAGGAACAGGGCGGCGACGAATACTGATTTTCTGCAGGAGGTTTTTTTTTTCTCTTGCGATCGAGCGATTCAATGTGTATAGTATGTAACACTTACGGCTGTACAAGTGTTTTACTATTCAAGATACTGTAGATATATGTCGGGAAAGCTGATGAAATATTTTATAAAACGGGGGGTTGGGGAGGAAAGAGAGCTTTATTCAGTTATGTATTATTTGAGTTACATAATGTAATATTGTTTTTTTTTTAAGTTTTATATATTTATTGATTAAGTTAACAAAATTTTGTGTAACCGACTTTAAAAGTAAAAAAAAATCTTGAAATAATTTTCTGAAAAATTGTATTTAGTATTTGCACTTATTTGTATTTCTCTTTTGGAAATAAAATATATTATTTTTGTTTATTTTGCAATTTAAAAAGTATAAAATAATTTTTTTTTATAATTATTGAAATTAAATCTAGGCATTTTAAAACAAACAACATCGTAGAAAAAAATAATCTACTTGTCTTGTTAACTCAATGATTAAATTAACATTGTTTTGTGTAATCGGCTTTAAGAGTAAAAGAAAAAAATATTGTCCTGAAAAATGCATTTTTCTTCTCGAAGTACAATATATTATTTTTGTTTATATTTCCAATTTAAAAAGAATAAATATATAAAATTAAAAAAATTTTATAATTGGCGGATTTAAATTTTTGACAAAATAAAACTGCTTCAGGTTAAAAATTTTGTATTTATATTTATTTATAATCGACGTTTCGACGAACTCAACATCCGTCTTTATCAAGAAAAATAGAAGACATTTTCAGTAAATAATGGAACATAGAAACAAGGAACTAGGTAACAATAACAAATAAGTAACTAGATCATACAATTTATAAATTTTTAATTAATGGAAGCCAAATTTTATTTAATTCAGTGCCTTTATAGTGATTGATGTTATCTTTTCATTTATAAATGTTTATTGCTTCTCTTATCAATCTGCTGTTAATATTGATGGGTCTTGCAATTATTACAGTATCTTCGAATTTTACATTATGAAGATATTCTAACGCATGCATAGCAGATTTTTTAAATTTATTTATTAAAAATTTATAAATTTTATGATTTTATTTTCCTACCTAGTAACTTGTTTCTACGTTCTGTTTATTTACTCTAAATGTTATTTGTATTATATTTCCTGATAAAGACGAATGTTAAGTTCGTCGAAACGTCGATTATAAATAAATATAAATACAGTACTTAAAGCAGTTTTAATTTAATAAAAATTCTTGACATTTTAATACGAACATCGCAAAAAAAAATTAACAATATAAAAATAACTTCAACAAACTCTCAAAACTAACACATCAAAACCTTTCGACGTATTCAAGATCCTCATTTCCGATTATGTTACTCGAATACATATCCCCACATATATATATGTACTTGTACAATAAACCATCTACAGAAGAGAACATGTACTTTTGTACTTACATTCATATGAAAGCACTTGTCGTCGCCGTCACGATGACATCTGCAAGACGACGATTGACCTTTGCCCCTTTGGCTCCATCGTCTAAGCCGGCAGCCTAGTAACAATGATGACACTGTGTATATGCAGCACGCATGCGTGATAAAACAAGCATATAGTGTTACAGCCGGCACACTCTGTCAACATGTCACTTTTGAGTTCATGAAGAGTTGATGAACGGCTATGAACGGAATAGGTTCACTTTTAACCAGGTAAATTGGTCGAGTTTTTCGCCGGTGAAATTCACACAAATATAAAGTTTTCTTTTGTTTTAATGTTTTTAAATATTTTTATGTCACGATTATCGTTTTAACAGGGTGACCAGATTTTTTTTTTACAATATGAGTATAATTTTAAAACTTTATTAATAATATAAAAATATAAGACTAAATTTTACTTTACAGTTACCAAATGTATTTGCTTGAAACTTTACATTCTGTTACTTTTGCATATTTTATGAATATAATTCGCAAAATTTTAGTACGAAAATAATATTTACAATGTTAAAACTTATTTTGAAAACTCGTTTTTAACATAGGTTATACGTAAGACGAATTGATATATTGATAAGTTAGATAAAGAGGTTAATTTGATTATGTTTAGAAAAATTTAAGCCATGTGAAAAATTTTTAGTTGTTTTTAACTTTAAAAAATTAAAAATAACATTATCTGTTAGTAGTTATGTAAATATGGAAAAATATGGTAGCAGTTTTTCAACATTCAACATGTTAAAAACGAATTTTCAAAATCAGTTTTAATATTTTAAATATCATTTGCGAACTCAAAATTTTGTGATTTATATACATAAAATGTGCTAAAGTAACAGTCTGTAAAGTTTGAAATAAATACATTTGGTAACTATAAAGTAATCTTTTACCAAATATATATTTCTGTCATTAAGTGATTAGATTTTTAAAATTAAAAAAAGTAAAGGGTATCTAAATTTACAAAAAAGTAATTTCTACTAAAAATAGGTTATATCTGATGACCCTACGTGGTAGAAATACTGAATGCGACTGAATGTATAGGAACAGTTTATTTAGTATTAATGTTAATGTTAGACTAACAAGATTATGTAACTAATTAATATTTATTATTAAATATTACTTACCTTCAAATTCAAAAAATATTGTTTTGGTAATATTGGTTAATATAGTGTAGTGACCTTGGAAGATCAATTTATTAATTTTTAATTTTTTTTATTAAACTTTAAAACGATTAAAAATCATTAATATTAGTTAAAAAATTTAATGAAAATAATTCTAAAAAAATGATTTTCTTTATTTATCTATAATTTAAACAAAATAATAATGTATGTTTAAGAAGGTTTGACGGAGAAATAAAAGAAGCAGATAAATTGCAAAAATTCTTTATTATTTAAATCTATTATTGTATAAAATTACAAATATACATAGTTAAATATACATACACCAAAAAAATACAGATTTATATAAAAATTTACAAAAAACTGGTGTCTCTTTGTTTTACATTACAATACAGTATATACAACATTATAAAACAAAAAAAAATCTAATTGTGACTACTTGCGCTTGGCGCGTGCATTTAAAATTTTTTCTTTATTATATTGGTAACCATGAATGACTAACGAACACCAATGAGAGATGTTTTCCTTTTTTTTTTCTTGCATTTGCGTAATAATATACATATATATTATATATGGCTGTTTTCCAAACATTACGATAATTAAACAAAAATATCTTACAAATATCAAAATATATAATATTCTGTATCACAATCCCAATATATCGGTTTCTAACAACAGTACAACAACGTGACTCTTGCAATTGTATAGTTTGTTTTTCATGGACAAAGATTAATTGTTATATTTATTTATGGTAATTATATTGCGTCGAAAAAACTGCAATACACAAAATAATTTTTTATAAGAAGTTGCATTGCATCTGTTTGAAAATTTTAAATAATGTTAACGAAAGATCATAAAAAAGTAAATGCCAGAATTACGGTCAGTTTTGTAATAAATATTTTAACTAAAGTCGACAACAAAGTATTGTTTTATTGATAACAATAAATAATTTTGCCATTAAAAGTATGAAAATTGACAAAAAAGCATCGTTTTATTAACAGCATGCTATGGTAGAATGTAAAAATCGAAGATTTTTTTGCTAACTTAAAGTCGACTTTAGTTAAAATTGTAAAACAAATCCTTGGTGTTTAATCTCACGAAATAAAGATTACAATTTTGAAAAAAAATTAGTTTCAAACACAAAATAAAGCTATATGTATTTGAAATATTAAAAATACGAAAAATTTGTTGTTGTTAATGTAAGTCGATAGTTACACTGAAGGGCTCTTAGGTGGGCTATACACGCTCAGTTTATTGCACAGTATTAACTGCGCAAGCCAAAATTTCGCAGTTACGTTTGGCATGAATATATACTGAGCAAAATTTGTAGCCAATAGATTTTTTAACTGCGCAGCTAATACTGCACAGTAAAAACTAAGCTTTAGAAAAATTATATAAAGTAACATATTTTAAGTTTTAAAAAAATAATTGCAAAAATTAAAAAAAAAAATAGTTTCTTATTTCAACTATTAAAGTTGATTTTTTCTCAAATAAATTTTCAATTCTATTTTCAAAAATTGATCTAAACTGAAAATATCCAAATTTGATCTTAGTTTTCTAAAGATTGGAAAGAAATAAAATTTGAAGCAGACTCTGCATGTAGAGTTGTAAATAGAACTGACTACTTTACTATAATGTAATAATATAGTTTTAAAGATAGTGAGTGCGTATTTTTAATAGGAATCCAATTAGAAAATTAAAAGATGTAATAAAAGATTAAAATGACGTACAAGTCACGTTGTTGTAATGCAACTTATATAAAATTCTTTGCACTTTCTTTTATATATATACCACAATAGTTTCAATTTAAAGATTAACATCTATTAAATACATATATATGAACAATATTTCTTAACTTTATCTATTTAAGATAAAATATTATTGTGCAACATTTGGTTCCGTAATGTAAGTAATTTAAAGTGCATACATATATAAGTTAGATTTAAATTTGTTCGCATAAATGCTTAAGAAAAGAGTAAAAAAATAGAATGTCATTGTTTACTGTAACGCTGCATTTTTTTTTTAGATCTACTGATTTTAGAATATGTAATGTAATATTTAAATTCCACATACATTACTATTCTGTAATACAGTTAAATTTAGAAACAGTAGCAGTTTAAATTAATTTAATCCAACAGAGCTTGCGCTATCAGATTTTTACTCACACTTTATACATTAGTTTTTTCGGATTCGTACTTACATGTTCCTAAAATAGATTTATTCCAACCTAACAAGAAATTAATTTGGCAACTATCCGAGACATGCGCTTGTAATTTACTATTTTGCGCATGACCCGTACAGTTGTAAATCAGTTTCATAGTGGTTAGAAACATATTGAATCATGTACAAAAGTTTCTAATGTATAATACAAAATTAAATAAAAATATATATTATTTCAATAATTCTTTTATTAAAATTTCCTGCTTATAAAAAATAGTGAAAATGTAAAATATGTATATTAGTTCATTTATTAAAATTTTAATATTATGAGCCTTTATATAAATCAGGGTTGGGCAAACTTTTTTTGTTGAGAGCCACATGAGTAGGGCCATAAGTTGCAAAAAGTTAAATTTTGAATGCAGTTTTCACACGTTAATTGTTTATATAATTATATAAATTTAAATTTGAATAAGGGTCGCATTAACTTACGTCACGTGCGGCATTTTGCCCACCCCCTGATACAAATAATAAAGTAAAGTTATTGAAAATATGGATAAATATTTTATAATCTAACATCAAATTTGTTGTTAAATTATACGATTTTCATACTTAAGCATTTATGCAATACAAATTAAACAATTTTGTTTTCCATAACACATAGACTCGGTTGCACAAAGCATTGTTAACTTAATCAATAAGTTAACTAAGCAACTTGATTGTCAATTGTTTTCGAATCGCTTTATTAATTGGTCAATAAACAAGTTAACGAACTGATTAACTTGTAAAGCTTTATGTAATCGGAACATAATTTTTTTTTAAATTATTTGTACAATTATTGTATGATTATAGTGATCAAACATAAAAAATAATTTTTAATCTTAATAAACACAAGTTGAAAACACATTGTAAGTCAAAATCACAGAGCTTTAATAATTTATATTTATTAATAGGTTCGTTCCAATCGAAATTTTATAATCACGAATTATAGATAATAATTGTACAATAATAAACATTATTTTTAAATAACAATATTAACATTTTATTACTTTTAAAGTAGATAATAGAAAAATCACAAATTTAAAATCGAAATTGCACATAATATTTACAATAACAAAACACAATCATTACGTTTGGGAACATGATTAACAGAAAATAAACAAAAAAAAAAAATGTTAAAAAAAAAACGTGATGAAGTTCTATAAATAACCTAAAAATTAAAGGTAACTTAAAAATGAATATAATTGCACTTACATTTTACGTCTTGGGGATAAGGGTCTAATAGGAACACATTTATTTAATTTTCTTGCCCTTCATTATAGCCATACAGCTTGTCTTAATTAAAAATTAATATAATTCTTTTCAAAAGAAATAAAAGTTAATAACATTCTCACGCATTTATACAATGCGATTAAACCCCGATTTACACTAGGGTAAATTAGGCATTGCTAATGACCGATTCACACAGTGAAATACGGCCGTAATGAACACTTATTTTGTAATAAATTAATTCGATAAAAATAGGTTTTATTTCGTTGTAAATTATTGATTGAAAATAGTTTAAAAAAAACAAGAAAATAGTAAAACTTGGCAAGGATTATTATAATGTATATCTATTTGGAATGGATAACAGTTTTTTAATAATATATTAATTAATGTATTTTATTATATTAGGTTTGTTATAAGTCTATTTATTTAAACAATTGCAATAACACTTAAAAATTAATAACAATAATTAACCCCCAAAATTGTTTGATTTGTTCGTTGTATTTAAATTTGATTAATTAACTAGTAATTAATTGTTTTGGAGGGTAGGGGCATGAGGGGGTTTCAAATTTATTATTTTTTGTGTATTTTATAAACTTTAAATTCGTTTATTGAAGGTGGAATATTTTTCGGTGGTTCTTATAGCTAAAATTATATGATTTATAAAACTCCGAAACAGGTACCAGTAATATTTTTAAAAATATTTATTTATTTATTTTGCTCGCTCATATGCACATATTGTTATTTTTATTTTTACAATTACATACGGTATTAAATGTTTAAATAATATTTTTCATTCAATTGTTTTTTATTAATTAAATCGTATTTTGTTTTAAATGTTTTTCCGTTACAGACTATTAAATTATTTTGATGATACTTAAAAACTATTTAAATACGTAAAATAAATTTGTAAATAATTATTTTAGTAATTTTGTAATAACTAATATAGTAAAAAAATCTTTCAGAACTCATTATATTAAAATAAAACGGCTTCAGTTTGTAGAACTACAACCTAAAGCCGATTTATTTTTATAATAATTATTTACACATATAAATTTACAATTTTTATAGTAGATATTTTAATAAAAATGTAATAACCATCAGTGTGATGGCATTGATTTAAATAAAATTTAATTTTTTTTATAGAATTTGAATATGTCGTTTTGGTTTTGAGTTTTATTACATAATAGATTAGTGTATGATGAGTGTGAAATTGAATAAAATGTTGTTGCAAAAACAAAACTAGAAAAAAATAACATCAATCACTGTAAAGTCACCGATTTAAATAAAATTTCACTTATTTTAATTAAAAATTTATAAATATCGTAATCTAGTTGCTTATTTTGTTAACTAGTAATTTGTTTCCATGTTCGATTATTAATAAAAATTAATACAGAACTGTATTCTAAAACCGTTTTATTTTAGTATAATATTAATTTATTTTTACTATTAAAAATTACAGCACACAAGTCAAAAATAAAATAGTGATAAAGATTGGAACTTTGTTCTGTAATGAAAATATGTGTCTATGATAATTTTTCCATAAATATCTCAATATGACCAAAAAAAGTTATAAAATAACCTTGTATTAAAATCCATTTTATTAAAAGTGTCAAGTAAGTAAAAAGCGATTAAAAAACTTCATTCTCTAATTAAAAAAAAAACGCATGGCAGAAAGGCCAAAAAAATGCAACAGTATTTCCAAAAATTACATTGCATTGAAATAATCACGGATACATATTATTCTCCTGTTCAAAGTGTCATAAGCATGGCAAACACAAATATGGTTGAGACCGTACCATGATAAGCAAGAATATGATAGATCATAATGCATAATAGATATTAATATTAGGCTGCAGTTCGAATAGAGACAAACACGCTACTAGAGAATTTTTAAATAATGGGCTAGTTGCAATCATTCAGTAAAATTTACTATTTTAAGGCAAAATATTAAAAGATTATATATAAAAACAATAACATAATATATATTATTAATTGAAAATATATTACAGTATTTAAAAATAAAGTTTTTTTTTGCGAGCCACGCATTTTGCTTTCTGTGAGTGACTTCATAGTGTTTTTCGAACACTGTAATGCATCTGTCAGTTTAATCGAGCCTTATGTTATGTTTACATTTTTGAAATGTAAATTAAGATAAACATTATAATTGTGAAATATTGTTTTATATCAATTATTATTATATATTATAATCGTGTTGAAAAAACGAACATAAATTTGACAAATAAAACACGTGGTTTTGATTTTGACAGTAACTGATATAGGTAACATTTCAAAAGAAAACAAAACAACAAAAGTTTTTGTTGGAACATTATTTTTAAGATGGTTCGGTCATCTTGAGCAAATGTCTAATAAATGTTTTGGTTAAAAGAATATATGTGAATGATTTTGAAGATATACATTTGCAGGTAAGCATTCGCTGAGTAGATAGAGTTGTATGATTAAAAAAATAGTTTGGGTGAGGAATGTTTAGAAATACTAGAAATAGAAGAAGTGTTAGTATAAATGTGGATGAAGCTAGAGTTGCTTGTCTGGATAGGAATGTTTAGAAAAAAACTAATTTCAGGATAGTGGAAATAGTTTGTGCCACATCCTTTTTCGGTACATAGCGTAATTGTATATATATTACTTTTACATATGACAAATTACGTTCAGCGTTTGGATTTACTGAATTTCATTAATTTTGCAATTATATCACTACAAAATTATTTCAATTTGAATTAATAGCCGAACCCATCAATAATATTTGATAATATTGAGAATATTTTCTAATAGTAAAAAACAAAAACAAAATCCTAATTTTAATCAAGGTAATCGTATTTGTCACTATTCTACTGAGGTCTCCATATGTTTACCATAACTTCTCCTACCCCCAGTATGTGTGTGTGTGTGTGTGCAAGCGCACAATTTGTTCAATCAATTTGAATGACTGTAGGTGTTGAAGATTTGTATATCGTAATTTGCATATTTAGATATTCTTTAAAACAGTTTCAAACACAATGCTGTTTCGTTTCTGCTCCAACATCATACCGAAGACGGTTCGAGAGAGAAATATAATTTATGCCATGAATCAAATGTTTGACGATTATCGATTGATTTCCCGGAATTACAATCGCCGATGGCCATCGGTTATTTGTCAAACTGACACAACGTGTTGTTAGGGTACACGATAAATTTATAGTCTGTTGAAGTTTCAACTGAAATAAATTGTTTAGATTTTTTTTAATTTTATTGCATTAGTGTTCTAATTTTTACGTTTCTCTGTTCTATATAATTTAATATACATGTATAGCTAAGTTTTCTACTGCAGAAGTTATTGGAACTGTTTATAACGTTACATATGTCGTAACTTTGTTTAGGAAATAATTCTAAGCTGACCACTTACTTCGTTAATATTGGTATACAATAAAAGAAACTGCTTTAGGTTCAAGTTCTGTATTAAAATTAATTTATAATCGATGTTTCGACAAAACTCAACGCTCAATGAAGCTGTTTTAGTTTAATAATTAATTTAATTACAACATTATGACAAATTTAAATCCTGCTTTGAAGAATATCAGCTGTAAACAGTAGTTAGACAATATAAATTTTTATCAATTAATTTCCAATTTTTATACTGTGCCATTATAATTCAATTATATATTAAAATAATTATATAAAAATTTATTACAATTATCTATATTTTTATAGACTTATAAGTAGGTTTCTCTTTCAGCTAATGATGAATGAAAATATTATGTTAATATATAGATAATTTTTATGTGAATTTTGAGTAAAAATGCAAAATGCAAATCTTTTAGTATTGAGTAATAGCCGCGCCGTCAGTAGAATGATTAAAGTTGTTACGGAAAAACACATTTATTTGTAAATTGTTTCGCTAATATTGCCGCAAGTTGTGTTGTAATCACCCTGTATACATATGTAAGTAACAACGTGTATATTTAGCCTCATAACGTACAATGCAATGGGTAGGAATGAGGTATATGTTACATGTCAAAATAACGACGTTTTAATTGTTAACACTTATTCTAGGTTTTCGCACTTATATTCGCATTTAAGAGTGCATTGTTGTCCGGTGACAGCTTTGATGAATATATTCTACAGTATAGGTACTTGATGCATACAATACAGGCTTTTCAGAGTTATACATCTTCAAACAAGATATATATGTACTATGATCATTTTTAAACTATTTTAGTTTTGGGATAAATATTGTAAACTTTCAAAAAAAGAAAAGTACAAATAAAGTATAATTACAAATAAAGAGAAAGAATAAGAAAAAATAAAAAATAAGATAGAAAATGACTTATAGAATGATGATTACTGACAATATAAAAATATAAACAGATGGAAAAAAAGAATATAGAAAGAAAAATACAGAAAAACAGTAAAAATAAAATAGAACACAAGAATAGAAAATTTGTGTAGATAGATAATAAAAAAAAACAGAAATATATAATTTTAAATTTCTAAAATTTATATTCAACTAAATATTTGAGTATTATCATGTACTGCAATAAAATAATTTTGATAAATATTAAAATAAACAACGATATAATTTTCTTATTGTAAAAACAATCAAAACTAATTTTATTGTAAAAGTAAAATATGAACAAGTCCGACTCTGTACATGTATGATGGATGCTTCACATTTTGTTTACATGTCTAGCCTTTTGTGCAATCGATTTTCTTAATGTGGCGGCTCAAACACAACCAAAGAAGAAAGAAGCAACAAGAAATGATTGAAGCAACAATGTTGGTTTGTACCACCCACACTTCGGTTAACGTTATAATATTTTACGTTCCATAAATAATAACATTTTTTATTTAAACATTTTGCTGTCCTGTTACAATATACAGAATGGAAATACACATACCGGCTTTTGTAATAAATAAAAATATTGAAATATATATATATATATATATATATATATATATATATATATATATATATATAACAAATTACCAAATAGCTGTGTAATATGATTTTTCTTTATTTTTATAAAATAATACGTTCAGTGTATATACATGCGTTTCTATAATTGTTATGCTTTATTCTCGTCAGTGAATTTTCAAATTACTCAATCGTCAATCAACACCTTATAATCGTTTAAAATCTGATTACTTAATAGTCTGTTAATACAGTGAAAAAATCTTTTTCTACGACTACACTGAAATTTGTCATATGAATCTATCATTGATTAGTATCTGTACTACAATATATATATATATATATATATATATATATATATATATATATATATATATTGTAGTACAGATTTTTTCATTGATTTATGTGATGTAATAAATGGCTATAACAACGCGTAGTGTACAGTTTTGCCACTAGGGCGGCGTACTATCACTAATTACAAACAACATAATAAAACTGTTTTACGTAAAACTAGTCAAAATAAAATAGATTTTTGCTAGACACAGAAAAATGATTGAAATAAGATAATATAAATACGTTTGACACATGATTATTATGATGCTAATGTACGTTATAGAAATAATGATATTTAATAATTGTAATAATTTTACATTTAATATTGTTAATAAATATAATAAAAACAGCGAATTGTTTAGATTTGTATAATAGATATAGAGTTGTAGAAACATATTGCACTTGAAATATTTATTGAGTCAGAATTTTTGCTAGAATTTCGTATTATATAGTCGTAAAAAAATAGTGTAAAATTCACACAAAATATCCATTTTCAACTCGTATAAATTTTTGTACTCGTGGAAAATTATTATTATTCTGTGCTCGTTGTACAATATACTAATGCAGCTCATGAGTAATAAGCGTCATGAGCAATATGCCCGTTGAATAATATATTAAAATTTTGTAAATGTTTTAAAAAAAACGTTGTTAAATGATAGATGAAATAATATGGCTACTGAAAATACGCTAACTGATTTTTAATGAATTTATAAATATAAGGAAAAACATGAATAGATATATGTACGATTAGTTATTGGAAAATATTTACAGGATTATTAATATTAATGAAATAATGACAGGTAAATTTTACAAATATGTTAATGTCGAAATATTAACAATGAAAGTTAAAATTCATTGATCATTAATCATGTCAAAATAAGATCGATTTTGATTACGAAATATTGCACGGTAAATCAGTGCGCGCCGAGCGCGCTGTGTTGTTAAATAAGTATTATCATATCGATAATACTGCCAAGGTTTTTAAGATGATACTACGATACTCTACAATCATTGAAATCGTCAAGGAATTTAAACACCCAAAATGTTATTTAAGCAGATGAATAAATTTTCGTTATACTAGAGATTCAATTAATAGGAAAAATGACGCGGTCAATTTGACAATGATTTATTGTATTTTAATTAAAGGTCAAATATTTGACACTCGACCAGACACGATGTTAGAGAAAAATGATTCATAATTTTTGCTTACATATGTAAATTAATTGATTTAAATATCAATATATTTTGCATATTTTTCAATTTAGACAGATTTTTTTTTCTTTAGTTGATAATAGAAAAACTTGATTTATACGGAGTTATAGTTTGATAATTTTATATTTGAAAAAAAAAAATTTTAATTATTTTTTAAATTTAAAAATTATAAATTTCTTCTGTAATTTTTATGTAACTAATAAGACTACTTGGATTATATCTGTAAGACCTATAGCATTACAAATTAATTTGTCCTTTTTCTATCAGTAGATAAATCCCAACATAGTAAAATATATATATATATATATATATATATATATATATTACTAACTAAGGAACAAAAAGTGATGAGTCGTAATTGCAGCGAAATATGACCATGTTTTTTCCCGTCTGACGCATCGTTTGAGTCTCCATGTTATTTAAATGGGAGTTTCAATCAAAATATTAAAAAATCTTTCAAAACTTATTATGTTAAAATAAAACGGCTTTAGGTTGTAGTTCTGTATTAATATTTACTAATAATATATTGCATATCTGTGAGTGGTCATCGCAGGGCTCCCAATAAATTGATTTGCCCAGGCACTACGCTATCGGCAATATTAATCTACAATAATTTCTATAAAACTAACATTTTTTGATTATTTCAAAATCACGTAAGCATTTCGCATTAAATTAGATAACAACAAAGACTTATTCCGGTATAATATCAAGATTTATGATTCATGCAACTAATAACAAAAAAAATGTAAGTAAAATAAAACGATTAATTCCAGACGTTCTAACTGGAACTTGGTCAACTAGGTTGAGCGGATAAACTAGTTTCGAGTCGTTTTGCAAAATCTTCTGTATATATACGAATCCATGAATACCGTTGATGACAGTGTAAAATTAATAGTGTTCTATAAATCACTAGTTTGCCATACTATGGCACACCCTTTATAAACACCGTAAATAACTCTTATTTATTATTCAACTACGCACTATATAATCTAGACAAAATTACCTCCGTTGCGCTGTTTGGTTCATTATGGGTTTTAAAACTTTCAATTTGAAATTTTGCTCGAAGAAGTGATTTTATTAGTAATTCTAGGTTAGGGTTTTAAGTAATTTGTTTCTATTGACAGATTATTTAACTAAATGTAAGTTTTATTAAAATTTCATTGTTTTCAAAAGATAAGACAAGCAATAGAAATTTTTGAAGGAAAACTAAAAGCTCGTATTCTCCCATCTTTTGTTTATGAAAAAATGCTTTTATTTTTTGCTTTAAAATAAATTTTTACTTCTACCTCTTATCAAATGTGAATAATATTTTTATTTTTGATATATTTTTTATATCTAATATTATAAAATTCAAATAAATTAATTAAAATTGCTTAATAAATAATTTTAAGTAAACGTCAAAACTGAGGTGAGAATACGGATCAAAAACACTGAATTAAATAAAATCTGGCTTCCTTTGATTAATAATTTATAATACTATAATAATAATAGTTTTAAAGTTCTGCATGTTACTGGCCTATACATGTATACTAACTTTGTAAATAAACACTATGTACATAATTTACATCTATTATTATTTTAACAAAACTCTTCATAACAAAATTTAGGTTAGGTTAATAAATAGATGTCACATAGTTGTCAACATACCAGGTAATTTTAACTAAAAGATAAGACGTAATTAAACAAAATAAAGATAGTTATTAATTGCATATCTGTTACAAATATGACAAAAAAAAATTGTTAACAAGAAAGTTTAACAATAGCAGGCACACTTTTGCACTTCCTTCTACCAGCAGGCTGTTTAGTATCATACAAATTCTGCAGGTTCATTATTCAGCTATTGTTTATAACAATAATTGTGTCGGGTCGAACCTGTCGTTAACTGATAATATTGTGATATAATTAACTGTAAATATTCGAAGTATAATTAATGAGTTTAACTAACGAAAAATATTCGCCTTCGAGCGATTGAGAGTAGTAAATAGAATAAAAAGAAAACAGTTGAAAGTAGTGGAGTGAAATTGACAAGAAAACCAGAAGAATTTAAACAATAAAATTTTTTATATTTAGATCTGTTTCAGAGACGGACAGATGAAGAATACCGTAAAATATTTTAAGTTGTTTTTTTTTTTTGAAAATTAGAAAGTTATTTTTAGTTAGTAGCTGAACAGATAAAAAGTTATAATTAGACCGTTAATAGTTTGAAGAATGATGGTGAAAAACAATAATTAAATTTATTTCGCTAAATATCTCCAACAGAAGCCGATTTGACAAGCTGGAAAAAATAGAGTAGATAAGAAAAACGTAACAAAAGTAAAAAGTGTTAGTTAAGAAAGTAAGAAGTATGTACGATAGTAAAAGAAATGAAACTAATTTGGAATTTATTATTATTTGTATAATATAAATTTGTTTATAAAAAATTGAATAAATATACACTTTTTTTATATTGATATCTGACAAATTAATTTATTCAATACTTTATTTGTGAAGTGATTTATATTTTTGATAAATACAACAAGAGATACTTCTCTTTAAAATAAAATGGCCTTATGTTGTCGTTCTGTAATAATATTTATTAATAATCTACGTACTCAGCGTACATCTTCATGAAACTTCATAAAACTGACATTTACAGTAAATAAAGAGAATATATAAAAAAGTTACTAGACTAACAAAATAATTAAATGACAATGTCTAATGAATGTTTGGTTAAAAGAATAGTTAGGTGAGTGATTTCGAAGGTATATGTTTTCGTGGACATCCAATAAGTAAATGAAGTGGTATGATTGAGAAAGTGGTTTTTGTCAGCGAATGTTTACAAGTGGTAAGAATAGAAGAGCATGTATGACATGTATCATTAATGTAAATGAAACAAAAGTTGCTTGACTGAATATAAATGAATGGCAGAAACAAATTTCTGTATAATGATAAAGTTTGTGCCACATTCTCTTGGGTACATGACGTGATTGTGTTTGTAAGTATGTAATTATTATTATCAAAAACACTTGGTTCATATATGATCACATTAAGCGACGGGCACTATACTTTAATAAAATATTAGATTTTAAAATAATTACATGTATAAAATTACACATGACAAACAAATTCAGTATTATTAGAATTGACACAGGATATTACCCATATATATATATATATATATATATATATATATATATATATATATATATATATATATATGGGTAATGTCCTGTGTCAATTCTAATAATACTAAATTTGTTTGTCATGTGTAATTTTATACATGTATATATATATATATATATATATATATATATATATATATATATATATATATATATATTACAAATAAAATCTAAAGATTTCATTTCTCAATCATGTAACAAATCTTGTTAGTTTTATGCACGTCAACTCAAAAGTGATACACGCTTTAGAAAGAGCAGAGAATAAATACAAATACACAGAGTACTTAAGGTATGTCTGACTGTATGCATGTGGAGTACTTATATAGTTCGTCAAGTTGATTACGGTCGATTAGAGTCGACCACGCCCGAACATTCTCGACCTCACTAACACACAGACATAACCATGAGTAAATCGAATACAAATCTATGCTACATACACACATACGTTCTTATTCCTAAATGTCAAATCTTTCAAGTTTATGTAATATGCTCGGATACAGTACAGTACTCATACTGTACACGGTGTTCGATTTTCTTTGTCTGTTTTATGTATATTATATTATTTAATGATAAATATGTACTGTCTTCTGTTTTTGAGAATGACAATAAACGCGTGTTAATATTTTACATATATTGTTTATATAGCGTATGTATTAACAAGCGTTTTCCGAAAATTTCAATTGTATAAAGAAACCTGTTATTTTTGTAAAATTATCGATTTTAGCCTTACTGGAAAATTTTTTTTTACGAACACTAATATATAATATATTTCAATATAGAATTTATACAGAATTTAAGAAAATTAAATCAGTTATGCTTTCTATTTTTAAGATTGTAAATTTGTGTAATAATTCTAAAATTTAAAAGTTAGAAATAAAATAATATCTAGATAAAAATATACATATAATTTTTTTTTTAATTTTCTAAATCAAATTTACGATATTCGAAAATGCTAAAATTTAAATTTCAAATACAGAAATTTGTTTTAAAATTTAAGACAGATTGTATTAAACCTTGTTAAACGCATTGTAAATTAACTCTTTTTTGTAAACTTGCCAAGAGACCAATCAATAAGGCGCTCCAAAAACAGTTGACAGTCTAGTTACCTAGTTAATTCACTGATTAAATTAACATTTCACGCAATTGAATCTTAGTTTTAAAATTTTAATTCTGTATTATGCAATTAATTTTATTCTTTGTTTATCGAAAAGTATATGAGTTGATTTTTTTTCTCAGTGGACATGTAAACTAAATCACTTTCTATACACCAAAGGTATATAGAACTGCATAAAGTAAAGTAAAAAGTGCGCATGCGTATTGCACAGTGTAACTGCAATAATTCACCCGAGTGCGCCATTTGCTAGGAACATGGTCACACCCACATACAAACACAAATATACACAGCCTGCATACATACGTACATGCATTGGTATAACGTTATAACGTTAACGTGAAAGATAGATAAAAGAATAAGGTAAAAGAATAACTAAGTACCAGAACAAAAACAGAATAGGCATTCACTTTATATATATTATAGGTACGGAGTATATGATAGTCTAATAGCTCAGCTCAGCTCTGAAGCAGAGATGTTGTTATTGTCTTAAGAGAAGCATATCGAATGAGTATCAATCAATTTTACAGACAAGACTCTATAATTTTATAGAGCTTTTTTTTTCCTTTCCGTACAGATTTGTGTGCTTTATAGAATTTACTTTAAGGAGAATACATTATTTGTATTTATTGAATGATTTTGTTTATATTTGTTTTATATTTTACTTGTGATATATTATTATAGTTAATAAATCGGTGTCGTACCACATGCGTACAAACATTATTTAGTGTCACTTGCGTACAAATAAGGGTTGGGTCAAACCCAGGTAGTAAAGCTAGTTAGGCCGAGTGTCAGATGCGTATAGTGGTTTGGAAAGGTCGAGGAAGGATGAAGTCCTTCTGGGAAAAGTGTGAGAAAAAGTTTATATAATTATTATTACAAATATAACATCACGAATTTAAGCATAATTTATCATAATATAGTAAAAAGTAACAAAGTTGGTAAACGATATGAATTTATTAAATATTAATCTACACAAATCAAATTGAAACCAATAAATATAAACATGGTCAATTTTAAAATTAAATACTGACTTGATTATTTGTAAAAAATTATGTGCTATAATATTATAACGTATTATAAATATTATATTTTGACCATAAGCACAACTCGACCCTTCCCAAACTCGGCCTAACTAGCTTCACTATCTGGGTTTGACCTGACCCTTATTTGTACGCAAATGACACTAAATAATGTTTATACGCAAGTGGCACAACACCATTTTACATATATATATATATATTAGTTTTAGTGACTGTAAATATTTATATTATTAGTTTCGTGGGATTTTCAGTCAAAAATAAAAACAACTCAATTCAAAGTGCAAGCTTTCGGAAAAAATTTATTTCCTTCATCAGGCAAATGGCAGAGTTAAAATTATAAAAATAAATACATGACATAAATATGTGACAAGTGCATAGAAATATATATATATATATATATATATATATATATATATATATATATATGTTTGTCAATTTTATTTCTAAAACAAGTCTAAAGACTTTGATGAAATGGACTGAATCTACCGTTTTTGGGTAATATAAAGTGATTTACCTAAATTTCGATTTTGGAAAAAACTTATTTTAAGAGTCAATATAAAGCGAAAGAAATGATGATGATTTGTAAGATGTTTGTAAATTGTCAATGGCTAAATAAAGATATTATTATTATTATGAATTATTCTAAACAAGAAAAATTAGTAATTTAATATTGACAGAAATTAAAATATTTTATGTGAAAAAAATTTTTTTTTTAAAAAAATAGATAAATTTAATTACATAGTATAAAGAAAGAAAATAATAAGTATATAAATGAAAAAATAGCATAAACAGTATGTCAGAAAAAAAATTCCCAGAAAAGAAAAAGTAATTGAAAATAATTAGTATTAAAAAACTAAAAATTAAATAAAAATCTATAAATAAATTATCTATAAAAATATCTATAAAAGCTGTTACTTACTAGTTGTGTGAAATTATTATTAATAATATTTATTTAAATAAGTGATTCTGATTCGCACCAGAAATGAAATTATATATTATTTCTGGTATTAAAAATCTTGTACCACTGAAATGATATCGGCTATATCTGAGTGGTTTGGAACCCACTATAAGCTGTAGGACCCTTGCTTGGCTGTGGGCTAATGACCCACACCATTAAGAATGAAAGTAAAAATTGTTAAGAAACTACAGGTTCAGCTGCTCGAGTACATAGCTTCTATGTTCCACCTAGGAATTACGGAAACTAATGATTTAAATTAATGACTAATAGAGTGAATATAGTAAGTTAATTAAAATAGATAAATATAAGACAAAAGAAATTAGATATTATTTAAACAAGTGTAAAACATACAAAGTTGTAAAAAAGAAAAAAGAAAATAAACAATAAGCTTATTTATGAAAAAATTATTAATAAATGTATTTCAACATTCAATCAAGACAGTAAATAATTTCAATTATTGGTAACTGTTCATTTATTTATAATAACCAATTTAGCTCCACGTACAAAGCACACAAAAAAATAATTCTTACATTCCAAGCAACACATCACACATATCATATATAATCACAAAGATTCCAATCCACACATAACAGTAGTAGCCTCGGGCCATTATTGTAAAATAAATAAAGAATTAAAATTTACAATCGTTTAAATTGACATCTGCCTGATAGTGTAACAAATATCTCGTAAAATAAATCATCCTATCCGTAACCAGAATGTCCAACGGGTGTTTTCCTATACGATTTTCCATAACGAGAAATTTCAACTCTCCCAGTTAAGAGAGAGAAAGAGAAAAAAACCCTGTTAATTGGCGTAAAATTCTTTCAACTTTTCACTATATTATAAATAATTCAGAACGAAATATTTCACTCAATTATGTCATATTTAATTATATAAATAACTGCGATTATTTTGTCGTCTAGTCGTATTTAAATTACGTACACGGTGTTTTGCATATATGACACATTTTTCAGGTTATGTAAACTTATAAAACTGTATGTCAAATGTTGCTTTATTATTTAATTATTAGACGTATTACGGTTCCAGTGAGAAAAATCGTTAATAATTTTATAATTATATACATCGGTAAATGTCAGTATCAATGTACATTCTACTATCTTGCATTTATTAATATTATTAATTATGGTAATGCTAGTAATTTGTTATTTTTTTCCTAATCTAGAATAGTAATCTATTTTGTTTAATTAAAAAAATAGTTATTGTAACTTATTTAAAAAAATTAAATTAATTTAAAATAGTAAAAAAATGTTCAGAACTCATTATATTAAAAATAGAATGGTTTTATTTTGTAGTTCTGTATTAATATTTATTGATAATCGCCGTACTCAATATACTCAACGTACATCTTTATAAAAAAAAAAATACAAATGACTTTTACAGTAAATAAACAGAACATGGAAACAAGTTAGTAGGTAATAAGATAAGTAACTAGATTATAAAATTTATAAATTTTTCATTAAAGAAAGTCAAATTTTATATAAATCAGTGCCCCTTCACACTGATTGATGCTATCTTTTTCTTTATAAATTTCTATTTCTTATCAATCTGCTGTTAATATTAACAGCAAAGTTTTTATTGCCGCTAACAAACTTGAATGTGTTCAATCAATTGAATTGAGTTATTTTTTCAGTGCATAGGTGATTCAGCTAACAAAAATATTTTATTCAGATTTATTAATTAAATAAATACATTTGTAAGTAAGAAAAATAAGAAATTAATATTTTATTATCGGAATTTGGATAAAAAAAATGGCTCATCTGGATAGAAATAAGTTCTAATATAGTTGAAGAAGTTTGTACCACACCCTTATAAGTACTTGACGTGATTGTGTATGTATATACTTATTAATAATTAAAAAAATAAGAATATTTCATTGCCAAAAATAAAAAATATTAAAATAAATAATTTATTTTCTCTAAATTTTAAAAAAATAATATCTTGAAATGTTTCAATATGTCTTACATAAAATAGTATTATTAACAAGACATGTAATTAATATCTACATTTATATGTAACATTAATAATTGAAAACAATCTCTCTCATATCTTATATATGACTTATAACTATACATATATAGTATAAATAAGTATTGGTGGTTGAATCTGGGCAATATAAGTAATAACTACATTCCATGTAGTTTTCTAATTAAATGATTAAGAAAAAGAGTTTGAAAAAAGAGTTCGTTAAATGTGAGAAACGTGCACAGGAAGTAACAAAGTAGTAATAGCCACTTAGCCACACTGGAAAAAGTGCAAATTGACGAAGAACATAGAAATGGAAAAAAATTGAAAAGAGAGAGAGAGAAAGAATGAAAAAAACAGTTAAGTATAGTACTTGTGCTAACAAGACGAAAAAGTTTTGATTAAGATGTTAAATAGTAGAGGAACAATAGATAAACATTGAAGAAATTACTGTGTGAAAAAAATGAAAATAAAGTAGACGAAATAGAATAGTGTAAAATCGAATTAAGAAGATAGAAATGTATGAAATTTTAAATGTAGTATAGTAACAAGATATACGTATAATAATTAAGAAAATAGAATTAAATATAAGAGTGAAAATAAATTAAAAGTATTTTTAGTTAAAAATAAAAATGAATCGTAGAAAATACTAAAATATAAAAGAGTAAGAAAATTGAATAGTGCAGAATCAAATAAATAAAAGAGAAATTTTAAATGTAGAACAATAACAAGACATAATTAAGAAAATAGAATTAAATATAAGCATAAAAAGAAACTGAAATAAATATTTTAATAATAAAATTATAAAATAATTCTAGAAAATACTGAATCATAAAAGAGTAGAAAAATAAAATAGTGCGGAATCAAATTAATAAAAGAGAAATATGAAATTAAGACATGTAATTAAGAAATTAGAATTAAATATAATAATGAAAATAAATTGAAATAGCTATTTTAAGGTAAGAATATAAAAGAATCGTAGAGAATACTAAAATATAAAAGAGTAGGAAAAAACAATGCAGAATCAAATTAATCAGAAAGAAATATATGTAATTTTAAATGTAGTACAGTAAAAAAACATAATTAAGAAAATAGAATTAAATATAAAAATAAAAATAAATTGAAATAACTATTTTAAGACAAGAATCTAAAAGAATCATAAAGACTACTAAAATATAAAATATTAAGTAAATAGAATAGTGAAATCAAATTAATAAGAAGAAAATATATAAGATTTTAAATGTAGTAGCGTAACAAGACATATAATTAAGAAAATAGAATTAAATGAAATATATAAAAAGAAATTCTATAAAAAAATTATAAAAAATTTAATAAAATAGTGATTGCTTTTTGATTCAGACGGTATTTGATTTAGAATTATCAAAAATAAATGTTTGTTCTAAAATGGTTATTAAAATTATTTCTTCAAATTATAGTTTATTTTACATATGTTCGAATTTATTAAAATTTTCTACATTCTACATTTAAAATTGAAACTAACTACTTAAAAATTGTGTTTTTAAGGTTATTTATAAATAATTTTGTAGATTTTTCTATTTTGGAAAATATAATGACGATCAAAATATATATTGATATACTACATCATTTTTCTGTATTATAAATACATTCTGATTTAACGTTTAGACAGGATTTCATTTTCATCGTGATGTAATTCTGTATCTGAATAAAATTTTCCCGGACGTTGCATTTTTATTTCTGCATAAGAATTTATTATGCATTTTACATGTCAAGAAAAGTTTAAACGATGTCGGATATGCGACAGAGTTTTATTGATGCAATTGTTAGATAATATCTTAGATTCTGGAAAACACTTGTCGTAGGATTTATTGTCATTTCGATGTGTACGAAGAAATTTATTGAATTGAATACAAAACTTGTGTAACATTGAAAAAAAATTGACTTATTAATTTTGTAAATATATTTATACCCAGACACTTTTATTATTTTAATTTTATTATTTCAATTTTATAATTTAAATTTATTGCTTTAATTATGATAAGAAAAGATTTTGTGTAGCTACTACATTATTATATAGAATTTATAAAAATAAGTGACTGTAAAATTACAGCTTATAGTGAATTTTTTTAGTTTGACAAGAAAAATAAAAACTAATATTGGTATTTAAATTGAAAAATTAGTTGAATTTGATCTAAAAATCTTTGAGTTTATAATCCAGTCATGCAAAAACAACTATATAAATTAAGATTTAGGATTTCTGTACATATTTAATTTTAATTTTATATACTTAATTCTAAAGCAATTTTATTTTAATATAATAAAATCTGAAATTTTTTTTACAAACTGTATATATATATATATATATATATATATATATATATATATATATATATATAATAAATCAGAGCAAAAAATGTTAGTTAATTCTAGAAGAAATGATAAGATCACAGAGTAAAAAAGACGCAAATCAGATAAGAAAAAAGTTAAATTAAATAATTAGTAAAGTAAATAACAAGCAAGACAAATTAGATAATTAAAAACTATACAAGAAAATGATGTATAGAAAATCATTAAAAATTAAATTTATGATTTTTGCTAATACGAACTGACCAAACTCTTCGATAAAATAGTTTACATTGTTATAAAAAAATTAAAGATAAAAAAATATAGATTTAGAATAGAAAATTAGCTAAAAATATAAATCATGTCAAAAGGAAGAAAAGTTATTAATTATAAAATAGTGATAAGATCATAAAATACTACAAAAATAAGTAATAAATTTTAAAATAATTAGAAAAGTAAATATAGAAAAGAATGGAATATGTAATTAAGAAATACAAGTATTTAGAAAAGACATTACAAACATAAATAAACGAAGATATATTTAAGATAGGAATGTTAATCAATTAAAGAAATTGTACAAAATTACATATGATGACACAGTTAAAAATCTTTCAGAACTCATTATATTAAAATAAAACTGTTGTAGATTAAAGTTTCGTGTTAATATTTATTTATAATGGACGTTTCGATAAACTCAACGTCCATCTTCATCAGGAAACACACAAATGACATTTAGAGTACATATCACAACATATAGAAACAAATTACTGGGTAACAAATAAGTAACTAAAACTAATTTCTATTTAAGCAATAGCAAAAAATTTATAAAAAAATATAACATCAATCCCTAGAAAGGCACTGAATTAAATAAAATTTGGTTTCCATCTAAAAAAATCTATAAAATTTTATGATTGACAAAATTTGGCAATTTTTCATAAAAATACAAGGCAACTGAGTTACATCAGTTTAATATGTAAATCTATAGATATCAGAAAAAAATCTGTACATAATACGAATATTAAATACGTATATTTTATGTAAGTTTACTTACTTTTTCGGTAAAAAACATAGATGACAAATTAATTATTTTATTTAAAATTACAAAATTATATTATTTTTACAGAAAATTTGTGAAAACCATTGGTTTTTGCTGAAATAATATGTAATTTTTTTACTATAGTTTTTAGTTTTTTTTTTTTTTAGATTAAAATTACATGAAAAACAAATGCTAAATTTTCATTTTATATTGTAAAATTTACTTTAATAATAATATTAGAACTATTTTTTTAAAAAGAATTTTAGATATTTGTTTTGAAGCTCTTAGTTTTTCAAACTCCAAACTGTAGTCTGGTCAAACTAATAGATAAATTCGATGGTTATTATGTGTTTATAAGTTAGAAAAATAATGAAATAAAATTTAATAGAAATATAAAAAAAAGCTAAATTAAAATAATATATAAATTGAAGATAAAGAGGAGAAATTAAATACAAAAGAAAAGAAATCACATGGTTCTTACGAAACAGATGAAAGTACAGAAACAAATAGAAAAAATTAAAACGATTTAAAAGCTAATAAACTATTAATATTAAAAAAAAAGAAGAAAAATTTTGTTATATAAAGTGATACATCCTGTTACAGATTAGAAGTTTGTTCTAAGAGAATAACGAGAGAGAAAAAAACAAACACACATTAAATGGTGTGAAATTTATCGATGAAAAAAGTAAATTATATACAGATGCAATAATTGCAGAATTCAAGTGATTCATGTAACTATATAAGGAAACGAAAAAACTATTATTTTTAATCTTTTTACTTATATGTAACAATCTAACTAATTATTTTTCATTTTTTCCAACTATAAAATAAAATAAAGCATAGTTCTAATTTATGGGACAAGAAAATTGTTATAACTCTAATTTATTATTTAGTTTTATTTACTTATACTTCATATATTATACTTATTTTAAACAAATATTATTATTATTAGATTAAATATTATAATTAAAGAAAAACCAGAATTGATATTTGCATATTTTTTTTTTGCAATAATAAATAGAGAAATAAAAATCGACCTACCGCTTTGCTATAATGAGGTACAGTATTATTATAGGTTATTCAATTTTTTTCTTGCGTATAGTACCTCGTAAAAGTTTATGAACCATAGGTATAAAATAGAAAATTATATATTTTGTTATTATTAGTTTTGAAGTGAGTAAAAAATTGTATAAATTTAATTATGTTTCAATAACCTTAAAATAATATTCAGTATTTTTTAGATTTAGATTACTACGGTGAAATTTCCATTCATCGTTTCCGCAATTTTGGTTTTGGAAATAGAAGAAATTTCTTAAAGTCCTTGTTAAATTGCTAAAAAAATATTTTATAAGAAAAGTACAATTTTAATTATATGCATATTTTTAAAAATCTGTAAAATTGTTATTTATGTGGTAACAAATCTTTCAGAACTCATAATATTAAAATAAAACTGCCTTAGGTTAAAGTTCTGTAAATTTAATTAAAATCGACGTGTCGATGAAACTCAACGTTCATCAACATTTTGTTGCACGAATGTAAATTGTTATCTAAGCATAGCCGAGAGTGATAAAAACAAAAACTAGAAAAATTTGCTTGTGATGCACACAATATATTTTTCTAACGTTTTAACAAAAAAATAATTATTTACCTATTTTTGACAAATGAACAATTTATTGTCCAAATTATAAGTTTGGATAGAAATTACCAAGTCAGTTTATAAATGATCAGTTCGGATTATTCTATTCTAATTACTATTCTACTATTCTAATTACTATTGTTACTTTTTTTCGCACTGAACAAGAACGTATAGTTTTCTATCCCAAAACTTAACAAAATAAATATGTATTCTAATAAAATAGTAGATCAAAATATATATATATATATATATATATATATATATATACATATATTTATTATGTTAAATAAACTCATATCTTCATTACCAATTATTCACATAATTATGTTTTTAAATTCCTTTCATTAATAATTTTTTGTACATTGTAAGAAGATTGCTATTTTATATAAAAACCATTGTAAACAAATTATATATATATATATATATTATTTCAGCAAAACGATGATTTATATAAATTTTCTGTAAAAATAATAAAATTTTTGTAATTTTAAGTAAAATACTTAATTTACCATATTATAAATGTTCTTTTATCGAAAAAGTAAGTAATTATGAGTACTTACATAAAATATAGGTATTTTTATTTAACTACATTGTAAAAAAAATGCCATTTTACATTATTTTAGTAAAATGATAAATTTTCTGCAACAGTTATACTATTTTGAAATTTTAAGTAAAAAGTTTATCTATAAGAAAAATATGTTTTAATATACAAAGTTTGAATTAAATTAAATTTTTTGCATTTTCTTAAAAACTTGATTTTGCAGAGATAAATTTGTATCGAAATTAGCAATTTAATTTTTGATTTACCTGGAAATTTTTTGGTTTTCTACTCTCCACATATGTCAATGTGTTTTTATTATAATTACTTCTGGTTACAAAACAGCTACCTTTAACATCATGTATAGCATATTTCTGATTTGCTCTTATTTGAGCAGATTAATCTTCCAAAAATTAGCATAAAAATAATAACTTTCTACGAAATTATTTAACACCAGCTTAAACCAAATTAAACCGTACTAAAGTTTACCATCAAATTGCCACATTTTAAACCGAGAGAAAAGCATAAATACAAAGAAATCAGATTTCAGATCAGATGTATGCAAGTAATACCGAAACGAAGAAAAAAAAACAATTAAAAACTAAAGCCCAAACAGCAATTAATTAATGAGCGATCCATCGTGTTAGCCATGGTAGATTAATCCGGGCATTAAACATTAAACCAGCCAGCGCCTCTAGTGACCAGCATGGCATACTAAAGATTGTAGATGTCGTTGGCAGTAAAACTGTAGCAAGGAGAAAGTGTTATATATATATATATATATATATATATATATATATATATATATTTACATTATACAAGAAAAGCGATATAAAGAATGGTAGATATATATATATATATATATATATATATATATATATATATATTTATTTATTTATTTGTACGTATGTACGGACATATAAAGTATAGTGTGCTCTCTTTTTTTGATTTGATAGTATGGCTAGTTGTGTCTTTGTCTGGCTGGTTGGACTTTTCACTCGCGCGACCGGACTTCGGTCTCTCGTAATTGGTTGTTACCATTTTTGGAGCACATATACATTCAAAGATAAGCAGTGTGTTGTGTAGGGACATGCATGCACTGAATATAATGTGATTTAATGATTTTGATGATGGTATATAAAAAGATTAGTTCTAAAAGAATTAGCGTAGATTTTTGGAAAATATAGTTAATTGGAAAAATTTAAAAAAATTGTTTTCAGTAGAAAGAAACAATTGAAAATAGCAGAAAATTATAATGTAAAAAAAAATTAAAAACAGATTGAAAATTTTATTTGGATATTCCTACCTCTTTTGTTTATAAAAAAATGCTTTTATTTTTTGCTTTAAAATAAATTTTTACTTCTACCTCTTATCAAATATGTAAATAGTATTTTTATTTTGCTATATCTAATATTACCAAATTCAAATAAACTGATTAAAATTGCTTAATAAGTAATTTTAAGTAAACTTCAAAAGTAATTTTGGCAAAAACTACATTTAAAAGTGAAGTGATGAAGTGAGTATACGAGTCATAGTTATTTGGAAGAAAAATTACAAGAAATGTATTTAATTATTAATATAGATAAAAAAAATTTACTTGCAATTTTTTTCTTTAAGTTTTTTTGCACAAAAAAATATCATGAAATAAAAATGTTTTACTATTGTGTTATTTTGCTTGTCTTGAAATATTTTTAAAAAAAATATTCACTTTAATATTAAAGAAAATTAATTAAATCAATTTTAAAATGCTACAAAATTAATGCTGCAATATATATATATATATATATATATATATATATATATATATATATATATATATATTTCCTAACCCTACAAGTCTTATGAGATTTATGCTGCGATTTTAATCATCATATTTAAATTTAAAGCTCTGTAGCTTAAATGAGATTTTAATTTGGCAATTTAAATTTAAAAATCTTTATTTTAAATGAGACTTTAACTGGCGATTTAAATAAATTTTATTAGAGCATTTCTGAATATGCCATTTAAATTTAAAAAAATTTAAGTTAAATATTTCACACTTAAAGTAGTATCCAGACTTGAAGTCTACTTAAAGTTCTTTAAATTTTAAAATTTTTAACTAAATTTAATGACGAGAATAGCGCCAATAAACGAAATAGAACATATGTTAAATTACGAATCAAGTACGCTACTAATAGATTTTGTATTTAAATCAAGTTTTTAACATACTTTTTATAAATCTGTCAGTTATTCTTATTTATTTGTTGCGTACATAGTTTTTTTTTATAATATAAGTAGATAAATTAGTTAGATAAAGATATAAAAAGAATATAATTTGTTAATGAACAAATATTAATATATTTTGTTAATAAATACGTAGTAATATATTGTAAAATAAAGAAAAAAATAAAGCTGAAGCTTTTATTTTAATATAATAAGTTTTTAAAGATTTTACTGTTATTTTATTTGATAGTACAGATACATGCAAATAAGACAAAAATGTGTAAAATATGTTGAATATCTGAAAGATATAAAATCGTAATGTAATAAAAAGTAAGTAGTAATAATTTTATTTTAAAAGTCGTGTAATAAAGTGCTAGATAAAATGTTAGAAACTAAAATAAAATGTAATTATTAAAGCAAGAATGCAATAAAATAATGAAGAACACCAAAAAATTGTATTAAACAAGAAAACTAGTAGTAGAGAAATTAGACATTGTTGTTGGAAAATATTTTAATCAAAAATTAAAGAGGTGAGATGTTGAAAAATAAAAGTAATTTAATAGTAGATATTTGCCTAATATAATTATTTTGTGAAATGTAATTAATTTGGTAAAAAAATTAAAAATAGATAAGTTTTATGAATGTATATAAAAATACGAATTGAATAATATTTTATTTATTATTTACAATCAATATTGCTTAGTTATAATTTGTTATAAACAATGACAGTCCGATATTTTTTTGTTTTATTATGTTCATATATTTTTTTATATTATTTATTTTTGCATGGCTTCCTATAGTTCTAAACTTAGAACAATGTATTAGTGCTTTGACAGTAAATAAATTTTTTATTGTCCGGCGGGATAAAACGTAACAATTTATCGGTAAAATAATTAATTTTGTGTCCTCCAAAAAAATAAAAATCAACCAAGCCCGTCCCTGTATTCCTATTGCGGCAAACTTCCTAGTTGTTATAGGCAAAATTCCATGCCCCGATGGAATGCGTTCAGTTCATTTCGAGGCAAACGCATTATCGCTACGGTCGGGCCACATACAACATAGCGTCCAGTCAGAGTATAGATAAGTGATTTAATTATGAAAGTTACTCCGAAACGCTCTAAGCCGATCGGGTGTGCACAAATACTATAAGAGCACCACAATTCAAACTAGTCATGCGTGGCCGGGCAATAAGAATGTGACAAGAGCCACAAGAGTTTGTGATCGGTTGTGCTATTTGACAGGACAGAACGGCAATTTTCTCCAGTCGATGTGATTTCGTTTTTTTATTTTTATTTTTATTTTTTTTGAGGAAAATTGTGTTGGTATGAAATAGCAGACGGTTGATATGTAAACTGTCATGGATTTTATTTGGTTTTAGAGAAGAAATGATTTATGCTTTAGATTGATTAGGTAATGAATGTGGAAGTTTATGAAGTTTATCGCAGTTTATCCAAACAAAATTTAGTACAAAATTCTTCTGATGGATTTGGTTTAAAAATATTCAACAAATTAGACAATAATATAAAAAATTATAACAATATTTAATCGTTCAACAGTAAGCTGAATAATTGAACAATAATTTTGATGCATTATATGAAATTTCAATATGTAGTTTGTATATTTGTGACAAATTTTATGCGCATGTATTTTGTGTCGATAGTAATAAATAAATAATAATAAAAATATGGTAGTAAATGTTGGGTTTGGTTGCAAAAGCATAAAAGGAAAATGACTGCCGTGGAAATGAGATTTTTACGTGGGGTATGTTGTGTAAATAGGAGAGATCGAGTACGAAATAGATTAGTGTATGATGAGTGTGAAATTGAAAAAAAAATGTTGTAGCAAAAGTTGGTGTTAGGCAGTTAAGATAGTTCGGACATGTTGAGCGAATGTCTAATGAACGTCTGGTTAAAAAGATTTATTTGAATGATTTTGATGGTATACGTTTGCGTGGACGTCCGATGAATAGTTGGAGTGGTATGATTGAAAGTGTTTTGCGTAAGCAAAAGTTTGTAAGTAGTAGGAATAAAAGAGCATGTATGAGAAGAATTATGAATGTGGATGAAGCAAAAGTTGCTTGTTTGGATAGAAATGTTTGGAAGCGACTGATTTCGGAATGATGAAAAGAGTTTGTGCCACACCTTTTTGGGTACATGGCGTGATTGTGTATGTATGTATGTTTGTATGTAATAAATAAATAATAATAATAATAATTATTATTATTAGTTATGCTGGAATAAAATTGATAATAATAAAATAAATTTTTCCATATTTTTAACATTTAATTACACATTAAAAAATATTTTAACCACATTAACACTATTTGGGTACTATATGTAACTATCACATTGGTCGGTGTTAATAGAACATAGAAACAAGTTACAATTAAAATTAAAATATCTCAAAATATTATAATAAATCAGTACAAAAAATATTAAATAAATAAAATTAATTATATTTTTATTATCAATTATTCCATTTTAATTCAATATTAAATAGAAAATTAATTTTTTCTGTTGATACAATAAAATTTTCAACGTGCTTGTTTTTGCAGATCTATTTGAATAAAGTTACATAAGCTAGTTTTTATGCCGAATAATAAAACTATATTTATTGTCTTAATTTTTTTTTCAATTCCACTGTTAAATTTTGCACTAAAACAGTCGTAACATAAAACAAACCAATCAAAATAAATAATGGATTCGGAATGTATTTGCATTTGAAAGGTTATCAAGATTTCTAGCGTTGATATATCTCAACAAAACTACCAAATTTAACTGTTTTTCTATTAATTTTTAGATCAGAAAAACGTTAAATCATACAAATGCAAATAAAATCGTTTTAGCTATTAGCTTAATTTATAGATCGACCGAGCAGGATTATAAATTTAAGTGAAAAATGCTATAATCTATATATTATACGGAAGTATAAATTAGTTTTTATTAGAAATGCTAAAAACAAGAGAAATAAATAGAACAACACAAAATTTATTTTACAAGTCTGTTAATGGTCGATTCTATTAAATGATGCCCACCTGTTCATTCTATTTACGTTCAGAGTCAACTTGATTCTAACTAAATGACCTTTATATTAAATCAATTCTTTCCTCGTGTTTTGCACACACACACATACACATAGAAAAAATATCTGAACAACTGAATAATCAATATTATAAAATTAAAGCTACCGCACAAAAAAGTCATGAATTATGAAACTGTATTAATTATGGTCGCGAAAGAAATGTGATATTTTATATTACAAGAAAAAGTTGTATTAACTATTTAGAAAGTATAATATTAGATGAAAAATGTGTAATAAAAGGAAAAAAGAAATATAGGAAAATATAATGAAGAAGAATGTAGAATATATTAATATTTAAAGAGAAAAAAGCGTAACAGAGTTATTAATAAAATAAAGCATAAAATTTGAAGGGTGTTAAAATTTTAAGGACGATAAAATTTTCAAAAAATTGTTTACATAAAAATCCGGGCAACTGAATTACACCAGTTATGTAAATATTTAAATTTACAGACGTCACAAGAATTTTTTTTGTATAATATGAATATAAAATACGTATAATTTATGTAAGTTTACTTTCTTTTTCGGTAAAAAAAAACATACGTACGTAAAAAAAACGTATATATTTTACTTAAAATTGCAAAATTATGTTATTTTTACAGAAAATTTATGTAAACCATAAATTTTGCTGAAATAATATGTAATTTTTTACTATGATTTTTATGTAAACTGATAACTTTTTTTACAGTGTATGTAGTTTTCTTGATTGTTATGTTATAATTATTTCGTATAATGGTTACTTTTTTAAAATGTTTTATTCATTGAACAACTTCAGTTTTTACTGCCATTTTTGCTAGCTAGAAGTCAATTTTAATTAATGTGTTTGTTAGTAAATATGACAAAATTTCTATTAAAATTTTCTTTAATTTTATCATTTCTATTCTGTGTTTTTACAAATATTTTTAAAATATACTTTTATTATTTATCAGTAATATTCTTAAAGTGGTGAAGTATAAAAAATTGTGATTTAATTTTTTTCTAACTGTAAATAATGATGATAATACCCAATATAATGATGATGTATTTATATATGCATCAATGATTCAGCAAAAAGGTAAGTGTGATAAACAATTTATTAGCTTAATATGATGTTTTTGTTATTCATCATACATAAGTCATATGTTCGTCTGTGCAGTAATATATAATTAATAAGTTTTGCATTCTTATTTGTGAATGTGAATGTTTCAAATCATTGTAAACAAATCAGAGATGGATTTAGCATAAATTTACTGTCTATAATTATAAATTGTATGAAATATTTATTAATTTATATATATGTGTAAATAATTAATCGCATAGATTTCAAATGTCTTTTATATGGTTAAAATATGCAAAAATATTATAGAAAGCTGCGTACATTTAAGGTAAAAATACGTATTTAGTTTGCAGAAATATATAATTATAATTTTAATTACTTAATAAGTCATTTCAGGAAATACGTTCAAGTTGCGTATGTAGAGAAATTTAACTTAAATGTGGAAAAAAATTAAGATTAATGCGTACTGCAACAACTTATGTAAACAACCAAAGAATTTAAAGAAACAGTTTACGAAAACAAAAATGTGCAAATGAGCGAGTTAAATTAACGAAGAACAACTAATTTTATTTCGGCAAATAAACAGAGAAATATAATAAATACCGGATATACGTAATTAATCCCTTTTAATTGGGCACTCCAATCAAAAAGCGATCGTTCGCAATATATCATTATTTTTTGAATCGATATCTTTAATTAACAGTTACGAAATTGCTCCAGATTTTAACTACTACATCAATTAATACACACATTTAGCAAATGTGTGTGTTTGTGTGTTTTTTTTTCGTCACGCTCGATCAGAATGTGACCGTTTGCGGTCGTTTTCTAATCGCTGCAATCACAATATGAACGCGTCACCTGCTTTCGTTGGTTTCACTGCTTCGGTGAAGTCCTTCAGGCTTATTGTATTTAAAAAAAGAAAATAAAACCGGATGCATATTTCTAAACTTTACCACCGCGCGGCATAAATCATTATAATACATATATTATTATACAAGATACGTAACAAATTAGGAATATGTGTGTAATAGTAAGGTATAGTTCGGAAATATGCATCCTGGTAATAATAGCTTGGCGAATTAGAAACCGGCTAAAAATGCCGATAGACAAAACTCACGTATTGTTGTTGCTGTTATCTTTCGCATTTTCATCGGATTGTTCTTGAAAATCTTCAGTAGATGTTTCTTTCTTGTGTACAGGGGATCGACTGACTCCATTTACCTCTTCTTGTTCCTTGGCCGTTGTGGAATACTCGGAAGAAGTTGAAGACCTTGAGGAAAAATTGTCTTTATCACTGAAGTAGGAGGAATCGCGTTTGGTTTCATCGGGAGTTGTTGGCGTTGGAACTTTATTGTTGTCGTAAGCTCGCGCTGGTAGCTGACCAATATGGAAATTATGAAGGCTTCGTGGTGAAGGTAAATGTTGCAGAAGTCTTCCATCGGTTACTTTACCCATAAAGGAACGAATCTCTTCGAAGTAAGATTCTTCGCTCATACTTCTCTGCGACATGTTTTTTCGTTGCAATAATCTATCGTCTAGGATAGTTGGACCATCTGCATCATGTTTCTTCAGATGCCGATCCAAGTTTGTTTGCTGTCCAAAACATCTTTCGCATAATGGACATTTGAATGGTTTTTCTTTATTGTGAATATTGCGTACATGACGCTGTAAATTCGATGAGATACTAAAGGAACGTTCACAGTATTTACATTTATAAGGTTGTTCTCCAGTATGCGTCCGTAAGTGTCTTGTCAAGTTAGCCGATCTTGGAAAAACCTTACCGCAAAACTTACAAGCATACCGATCCTTAATTTTACCACCAACTCCAGTCTGGTTCTCGACAAATGATTTAGTAGGCGGTTGACTGGTTTGGCCTCGCAGCACATCAAAAGGAACTCCGACTGGATTAACATTTACAGGTGGACTTAATAAGTTTGGACTTAAAAATGGATATCGTTGCGGATAGCCGGGCGGACTGTTAGGATATGGTAATGGAAGTCTAGGAACTTTATCCGTTCCGGCTCTGTACATAGCTTCCAGCATCATTGGATGAATCGGCTGAGGAGGAAATAAAACCGGATAACTTCCAATCGGATGATGATTATAGCTCTTAGGTAGTTCCATCGGACTGGAGCTTTTATGCTCTTCCTCCTTCTCATCGCTGGCTGTAGGACTCGGTGCCGGAGATACTAAATTCTGGTTTTCGTCTTCGACTCGCCGTCGAATCGAAAGGGAATGTTTCTTGTAATCGACGCGTAGATCGAGTGGTTGATCTGAGTTCGCGGATGGGTCATCGTGCGGTCTTCCAGCAGGAGACATATGTGGAGCTGGTGAGCGTGCTTGCGGTGGTCGTGAGAGATCGAAAGGCATGGCCGCTTCATCGTCGTCATCTTCTGGAGCGGGTACGCGTACTGAGAGCGGATATACGGCGGCTTGTTTGGGCGAGGCGTGGCCCCCAGGTGTGCCGTGGCCGCCAGAGGCGACAAGCATTTTGCGCGGCGATGAGTCCTTCTCGCGCATGGTCAGTGGTGGTGGAATGGGCGCATGGGGCAGGTACCGGAACCACGCTAGCGACGTGTCCACCACACTCATCGGAAGGACATGTGGCGCTGCGCACGCCTGAAACACACAAAATACAAACACATTTATTAATCATATTGTTATCGTTGTTAGTTTATTAAAAATTTGTTTAAAATATATTCTATTATTGAATGATTCAATATCACATTTTTTTTCTATTAGTATTTTTTCACACATAATTCATATTTTATAATTATAATAATTTTTGATATAATCAACATTGCTCTGTATAAAACACATTATCAAATTTCAAAAATAATTAGTAAAAAAATAAAATTATTTTACACAGTCTACAAGATTTATGCATTGTGCAAATATTTGGAAGCAGGCTTGATATTTACAAAACAATTTATTGCATTAATAACAAAAAATAATTTGTTTTTATTGGATTTTAAAATGCACAATCAAGTTAATTTTTAAAGTGCAATAAAAGCCAATTTAAGAATAATCAGAAATATTTGTTTCTGTATTCTCTAATATTTTATAAACAAAGTTTTATGAAAAAAAAAAAACTTTAAAAAACAAATGTTATAAAAAATACAATAATAAATAAACAAGCTAATTTTATTACATTTTTATTATTTAAAAATTATTTCATTATTTTATTAAAATTTCAATTAATGATTAAGTATATGCAAGAATTTAATTTATATTATTTTAAATTTGTATAAATAAATATCGAAGACGTACGTTAAGTCCGTAGAAACGTCGATTATGAATAAATATTAATACAGAACTATAACCTAAAGCCATTTTATTTTAATATATGTACATATTATACATAAATAAAATTGAAATATGATTTACTATTTATAAGAATAAATATAATAAAAACATAAATATTCTTATTATCATCAATAAATGTTAAGGCAGACCATTCCCAATCCATATTTAGAATGATCAACCATTGCAAAATAATTTAACGACGGCTAACTTACGCTTCCTTGCCTTAGATACATAATTTGATATCTTTTTCAAGACAAGTGTACTTCCTGTGTGCGCAAAAGAAAAAAAAACCGTTTCTCTTCAAATAGTTTTCATATAATATAAATACATACGATATTTCTGTATGTATTTATATTGGTCTCCAGTGATGAGACAGATCAGACGTGTCTTGAATTCATATCACTAATCCGGACTTTATATGAACTATATCTAACTCTAACTGTTCGTATGTGTGTGTGTGCGTGTGTGTGTGTATTTGCAGAAAGAAAACTTTCTCATATCTTCGTAGGATGTTCAAACTGGAATAGCGTTTTTTCTTATTCTTTTATTTCTATCTATTTTATTCTTCTGCTTCTTGAATGCGACCATAAATATAAGATTGGACGAGAATTTTTATTATTGCAGAAAGTAGAAACTATTTCTCATAAATTTTTGTATAATTGTTAATATAAAAATTTATTATACAGTAGCTTTAGTTGTTCTATTATGATAGAGTTTATTTTATACATATAACATACATAGACAATCACGCCATGTACTCAAAGGGGTGTTGCACAAATTCTTTTTACTATCCCGAAATTAGTTTTCCCAAACCTCCCTATCCAGACAAGCATCATCAAACCTCCACTTGCAAACGTATACCTTTAAAATCATTTATATAAATTCTTTTAATCAAACGTTCATTAGACATTGGCTCAAGATGACCGAACCATCTTAACTGACTAACACCAACAGTAAATAAACAGTAACTTATTTCTATGTTTTGTTTATATGTTGTTTATGTCATTTGTATCATTTTTCCTGATAAAGATGTACATTGAGTACGTCGAAACGTATATTATTAATAAATCTAAAGTCGTTTTATTTTACATAATAAGTTCTAAAAGATTTTTTTTACTATGTTAAAAACTGTATAGTTTTCTATAAAAATAATTTTTTTTGTAATTTATCATATTAACTGTAACACATATATTAAAATGTTCTATGTAAATAAGCTTATAATACCCTTAGTAATAGTTGAAACTTTCGGTAGTAATAAGATGAAACTGAATTTCAAAAAATAAAACAAAAATACAAGAATCTTACTTTATCACCAATTACTTATCATTCCCGTCAAAACATTAATACATTCTGTTACATTTAAAATAAATTTCTAGAGATTTTACTACAAATCTAACCGTTACGTTTAGTAACTTTATAATTTCTTCCTCTGTTAATAAATAACAAAACTAAAACAGAAACACAGCAAGAGGCGAATCTCTCTCTGCAGCAACAGCGGTTATCAGACGATATAAACTAGAAGGAAACGGCAGAAAAACATTTCTTAGCGCACACATACACAGTTGGTGGTGTCATCTTATCGCATACTAGTCGTTGACTTTACGTCGACATATACAAGCACTAACATAACGCAAAACGACCTCAAGAATAAAGACATGACAAACTTCAAACCAACGATAAGACACCATTTACTCGTCGGATGTTTTCATAGTCGAAAATCTAGAACGTGTGATTGTACAAGAGACACAATTGTTATTATATGCTTGTCCGAGGTATAAAGATTGAAGTATAGTTTGGCCAATACCTTATAAACTCATTGTATTGTATTCTGTTTGAAGGAGATTTCTACCTAAATTATTTTGTAAACATATCATATTTAAAAACATTTTCGCATAACGCTAAGTTCTATTTGAATGAGTTCTGTAACTGGTGTAATACTGGAATTGCAAGTTGCGTTATTTGTGAAATATGAAGATTTTTTTGTTTTGTTTTGTTTATTTGTATGTATATTGTTTGTTTGGAAGTTCTATTGTGATGACACGCGTATGACCTTTGTACTGATGACGGTGCGATGTCATACCAGTTGCTCAACTTGTAAATGAAGCACTTTTTTTGATGTACGCTGTTGAAAGAATTTTGAATTGTGTCTCATAGAATGCAGTGTTATTTAAATTTACATAAGAATAATTGTTATATTGGTGTCTTGTATGTTTTTAATATATACTAAGTGTTCCGTTTTAGCTGCTTGTCGTGCATTTATTGTGTAGCTGCACCTGACACAAACATTGTGTAACTCCACAATCTTACACTATATAATGGTAGTTGTTGTATGAGGTACCTAATTATGTATTTACAGTACCATGGTTGAGATCAGCCTGTTCTTTCTCTTTCAAACTAGCTACCACCGGAGTGCTGAAAACTTTCAAAACCTAAACGAATTTTGACAACAAGAGTGGCGTGATAATAGAGTTGAAAACAAAATGTGATTTTACAAAAAAAAACTAATTTTTACTTATATATATATATATATATATATATATATATATATATATATATATATATATATATATATACATAACTAAATAAAAATTATTACTACTAGTACAAATAATTTAGGTAATGATTAATGGGAATTGTAGTCAGATTTGGCTGATGTTAAATAAAAACCTCAAATCTATATTTTTAACCAACCTTTCGGTGTAAATTTTCACCTACTTCAGGGGCTTGTTCTAAAAGAGATTTCTTGAAACATATTTAATGAAAATTTTTTTTTCTTACAACATATTTTAATGTAAGCAGACAACATAATGTTTATCATTAAAAATAAACTGTTTTTTTAAACTATTAATGTATATTAGAAATTACTATTATTATCACATCAAATAAAATAATAAATACTATTTAATTAAAAAACAAAATTGGGATTATTTATCAAATTGTAAAACAAAAAAATATATTGTGAAACACACAACAATAACTACGTTATAAGCTAATTGTCCAATTTTATTTTCACACAAAATTTACACACACTAGATTCACAATAGATCACGAAATTTATAGATTTTTATGATTTCTATGTTCTGTTTATTTACTATAAATATCATTTGTATCAGTTTTCCTGATGAAAACGAACTTTGCGTTCGTCGATACTTCGATTATAAATAAATATTAATACAGAACTTTAACCAAAACCAGTTTTATAATAAGCTTTAATTTCAATGTCTTGATTTTTCTCTAATAATACAGACATTTAATACCGTGTGTACGATGTCAAGTTATTTTTATTCGACATTAAGTGTGACATATAGAACAAAAATCTTCGTCAATTACCCCGATAATAACATGCAATTGCGATGCGGTAAAAAATAAAATAAATCAGTATCGGAGTAAAACGGTAGCGTTAGGATTTTTATGTTCGTATAATAGTCGCGCGGTCTAATAGACTGTTAACTAGAAAACCAGTACCAATCATTATAAGCAGCCCGACCGTGTGTGTGTTTGTGTGTGTGTCTAGAGTTGGTATTAGATAGTATTCGTGTTTAGCGCCGATCTGCCACATTGCAATTCATTAAGTGTTTCTGTTCAGAAGAAATGCGAACGATAAAAATTGTTATTACCCCGGTCTGCGCATTTTTAACGAATCGTTACGCGAGAGAGAGAGAGAAAGAAAGGGAGAGAAAAAGCTGTAATGAGACTCGTAAACGATCCTGATCACATCTCTGCCTCGGGTAGACGGACGAGTACAAAGTTTTAGAAATGACGCGATTTATTATGTTATTCTAGTTGAGGAAGAAGAGATTTTTAATGCCAAATTAGGAATGGAAATTATTTGGTTGACTATCTGATGTTACGTAAATATTAGTGTTAAAATATTGTGTTTTAGGTTTTAGGTTGTAGTTCTATATTAATTTTTGTTAATAATTGACTTACTCAAGGTACATTTTTATCAGGAAAACTGATACAAATGACATAAACAGTAAATAAACAGTAGATAGAAACAATTTACCAAGTAACAAAATATAAACAACTAGATCGTAAAATTTATAAATTTTTAATTAAAAGAAGTCACATTCTTTTAAATCAGTGCCTTAACACTGATTGATGTTTTTTTTTTTATAAATTTCTATTGCTTCTCTTATTAATCTACTCTTGATATTGAAGAGTCTTGCAATTATTACAGTATCTTCGAATTGTACAACATACAGATATACGTACATACATACATACACAATCACGCCATGTACCCAAAAGGATGTGGCACAAACTCTTTTCATCATCCCGAAATCAATCGCCTCCAAACATTCCTATCCAAACAAGCAACTTATTTTTTACAGATATATATATATATATATATATATATATATATATATATATATATATATATATAGTTAAAAGCAATTTCAATTATATTTGTCATACTCAGTTTGATACTCAGTTTGATATATTTTTAATTTAATATAATGAATAAATATTTCTTTGTTTTCATTAAAGTGTTTTTTATTTATGTAAATATATTTTATTTTTCTTTAAACATTAACACACGGATACAAAAAATTAATTTCAAAACAGTTTCAAACACTAGTCTAACTAATTATTATCAAGTTCTCAGTAATTTTCTTTCTACATCTAATTAACTTCATTTCCCTTAACAAACAACAAAAAATTTCACTACACTCAACAAAAACAAACAACTAAAAATCAAATATCCACCTCCACAACACAATCTCGGCATCATTACAGTACAAATACACATCGACACTATAAATCGCATCAAGCGTCAAGTGTGTGTCCCCCCGCCCTCCCTCGCCAACCGCACCGCACTGCAATTGTCATGATGCGGTTGACTGCCAATCGCCCCGGATGCATATTTCCATTGCCGGCCAACACCCACACGATATATCAGAAGCGAGATGTGTTTTCTCCTAATATTGTTAATTAAATTCGTTCTGTAGCAAGACGGCTTTCTACTTCTCGTCCAGTTAACGTTAGAAGCGTTTCGTTAACGGCCTGAGCTGTTAGATAAACTAGTGCAACTCGTATTTCTCTAATCTAGTCGCCTGTGCCTACCACTGCCTACTATTTGTACGATGCCTCGGGCTGATTAAGATCATAGTTAGTTATGGGTTTGCATGTGTAGATAAATAAAGATTTTTTTTATTGTAGTCTGCTATGATTTTTTTATGTTTGATAAGTTAAAATTTGATTTTGTTCAAGTAGCATTATGAAATTTTGTGTATGATGATAAAAAGTTGAAAACAGACTAAACTGAAGTTGCTAAATATGTTATATAAAATTTTTTTTTAATCTTCCAATCAATAACTTAAAATAACTTAGAACTTGTAGTTCTATTTCAATATACATTTATGTAATACGTTTCGACGTACTCAACGTACATCTTTATCGGAAAAAAATGATACAAATTGACATTTACAGTAAATAAACAGAACATAGAAACAAGTTACTAGGTAAAAAAATAAGTAAATAAATTATACAATTTAAAAATTTTTAATTAAAGAAACCAAACTTTATTTAAATCAGCCTTCACTTCTGATTGATGATATTTTGTTTTTACAAATTTCTAGTGCTTTGCTCTATATACTGTTAATATATGAACTCTATATTAAATATCAATATTACACTAATTATATAAATAAATAAATAATTTGTTAAAGTTTTTTTGTTTTGTAAAATAAATAAAATTCGAAGATACTGTAACAATTGCAAAACCCATCAATATTAACAATAAATTGACAAGATAAGCAATAGAAATGTAAAGTTACTTATTTTGTTCCCTAGTATTTTGTTTATTTACTTTAAATATCATTCGTATCATTTTTTGTCGAATATTAATAAATATTAATACATAACTGAAACGTAAAACCGTTTAATTTTAATTACTATAATATCCAACACATTTTATACACAATTTAAATTATATTTCTGTAACTAGTCAAAACCATAATATAGTTTCAGCATTATAACATTACCCAATATATAAACAGTAAAATCCAGGTACTAATCACAGCCTAATCATTGTGCTTCGCATAAAATCAGAACAACTAATCGCTTAGAAGGTGCGTAATCGCCCGCGGTCAATACTCCGTTTTGTCTCTCTCTGCACGCATTTGCCGCCGCTGGTCAAAAATTCGCCGAGTCATCTAAATAATAATTATTTACAATGGGTGAGAGTTGAGCTTCTTTAAAGGCACATCCGATTCCAAATAGATAGTTGGCTGTGGAATTATTTGTTGTTTAGTTTGCTCTACATTTGCTCATTAATAAAGACCGCTTAGACGATTTCCAATTTTGATTTTAATATCGTCTCTGTCAAATTGACTTTGAATTTGTTCGATTAGCTTTGATTTGTTAGTCGAGAAATTTTAATGTCGTGTTTTATAGTTTAGAAATGTGAGAATTGAAATCATTATAACAGATTGTTTAAGAATAAGTTTTTGTAAATTAGTTTCAAATAATTTAGTGAAAAATAAATGCAAACATTCCTAATTGTATATTCGTTATATTAAAAAAGAAGAACAAATAAATGCTGTTGTTTAGAAAAATTAAAAAATTTCTATTACTTTTTATAATTTGATATTTTAATTATACTACAATACAAATCTCATTGTAACGTGAAGTTACTTACAAAACGCGCAGTGGAAATTCTAAATTGCATCTCTTATGATTCTCAAGATTTTGTATTATAAGACAATAAAATTATATAATTTATATGGGTACTAATAGAAATCTTTGCAATAATTTGATTAATTTCGTATAAATAGCTGAGCTAAAATTATATTTTAAAAATTTTAATATTTTTTCTTTTTAAAATTGACAACATTGTATATTAGTAAAATTATACAATTTATGTGGCCACTAGAAGAACCTTTTGTGAAAATTAAAATAGAATAAATAATGTAGCTATAATAAATTTTAATAAACTTTAATAATTTTTTTCTCGGAAAATTGGCATGACTTAAAAAAAAAATAAAACTACATGACTATCATGGGTACCAAATCTATACAAACAATTTTATTAAAATCGGTTGAACCATCTAGTAGGAGTTGCAATCACAAAATTTTGATTGACAACCGAGCGAGCTCACGATGCATACACCCTTAAAACTAGGTTCCGATTCGTCATCTAGAGGCTATATGAACGATTTCTATATAATTTTTTTTAATTTTTAAAAATATTACAGACACCGTACCGAACACTATACCGCTTTTCCTTGCGTTAGAATATCTTCATGATGTGAAATTCGGAGATACTGTAATTATTGCAAGACCAATAAATATTAACAGAAGATTGATAAGGGAAGCAATCAAAATTAATAAAGGAAAACATAACATCAATCAGTGTTGAGACACTGCTGATTTAAATAAAATTTGGCTACCATTAATTAAAAATTTATAAAATTTTTCTTATCTAATTACTTATTTTGTTAACTAGTTTTTAGTATCAGTTTTCCTGCTACAGAGAGACGTTGAGTTCGTCGAAATGTCGATTATTAATAAATATTAATACAAAACTTAAACCTAAAGCTGTTTTATTTTTTTAAAAACAATTACCAAAAATCTGTATGCATAAAAACTATTTTAATTATTGTAACTAGTTCATACATTGACCCTCAACCAATCAAGTGACCTTTAAACTATCCATAACCGCCGATGTTATTAGATCGTTACGCCTATTCGATATAAAACTACGATTAGAACGATCAACTCTAAGATTTTATCGTAAACTAACGAAAGATATTATGCACTGGAGCTTATACGATTCGCTTGTCGCAATTGCCTTCCATTTTATTGTTGTTTACACGACACTGGTTTCGATTTTATGCGCGAAACGGTAGTAATATTATTTAGCCTATGTTTGTAAACTTCTTGTAAAGTTAGGTTATGTGAAGTGATTTTAGAATTGTTCGGTCGCATCTTGCGTATTTTATGTTTATGTTCGGCTACTTGTGCAGTATAAGTTGTTTTGATACCTATAAGGATCTTATATTGTTGTATATTGGTGATTCTAAAGGATTTTTTCGTCATTGACGATTTTTAATGTTTGGTTAGGAAATGATTTCTGCTTTTTATGTGTCTGTGTTTGTGGGTTTTGTGTTAGATTCCGTTAGATTGTACAACATATGAATCTGAGTATTTTATGTTGTATATTTGGAAATATGTCTTTTTTTGCAATTTTTTTTAGATGAAAATTTACATATTTATTGTTTTTTAACAGTTTGGTATGTTAAATGGTATTTTAATTACTGTTTTAAATAATTAAGATATTTAAACACAGCATGAAACATAAATTACAATAACATAGTAAAAAAATCTTTCAAAATTCATTATATTAAAATAAATAAACTTTAGGACTAAGTTCTGCATATGTTTTATTTAGATATCGACGTTTATATATACTCTACGTATATCTTTATCAGGAAAAAATAATACAAATGACATGAATAATAAACAAACAAAACATAGAAACAAGTTACTAGGTGATAAAGTAATTAACTTAAAAAATTTATAAATTATTAATTAAAAGAACAAATTTTAGCTATTTTGAGAAAATTCCTGACAGCAAATTTACTGAAGTTCGGTAAATTTACTAAAAGAAACTTTAATTAAAAAACTGTAATATTACATATATATATATATATATATATATATATATATATATATATATATATATATATATGTACTTTTCCATTTAGTTGGTAATATCATATTACATAATGTTTGTAATAGTTTTGATTTTCTGTATTTTTTAAACAATTACGTTAAAATGTACAGCAGTTAAATAATACTGGGCATCATAGTGTCTCATGGTTTGTAGGAAAAATTACATAATTATTTTTTTGAGTGTAGCAAAATTCTTCTCCAAATTGAAACATTTTCTATTCAACCAAATATATAATTTATAAAATTCAATGAAATACCTCGGGTATTCTCATATCGAAAAACAACATATTTTCAATTAACTTATCACGTTCTCATCGTGAAACAGGCTTAAGAAACATGTCTCCCCGTTACATATCTGACAATATCGTCACCGTAACGTTCTTCAAGATCTTCACGCATCAAAATATTTTCAACGTCGTTATGATGAGAAAGCATCTTGTTCTCACAACGCACGAACAACAGACAGAATGTGTACGAAGATGCGTCCGGTTGCGATCAAATGTTTATGGGAGCTTGGTTGTTGCCGTTGCTATGAAAACTGGAAGAGAATTGAAGGAGCAAAAAGACGTTGAATAGGCGTTAATCAATTGCATTCTTTGATTAAAGTTATTGGAGAAAAAAAATAACTAAAGAATTTTGATTTTGTTAGAAGTCATTGGTTATTGTTTGTTAAGTTTATTTAACTGAAGTGTAACATAGTAAAAAAATCTTTTAATACTCATTATATAAAATAAAACTGTTTTAGGTTTAACCTCTGTATTAAAATTTTATTTATAATCAACGTTTCGACAAAACTCAATAGTTGTCTTCATCAGGAAAAACGATACAAATGACATTAATATTGTAATTTTTTTTTGTAACTTTTACTTGCAATTTACAAAAAATTTATGTTTATATATATATATATATATATATATATATAACCAGTAAAGTAGAATATTTTATTTAATAAAGAAATAAAAACAATTTTTATACGATATTAATAAATATATTCCCAATAAAAATATTCCAAATGCAATCAACAACACATTATCGTCGTTAATAAAGTAACATAGAAAACATTAAACTAACATCTTTAATTATTTATACCTGACAATTATAATTGTGAATTTAATGTGTACATAAAATTGACATAACTACCTACACTTGCAATACAAACAAGCTACTAGCAATAGCATTATAATAGTCACTTCATACCTTTGCAGAAAAAGAACACAGAATAATTTCCATAAAATAAATTAATTTAACTGAACTCCTATATTAGAACAAATAACTCGAGAATTAATTTGTGTAATTTCAGACGATTGTGAATAGAAAAATTATGTTATAAAATCGTTTGGTAGCTAACAGAACTATGATTATAAAAATAGTTTAGGATCGTTAGAAAGAGTAAAGAAAACATTTTAGATATCGTTAAATGTGCAGTGTATGAAATTTATATTCCGATTTTATAGAGCAAGCAACTGTTACTTCAAGAGATAATTTCAATAAAATTTCATGTTTAACTGTTTTTAAATTTCGCGTCCTTCACTGTGTATACATATTTCTGGTGTATTTACATATCGGGTGCATATACAATGACTATTTGTTACACTAAAGTCATGCACATAAATATTTTTCACTTTATGCTTAATAATAATTTTTTATGACGCATTTTCATTTAAAATAATTGTGTTGTATACAAGATTTTACTGCTACTATATACATTAAAAATATTTTATAAAATTATACTTTTAAATTTATGTATTAATATGTGTCGTAATAAAATATTTCTTGTATATTTCTAAATCTACATAAATATAATTAATGCTACTGTTTCGGCATATTTTCTATAAATTGAATAAAATTGTGCATTGTTTTATAAATGATAAAAAATTAGTAGAAATTAGTTTTTTTTTGAAATTTTTAATTTTTTAATTGTTATTCTATATAAATTTATGTAATATTACATGTTACACGTTCAAATATTAACTAAATATTTCATCGTACATTTATTTACAATCAAAATTTTTAACTGAAATTCCAGTCACATATCGGAGAAATGACAGTCGGTAATTTGCGCAAAATTTATACGTTTCGCTCCTTGCGTTGAGCGTAGTATCACGTATGGTCTCTGAACCAGATAATCTGTTCGACAAATGTGAACTTTTGAGTTCATCTGTCGCGTTTTGTTTCGTATAACAACTGGATTAGAATACCAATGATATGGTTGTTTCTTAACCAAGCCGCTTTCTTTTGGATTGTTTCGGGTCACCGCTTACGGGCGGTTACCAAACGGTTACTATATCTAGTCGAACCGTTATGGAAAACTATTGATGCAGTTTTTTTAGCTGGACGCTTAAAATTTTTATAAGACCAAATAATTGATAAGGTTAATTAAAATAACTTTTGCGTGACAGTTCGTGTCAGAGTAGGTAAAACTTATAGTAAATTACAGTAAAAAACTAACTTCAAACTTTTGAACACGTTCTTCTCGAAAGCATGTTTTAAGCAATAAAAAATTTTGTAATTTTTTGAAGTTGAAAAATTTTTACGTACCATGGTAGATTTTCAAATTTAGTTTTAGGATATTGTAAGGAAACTTTGATATTATATTTCAAAACTTTCTGGGAGAAGGGACAAATGACCAGGATTTTTTTCTTGACAAGGACTGACAAATCCACGCGTGAAAACATTTTTGATTTAAAATTCAGAAACGTAGTGCATAATATACTGTAATAACATATAAAAAAAACCCTTATTTAATAATGTTGTTTATATCATATCTAATAAGTTTGACAAAAAAATAAACAAATATATTGCTCGTAATGTAAATAAAAAATAGATTGATATAAAAGAGGAATAGTAGAGTATGTATGTATGAGTGGAATTATAAATGTGGATGAAGCTAAAGTTGCTTGTTTGGATAGAAATGTTTGGAGGAGATTGATTTTGGAATAATGGAAAGAGTTTGTGCCACATCCTTTTGAATATATGGCGTGATTGAGTATGTATGTATCATAATAATTATATTTTAAATATACAATATTTATATTTAAAATAATATTATTATTATTTATTTCAAGACTTTAAATATTGTTGACATAATAACTATTTATTCTTATAAATACCTGAATGCATATCTAACTTCGAAAACATCTGTATTTACAATAGATAATTAGATAAAAGGTGGCAACATACTAATAATTATTATGAAACACCTTTAATTAGCACTCAAATTCTTCACGTATGATACGTTACGCATTGTACACGATTTTGAGTTACGTCAAAACTTGTATATTGAATCCACCAATTTATTTGATTATTATGTCAAATTCGGACATAATTGGCAACAGTATAATATGTATAAAAAAATATACTAAAGTCATTGTTACATATGCATATAGATATGCGGATAGATTGAATTCAAGATCAATATATTATTAACAAAGAAAGACTTCAATAATTGAATTTTCGACAAGACATATATGAGCATGACTTGAGCATAATTGAGGAGCGGATAAAAAGTAATTTTTCCGGATTTATATTTTAACAAATATCAGTTGATATACCCGGCGCCTAACCAGTTCTAGTAAAATTTTAAGAAACTAAATACAGTGCACTCTGCTTAATATCATCACATTCAAATTTAAGGGTTTTAATAACAATAACCGATTGATAATAATATAAGAACAAAAATACAACAAAATAAAAAAACCTTGCTTTGTGGTGTGAAGTATTATGTGATTTGAAAAATATGGTTTAAAAAAATTAATTTATCTCAATAAATGTATATATTATTATTTTAGGTAAAAGAATAATATAAAATTATTGAAATAACAAAATTTTATTATAGTGGTTAGTCTTATTTAAATATATGTAAAAAATTGAATACTTTTTATTATATTTTAAACTCTAAAATATAAATAATCCTAAAAAACAAATCTAATATTTTAAAATAAATACTATAAATACGGGCCATTACTTTTTGGCTGTTCTTTATAGTTTGACGTCAGTTGAAAACTTAATTAGTTATTTTACTATACAATAAAGAAAGAAAAAATCACAATACCAGATAATGCAAGTAACCTTTTTATTAAAATATTCTATTTTATTTTTACCGTCTAAAAAAAAAAAACGAATTCTTTAGAAATAAAATAAAAATTGTGTAACATTTTCAATCTGAAAACAAATAAACACTGGAAAATTCTCAGAAACCACACACGTTACCATGCCAACATATAAATAATAGAAAAACTCCTTCAATAATGCAACGAATACCAGATCATAATTAGCTCCCTAGAGAAGGAAAAACTACACTAAAATAATTAATAGTTTACTAGAAGTTAGTGCTCAATGACTGGTATTAACAACACTACAAAATGTTATAGTCTTTTTACAGTGCAAACGTTGTTTTTGTTTTGTTTTGTTTTACATCGCAGAACGCTGTGGAAAAACAGTTGCTAGAGTTAAATTAAAATCTAAGATAAGTAGTTGGTAATGTGAGTTGATTTTTTTTCTCGCGGTTTATGTACTGTTAAAATTACATTGTGTCAAAGTTTACATAAATATTTAATTATTGAGTTGAGTGATTAATTATTTGTTACAATGAGTGGAAATTATAAAGTATTTAGTATACTAAAGTGTTGAATTTTACTCTAGCATTTCAATTTATTATGATTTATAACTTTCCAGTAAATTATAATACTTACACAAAAATAAAACGAACTATTTCATTTAATTTGAATTATGCCCGATGGTTCGTTAAAATAAAAATTCTTGGATTTCGTAAGAAATCTTTCTATTGTAACGAAATTTCTTACGGATCCTAAAAATCATTATTCATTATTTTTAACGAAAATGTTTATGCATATGGGCATTAGATGACTAAATTTGAAATAATATTTCTTATAACAATAATTATTTTATTATCATACGAATGGGTTGAAATCAAATTATTATTTCAAATATAGTTTAGATAAATAATCTCTTTATTAGAGTTGGGATTCAATTACATAATTTTATCTAGATAATTCATCTAGATAAAAAAGTTATCTTTTATCTTATTCAGATAACATAATAAAAAATCTTTGCGAACTCATATTAAAATAAAAAAGCTTCAGAGTTAAGTTCTGTATAATTGCACAACATACTTCTAATCAAACCTTTTGCAAAGTACAAAAAAAAAACATTTGAATACAAAGATTAAGAATGAAGTTATTATTTGTTTTTTTTTTAGGAAATTAAACGTAAGTTTTATGACCAAACATTAGTAATGGTCTAACTAGGTGATGATTAAGAAATGAATTATTACATTTTTAATTATAAGGTTTGTTCACCTGGCGTTACAAACTAGTTAACATCAGTTTCACACGATTAACCGCTTTAAAACGTATATATTGAGTTTACCTATATGCTGAGTTACGTCAAATGCATCGCGGCATCTTTTTAACAGAATATGGTCAATTTATCATCACGCGGCGCGGGCACAAGTTAATCTCGTTTCATATTTAACAGAATAAATCATTTCGTTTTTAAAAGAAAAATTAAATCACTAATCAGAATACGATTCGGTAGCTAGAATAAAATCTACTTTGTATTCAGACTTTGGAATCAAGTAATTTGGATTTTTTTTGGTAATTAAAAAAGATATGGAATAGGTAATTTATGTGTGTGTGTGTGTATTGCAAAGATATGATTTTTAATTATCGTGTGAATAATGTTTTTGATAATTATAAATAATATAAGTTTTAAAATAAAAAGGTTTTATGATTAAGTTTTGTTTATATTTTAATAAATTATTTTGTCAATTATTTTTCAGGAAGTTATATATCTTATTTTTATTAATTATAATTAATATTAGTTGTAATAACATAGTAAAAAAATTTCAGAACTCATTATATAAAATTAAACGGCTTTCGGATTAAGTTCTGTATTAATATTTAATATTAATCGACGTTTCGACGAACTAAACGTCCGTCCTCACCAGGAAAACTGATAAAAATGCCATTTACAGTAAATAAACAGAACATAGAAACAAGTTACTAGATAACAAAATATAAGTAATTAGATTATAAAATTTTATAAATTTTATTGAAATCACTGCCTTCAAACTAATTGATGTTATCTTTAAAAATAAAATTTGGTTTCCTTTAATAAATAATTTATGAAATTTTGTAATCTAGTTACTTATTATGTACCTAGTAACTTTTTTCTATGTTCTGTTTATTTACTGAATAGTGTATATGTTTATGTCATTTGTATAATTTTTTTCTTGATGATGATGTACGTCGTGTACGTCAAAACGTCGATTTTTATTAACAGAATTTAACCCTAAAGCCCTTTTTAATTTATTGCAATGAGTTTTAAAAGATTTTTTACTATGTTTTGTTCATTTTTTATCTATAAATTACAAATATAATAATTATATTCTTAATTACGGGTATATATTTTTTAAATATATTGGATTTTCAAATTTATTTTATTATTATCAAACTAATTGTAAGTTCGGATTCGTCATCTAGAAGAATTTCTATACTTTTTTTTTAATTTTGGAAAAATGTTACGCACACCGAACCAAACACTGTACCACTTTATCTTGCAGTCAAAGTGATAAAAATTACATATAATTATCAAAATTATGTATGCATAAATCTATTTTTCAGATTGATTTTTACTAACTACTAACTAAATTTCTTAGAAATTATATAATTATATATACTTAAATATGCAATAAACATATTACAAAAAAAAATAAAGAAAATTATTAATAATAAATCACAAATTAATGCAGTGTAACTGATCACCTAGCAAACAACTAAACAAGAAATTAGTATTTATTGATATTAAGAGAATAAACTAGTATAGCATCTGATGAATAAATGATTTAAGTTGATTTTGTATTCTGCTTCCCTAAGGATAAAACTCATTAAAAATTAAAAGCGCACCATAATTTATAGAAAAAGTAGCCAGCCGTTAAGGCTTTCCAAGACAAGCCCCGAGATAGATTGTTTCTTCTAGATCGCTAACAAAACAGATAATAATACGTATCGTACAGGAAACATGCTGATAACCAAATGCTATATGACATCAATCGAAAATTTATCGATTTTTAATTTCTTTCAGGAAAACTACCTTCATTTTCATTTATACTGTCTATTTGTTATTACGTTCTAAATTTGCCATTGTTTTATTTTTGGTCCACATTTTTTTTTGCAAGTAACTAAATCACATTGTTAATTTTACGTGCATTTTTGACGTTGTAGGAAAACCCGATTTTCGTTCCCAATCCGCCGTTTTCAAGTTACAGTTCTCTGCATTGTTGTATTTCGCTGTTTAGTTAGGGGCAAGTCTGTTAATTCCATCGGAGAGGGACATTTTAAAACAAACAAAACTGATGTTAAAACATAAGCATAGATTAGATGGCACAGTATGAAATTTCTATGAAATTCTTATTATAATAAGCATTTGCGGCATTTCTTTGCAAAGAATTGCTTTATTATTGGCTTTAAATCAATCAGATTAGCATGGGGCTCCTATGACCGTGGGGTTCTCGGGTATAAAATAAAAATGCTTTAAATAAATATTAATATAGAACTTAGGTGAAAGTTCTGTATTTATGATCGACGTTTCGACGAACTCAACGTCCGTTTTCATCAGAAAAAAAGATACAAATAACATTTACAGTAAATAAGAAAAAAGATAAATGTTGAGTTCGTCGAAACATTGATTATAAATAAATATTAATACAAAACATTAACCTAAAGCAGTTTTGTATTAATATAATAAGTTCTGAAAAATTTGTTACATATCAAAAAATATTATATATATATATATATATATTAAAGAAACAAGCATATTTGGTAAAGTACCTGATAAAATTTTATGTTCCATATAAAAACTACAGTAACTAATAAAAACTTTTATAAATTAAAATAATCATTTATTATATCATATCATCATTATATCTTTATTCATTTATATCTTTATCATCATACACAGCAACAGTCAACTAGTTTTTAGCAATTTTGTATTCTATAATTAAAATCTCTCAGTAAATTATTAACAATTCTTCAACGCAACATCTCCAACAGCCAATTACGTCTTTTAATCATTGTCTTTTAATTTAATTTAAAGCGGCGCCACTCAATTAAAAAAAAAAAAACTAAAGCATACGCACAATCCGCAATTCGCTATAAATCTGATTTCCGCCATTTTAATTTCCTCGTGAGACACATAATTCTTGATCATCCTCTCTTTCAGCCACCCTCACGTCTTAAATCAGAGCCGGGCTCGTAATTAATTCCCCCCGCCTGAACTGGAAAGCCGTGTGCAGATAATGAAGAAATCTGTAATCGTATCGCGTACCGCCCGCAATGAGGGGCATCAAGCAAGCCGCCATTCTTGGAACGCGACATCGTCGGTTATAAATTAACGTTAATGCGGTCCTGTGCGGTCGCAGAAATGAATTTCCGAACACGCTTTATGTGCGCAATCAATTAAAGTGAATTGACTGAGACTGGCTCTGATTCGTGTTTGTTTATTTTCTGATGTGATTCTGTTTGTGGTCTTAATTGAAGAAAACTAGAAATCTCATCGAGTTGTTACTGCAGTTTTTTTTTTTTTTTTATTTCCAAAGAGTAATTATTATTTTTATTGATATGCATTGGGAGCTGGCATTGATTTTCTACTTAAGTTGGTACTATAAATTATTTTAACTACAAGTAGGCTTTTATTAATTCAATAATAATTAAATAAATGCTAACCATATTAGTTTTAGTGTTTCAATTTAGCGTAATTAAGATTTTAAATTATTCAGAATAATTTATATTCAATGGTTGCTCCTAACTAATACTAGTTTTAAGACAATATAATTGGTATAAGACTACAACTAAACAGTTGAACCAAGAAAAGCAAAAACCGAGCTAGCAGTACCAGTATATATATATATATATATATATATATATATATACATATATATATATATATATATATATATATATATATATATATACATATATATATATATATATATATATATATATATATATATATATATATATATATATAAATATAAATCTCGACTAAAATGTAATAAAATGAATTGAATTTAATAAGAAAATAATCAAAAAGAGTTAGATATTCGAATCAAACTCTTATTCAAGATTCTATGTCAAGCTTTCGGTGGTATTTTTCATTTTCTTCAGGACTGTGGACTGTCAATTTATATAAGAGTAATATAATTTATTATTTATATAATTATATAATATAATTATACAAAGTACTTTGTGCTTTGTATAATTTATTAATAAAAATTTATAGGTCTTCAAGAAGGAGGAAAATGTCACCGAAAGCTTGACATACAATCTTAAATGAGAGTTGGATTCGAACATCTAACTCATTTTTGACTATCTTCCCATTAAATTCAATCTATTATATATATATATATATATATATATATATATATATATATATATATATATATATATATTATATCATACTTAATTTAAACCTTGCAAAAAAAATCTGTACATCACAAAAAATCCACACGTCTTAACAATTTTTCCTCGCTGTAATAAATTTCTTTATAATCATTTAAATAACACATGGCTGGAGATATTATATGGCTATCATATAGTGTACGAGTGGAATGCAGAAGTTAATTTGAAACTTCTATTATTATTAATTTTCTGTCTGCAGAGAGCGCGAGCGCGTTCATATTACGCGCGAAGCAAAGCATCGAGAGATAAATGCCGAGGTTATACCGACTTTTTTACCTCATTCACTTCGGAAACTGACCGTCCCGTCCCGTCCGAGCCAAGCAAGCCAGGCAGGTGTGTTCTAACACTCGAATTGCCAATGGAATTACAAGAAAAAAATTCAACACTAGATGGTTGAAGAAATACACTGTGTATTTATTAGCTTAGATTACTGTAATGTTCATAAGAAATATATATTCTATAAATGAATTGATAATAATTATTAATTACACTGAATAATACAAAAATAATTTTTTATAAATTCTTTAGGTGTAAATGTTTAACTATTTTTTATTTTTGCATTAAACACCATTAATTTTATATTTATTTATCTAATTAAACATTAGATAAATAAATATAAAATTAATGGTGTTTAATGCAAAAAATAGTTAATACAAAAATAGTTTATTTTCTTCAAGCGTTTTATAATATTAATATTAGGTTACTATATTGCCTATGTAAGAAGTAGGGTCATTATGTTACCAGTACAATAATGATTATAAATACAGCAATTAGTTACTATATGCAACAAATATTAACTACAACGTCAAGTATATTTAATGTGACATCTTCGGCGGTCATATTGAAAACTATTATGTCAAGTTAAGTTGATTGACTATTCCATTGTTTATTTTCGCTTAAATTTTGATTAGTTTATTGAAAATGTGTGTTAAGGGTGGTCCGAAACTATATATTCCATCAAAAAACACAGTAATGTGTTTCGATAGTTTTAGTTTTGTAATAGTTTAGTTTAGTTTTGATAATATTACCTAATAAAAATATCATTGAATACAAAACAAATTATAAAAAGTTAAAGAAGCGTTATTGCTTTTAATAAAAAATATTCACCAGATTCTAATTGAACTAAATTTGAACAACATTTATCATAAAACGTAATTTAAATATTGTTTATAATTTCAAAATTTACCTGATCTTGCAATAAGTCATGTTCAGGATTGACATTTTTCTTACCTGAAACAAAAAAAAAATACATTAGTTTCATCTTCAGAAGCTGAAATAAAATCAGTTTTTGTAATATTTTTTTTTAATTTTTTCAAATATTAACAGCACTAAATAATATTTTGAAAACCTACCATTATTATTCTTTTTATTTTATATCCATTATATATTTACAATTAAATACTAAACCTTGCTTTTTGTTAAAATAAACATAATCATTAACAAATGCAACAAAAACATTAATTAAATTCCTTTTCTTATCTAACACAAGATATATATATAAATAAATACAATATTGCTACACTTTTAGGTTTTTCTAAACGGTTTGAAGAATGCTCTAATTCTAGGCATTAGTATCATAGTAAAACTTTCGCTACGCGTCTCGCTAACTTCTTCTGCATCTGAATCAATAAATTGTTGATCACACTTTCTTTTAAACTCTTTATGTTCTTGATCTACGAGTAGCATTGCGATACCTCGAAGACATTTTTTCATCTAAATGATTATTATTTATATATACAAGTATATGGAGCTCTCTTAGTGGTCTAATCTCGGCGACGAATCTTGTTCGAAATTATCTAGCTATAAATTTTTGCCGCTAAATATTTTTATCAGTTTTGAAAGTAAACATCTATTTAATGTCATTTTGAAATTTTTATTACCTTTGTAATTTGATATAGATTTTAATTTATTTTTATTTGAAGTTGTAAAATGTAGGTTTAGATTTTTGTTTAAAATTGCCCAATTGAGTTCTTGTAAAATGTCTTGATAAAAAGAAAAATTAGTTTTGCAAGTATATTAATCGAAAGTCATTAATATATTAAAAATTATTAACAATAAAATTATTAACAATTGTCAATTAACTTAACATAATTTAGCATAATAGTTTTGCAATATGGTCGCTGATGATGTCAAATTATATAGTTATATTTGGTACTATCACCAGTGATGTATATAGTAGTAACTAAGTGCTTAATAATGTACATTATTATATTAGTAATATAATGACCTTTTTCTACATTGACAATATAGTAACATAATTTTAATATTACGATATGCTTAAAATTTACAAGAAAAAATTCTAAACAAATCAATTCTATAACGAAACTAAATAACGAAATAACAGCAACAAAAAGTTCGCTCTACAAATTATCAAATTTTTTCTTCGTCGTAACGCAATACTAATATCTTTTCAGCAGTTAAATCTATTGTTGAAATTGAGTTATCACCATTACAACTGTTGATTAGCTTTTATGTAGTAGTAGTAGTAGTAAGCTGTTGCTGGTTACGAAACTACAATTATATACAGTACACCGTTCTTGCAACGGCTATTGTAATAGCACATTGCGATCTATTCGGGTATTACATGTCACAATAAAACAACTATTGCACCTCTGATTATATTCAACCTAGGGGGGGGGGGGGGTGAGGTGTCGTAACGAAATCTCTCGTTTTGCAAAACGGACATCAATCGACAAATAGATTAGATATTTGGGATCTAATCTAAACTAACCTCACTTTAACGATGATGGTCGTTTTTTTTTTCGAACAGTATTTGTGTGTGTGTGTGTAATAATGCGTGCGTTGCGTGTCAGTTGCTAAATAAAGTCATTGTGGTCGATCGGACAAAAAAATTTTAACCTAGTTTTGAAAGATGACGTACTAGTATTTTTATATGCCACGAGCCAAAAAAAAATTTTAATTGACAAATTCTGGTTCAGATTTAGTTATGTTGTTTTAACATCATTTATTTTTTCTTGTGTGTTTAAAGAATGTTTACTTTATTTTGTAAATAATTTAATATTTACTAATTAATAGCTTTGATAGATTTAATAACCTATTCAAAAAAAAATCTACATTTAACGTTAATTTTGTATATTTTTTTTATTTTTATTGCAATTGTATACTTTTAATTTCCTTTTCATCTCATAATATTTTAATTCAAAACATTAAATTCTTTTTAAAAAATTCATTAAAATCAAAGATCAACCTATTGTATACACTGTAAAAAATCTATGTAAATTTACATTAGTGATCGTAGTAATTTTAACGTGTTTTTCATGATAATTTTATAATTTTTTGATAAATTTGTAATAATTCATTAAAATTACCACACAAAAAATACAGTAAACTTACACTGTTAGAAATAATGTAAAATTACATAAAATACGTAACATAACATCTTAAAGCTTGCGTAAAAATTTATTTTGCTTAAATTTCTATTTAAAACTCATAGGCCCGTATTCTCACTTCACTTTTTCGTGAAAAAGTGCTTTTATCATTTATTTCAAAATAAGTTTTTGCTTATGTTTTTCATCAAATATAAATAATTTTACTATTTTTGATCATTTTTATTATATTTGGTATTATAAAATTTAAATAGACTATTATAAAGTGCTTAATAAATAATTTTAAGTAAACGTAAAAAGTACTTTTGGCAAAAATCACTTTTATAAATGAGGTAAGAATACGGGCCATAGATTTTATTGATAATGACAGATGCCATAATTAAATTAAGTAATTTTTAATTTAAAATTACATGAAAATACATGTCAACAAAACGTATTATTTCTAACAGTGTACTATAATTATCAAAGTAAATTTACATATATATTTTTTACAGTGTAATCTAATCTAATCTAAACCTCGCACGCATCAAAATAAAAAAACCCCACCGAAAAAACAATAAACAATTTTCTAAGCGAGCGGACCTCCGTCAAATCGCCTATGGCAAAGAAAGTCCAGTCCGGCCGAGAAGAATAATTGCGCGCTGAAACCCGACATTGCATTCGACTTACATTAGATTAGTTTAAGAGCAGCGCACGGGTGATACATTAGAGCTGAGCGTCCACGTGCCGTTGTCATGGTGATGGCAAAACAGCCGAACGCCGATTTCCCTTTCGGAGGTGACCACGTGCCGGGCGCACGAACCAAGGCGTAGCAGAATTTCACTCGCAGCAGCAGCGATAGTGCTGCTGTAGTGAGTTTGGCGAATGAGATTGGAAATTGGCCGAGGTGGGGTAGCTCCGGAGAGTAAAAGTGTATCGCATTGATTCAGCAGTGGAATGGTGGAATAGAGAATTTTTTTTTATAGATGGATTATGTGAGCGTGTGGCAAAAAGTAAGTAGAGGAGATTGTTAAAGACATTCTTGTGGTTATGTAAATGGAAACTGATGAATTTATTGGTTAAAATTAGAATTATTTTGAGATATGAAATAAATAATTATAAAATATTTTTATAATTATAGATAAAATTGTCTTTTTTTTGTTCTTTAATTTAAACCGCAAATTCTTTTTGCTATTTTCTGTCAAGTTTTTGGTGTTTCTTCAAATAATATTTAAATAAAATTTGGCTTTCTTATCTAAAAATTTATAAATTTCATGATCTAGTTACTTATTTGTTACGTGTTTTCATGTTCTATTTATTTACTATAAATATCATTTCTATTTTTTTTTCTGATAAAGATGCACGTTAAATTCGTCGAAACGTCGATTATTAATAAACATTAATACAGAATTACAACTTGAAGCCGTTTTATTCTAATATATTGAGATCTGAAAGATTTTTACTATGTTAATATTTAACAAATTTTGAAGAAAAAAAATGTTATTTCATTCGCAAATCGTATAATAAAAAATTATTGATACATTTGTTTTTTAATTTACCGGATTAAGAAAACACTGTAATCTGCAATTTAATTATAATATGAATCTAGAAATATTTTTTTTTATCTGGAAGTTTAGAAAGTATGTCTATAAAATAAATATTTCATTTTATTTAATATTATATTATTTACAGATAAATTTGCATAAGATAAGTAAAAAAAAAAAAAAAAACTGAAATATCTGTGGTTAGATATATTTTGTTTACAAGAGAATATATCTATTCTTTACATTGAAAATTTTAATTTGCAATAAGTTTATTTAATTTTTTACAAATTCTTATTACATTTTCATAGTTTTCAACAAAAATAATATTATTTTAGATTCCATTAAATGTTTTTGTTTCTAACATTGAAAATTTATTATAGTAAACAAATCTCTGTGGTTATTCATTGATTAGATTTTCTACATAATGTAAATATTTCATTGTTTTTCAACTAAATTCTGCATATTTTCTAATAAAAACCTAATGTCTTTGACCACAAAGTTATTTAAATTACAGCAAAAATTATAAATCTATTAATTCTAATAAAAAAATTGCAATTTATTATTAATGATTTCCAGGAGAAAACAATTGAACCAAAGAAATAAACGCTATAAAACAAATGAATAATATCAGCATGTGACAAACTAAATAAATCAACAAAGTTATATATAAAAATAATAAAAGTTATTTCAATTATAAATAATAATTATAATAAAAATCAGTATTCAACATTTAAATTATATGAAAAAAATAAAAGTTGTTACAATTATATATGATAATAATTATAACAATAAAAATCAGTATTCAACATTTAAAAATTCAAGAGAAAACAGTTGAATCGACAAAATAAATAAATAATAACATACAATAACGTCCTACTGTGTGACAAACGAAACAAAATAAACTTAAGTAAAAAAAAAAAAATAGCTAAAAATTGAAGTGAGAGTAGTTTTAGCTGTCACGATATTAAATCAATCTAATTTGCATTACGATCGTAAAGTATATCAGGAGTTTGATCTCGATGCCATTTTCTCAATTTAGTTTACATGTCCGACCGTAGAGCGGCGCTGTGTGTCGTTTTAATTATCTATCGCGGATCCATTTGGCGTAAGTTCCAATTATAATTAAATGGCCATGATTTGCATAAGTGTAGCGAAGTAATGTCTCTCTGACCGTTTGAGAATTCAGCAGACTTTGATTGCCTTATTTGTCTTCGGTAGTAACGGATTTTTACGCGCGCGGGTTCTGTTTTGACAGCAAGTGAAAGAAAGATCTTGGTATTGGTGCGTTAAGAGATTGTTGTTTTCTATATATGACTTATTTGTTTTGATTGCTTATTTGTCGAATTTTATTCTGTATTTGTTCGATAAGTTAATATTTATATATGTAGGATAAATTTATAATGTAAATTTACATATTCTACAAATGTATTTTTTAAGAAAAAATGTAATATTACGTTAATTATCGCAGTAAAAATTACAAAATGAGGCTATTTTATTGTTAATAGTTATGTAAAATTACATTAATATATATTACATATATTTTACAGTGTCATAAGATCGGAACTAAACAAATAAATTTAAACATACGCCATTAATGTAAAAAAATTCGTACAAAATTAAAAATCTTAATATATTCTAATAAATAACTTATTCCATAAAGTTACTTCTGATATAAGTACTTTTTACACTTATTTATAATATATGTTTATTAAAATAAATAATATATATATATATATATATATATATATATATATATATAAATTAGTTTAACAATTTCTACTTGCAATGTTAATGGTACGGGTCGTAAGTCCGCAGCCAAGCAAGGGACTTACAGCTTATAGTGGGTTTTGAACCATTCAGACCCGACCGATATCAGTTTAGTGGTACAAAATTTTAATACCAGAAATAATATAATAAAAAATATAATAAACTACGCGTACGCATATATTTCTATTAAGTAAATATAGACTTGTCTTGTAAAAGCTATATAAAATATATTTATTTTATATAGTTTTACATATATATATATATATATATATATATATATATATATATATATATATCGATATTTCAGATTTGACAAAAATATAAATAAATAAAACTTATGAATAATTTGCCATTTTAAATTATGTAACCAATTATTGTATATTCTACATTTCTTTTGATTTGCAGTAAAAATAATAAAGCAACGTTCAAGAATAAATAAATAAAAAAGAAAAAAAAAACGAAACAGAAACTTGTAGACGAGGTTAGGTTATCGTTGTCTGTGTATATGTTCAATAATGATTGATTGCGAATCATTACAATTGCTTCCTGTGTGTACATCGCCCAGTTATCTTAGCGTGACTGCTGCGGGCCGTTTTACTGCAACTGCACCAACTAAGACTCATCTTCAACGACCGCACAGATTTCTTCTTCGTCTTTTTGTAAATACCTCTCAAATAATGATTCAACTCGCATTGCGATATGTAATTGAAAATGTAAAATACAAATTTTTGTTTTATTTTATTTATTATTTTCAAACGGTAATAGTATTTTTAATTGAACACAGAAAAATAATTAAATATTACATTTAATTTGAATTAGATTAATTAGATCATTTTTTTAAAACATTAGTTATTTCATCCACATGCGAATTAGTTCAAGTCTAAATTATTTCAAATATAAAATAAAACGACTTTAGGTTTAAGTTCTGTATTAATAAATATAATAATTTCGGCATAATGAAAAAAGTTTGTGCCACACCATTGTGTATATATAAATATGATAAACATTTTAAGCAAGATAAAAAATACAAAAAAATTACTAAAATAAAAAAATTTACTACATTTTTATCCAATCACAAATGATTTTTTTACTTAACATAATAAAATAATTTTCAGTATTCATTTTAAAATGTAAAATTTTTAAGATTCAGTATATATTTTACTTAAATATCGAAGCGTCAATATTTAAATAATATTAAATTAATCCTAAAGCTTAAGAATAAATAAAATTGGAAGTACTGACCGTTTAATATTTGTGATATTATTGTACCGAGTACAGTCAATACGATAACAGTTAAAAAATATTCATTTAAAATTATTGCTTTTCGTATTGAAATTCAGCCTAATGGAACAAAGTTCTAACACTGCCTGCTCATTGCAGTCTCCACAGTAAAAAAATCCTAAAACAGCTCATTTATAATAAGTTACTTGGCACCTGCAGCATTGTCTAACTCTATTACAGACACTCCCTGCTGCAGCACCACTATACCAATTGCAGCGCGCGGCAATAGACCTAAACGGCCGGGGAAAAAAATCTGAGAGCTCGTTGCAAAACGCCTTATACAGTTAACCGCCCGTGGTCGAGTCAGAGCTTTTGCAGCTGGAAGTGTGTGTGTGTGCGCGCGCAAGCGTAATGAGGAAATTATGAAATTGCTGAAATGCATCGTCCGAAAGGCCCCGATGGTCTCGGCCCGAGAGGTTGTTTAATGCTTGTTAATGCTGGATTAGAGTGGCAGAAGGATCTGCAGAATGCAGATATGAGCTGGGTTGTACGCTAAGATCTATTATATTTTTTTTGCTGTGTTGAAAATGTTGGGTTTGTAAAGAATAAGGTTAGGTGATTTCAATGCCTGATCAGAAAAGATTGTTTATTGTTTTGTTAAATAAAAATAGTTTGTAAAATAATATATGTTATTAAAACAGATAAGCTTATGTTAATGTTCTGTTTTTTTATATTAAAATTCAATGTTTCTATACAGACTGGTCCAGAATTATGTACCGTAATTGCTAGAGCTGATAGTACGTTCAAAAATAAGGGTAGCTTTTTATATACACTTTTTTCCAAAACTCAATAATAAGGGAGATACAACTCTATAAAGGGGTGAAATAAAAACCATTTTTCAACACTTAACACTTTAATCAAACCTAATGAAAACTTACAACTTTCAAAAGAATCATACAATACTAATATTAATTAGTCACCAAAATAATGTTTTACAGCAGATGTTCAAAATATCCTCCATTTTGTTGTATACACAATCTAATTCTTTTATTTAGTGAACGCATTATTCTATTTAATGTTACTGCATAGTTTTGTAAGTTTGTAAATTCTTGCACGATTTTGTCTCTCAACTCATTTAATGTATTTATTGGAGTGTTATGCAAAGTTGTATCTCCCTTATTATTGAGTTTTGTAAAAAAGTGTATATAAAAAGGTACCCTTATTTTTTAACGTACTATCAGCTCTAGCAATTATGGTACATAATTCTGGACCACCCTGTATATGGAACATATATCATCAACAAAAAAAATATATACTAATGACGTATATCTATATGTCTAATTTTATTATAAAATAAACAAATCTTTATCAAAAAGCTTTTTTATTTTAATATAAATTTTGAAATATTTTCTATTTTAAAATTTGATGTTATTTTCCAAACTATTAACATTTTCATAAAAAATAATTATTTAAATAAAAAAACATACCACGTTTTTTACACGGACTAAAAAATATAAAATAATTTATCCTAGCCCCATACAGATTTATAACTCTAAACAGGAAAAACGTGGGGCAACGACAGCTATTCCCTACACTTTTTACTATTATCTATTGCATGCGCCTTACGTTATTCTGTATGGGGGTTATAAATCTGTATGGGGCTAGGAGAAATTATTTTATACATTTTAGTACGTGTTAAAAACGTGGTATATTAAATTTTTTTTATATTTAAATAATTATTTAGTTTAATTTCTTGTTTAGTACGTTTTAAGGAAAGAAAAACCGTATATGTTTGACTTGGAATAGGAAACTCTCAGATTATTTTGCCTCGGCTTTGTATCGACCACAAATATCTGGTCGCAATACAAAAATCATCGCTTTCTACTCCTCGTAACATAATACACTATTGCTAATAATATAACCTGTAAGAGTTAATTTATTATCCAACTTATACCATTAAATTTGATTATTTTTCAATTAAACACAGAAAAATACATTATTAAATTTTTCGAGCAAACTTTTTTTTCATACGAAAAAATCTTTGTGTAAAAAATTATTCTCAGCAGAACTGGAAACAATAAATAATTTATAATACATCAAAAACGTGCGTAATCAAGAAAGCGCTTGTTAGTGAGATGAAAAGGAAAAACGCTATTTTCCACTCGATCCAGATGCGAATAAATCTACAATAGCGGTAGAAATTAGGTGATTTATATACGACAAACGTTCGCTAAAATGAAACTAGCGAAAAAAAATACGTACATAAAAATTCTTCGAGATCTAAATCTTAATCAAGGCAAGCGTCAACAGACATATAAATTTTTTTAGATAGAAATTTTTTTGGTGTGTTTATACTGTAAAAAAAAATGTAACTTAAATTTATGTAATTTTAAATAGTTTAACAAATTATCTAATTTTCGTAACTTTCGTTGAAACCTACAAAATGTATAAGTTTTACATTTATTTTCAAAATTACGGCCTTCTTAAAAAAAAGTGCTTAAAATTGTTGTTTTTTTTTGGTTTAGGGGTAAAAACTATACATTTCGTAGGTTCCAACGAAAGTTACATGTGTTACTAACATCTAATTTGTTTTTGTTTCAGAAATGTAGAACGCGAGTTTTATCTGCCACCATTGGCAAATCTGAATTTTGATCGGATCACTTTGACGCCATTTTTTAAAGTGAAAATTTGACTTTTTAAAGAGAAAAGTACTGCCGAAAACATCCAATAATACACTTTCCAATGGTAAAATTGTAGTTTACTGTATTTGTTGTAAAAGTTTCAAAAAAAAAAATTTTGAAAAACACCTAAAAAATCGATGCTACAAACGGGAATACCCCCTTAATACTAAACATACAGTTTTATTAATGTTTTGTGACTAATTTAAAATAATTTTAATTTTAATTTATTTTGATATTTATGTTGAAAAGAGTTTGTGCCACACCCTTTTGGGTACATGGCGTGATTGTGTATGTATGTATGTATGTTATTCTTTCGTATTGTATTGAACGCAATATATATATATATATATATATATATATATCCGTACTGGAATCGCGAGGCTAAGAATCTGGAGCGATCTATCTTTCGGGCGAGCGCGTCGGTCATTTGGTGTTGTTAGCGCGCGAGTTCAGTGAACAGTCGAGGTGCTCAAGAAACCAGCCGATTGTGATGAAGGGGGCACGGCACATTCCTCGCAGCCACTGGACCTCGGCAAACGTTACTCGTGCACCAAGACAGGCCAGGCCAGGCCAGGCCAGGCAGGCTCTCTCGCTTACCTATGCGTAATCGCACAGCATCTTCACTTCCTACTTCAGCAGACATTTCGCGTTTGAGGTTTTACGCGTTTTTAACGCCTATTTTGCTACAAACAGATTTCAATGAGCAATTGTCTATGAAACTTTAATGATAGAATTTGGTTTTAGTATATTTTGAGGTTTTTGTTTTTCATTTTTAAGATGGTTTTCAACAGAGATTTCAATGAGCAATCATGCATGAAAATTTGAAGATAGAATTTGGTTTTAGTGCATTTTGTGGTTTTTTTCGTTTTTGAGATGGTTTTCAACAGAGATTTCAATAAGCAATTGTGTATGAAACTTTAATGACAGAATTTGGTTTTAGTATATTTTGAGGTTTTTTTGTTTATAAAATGATTTTCAAAAAAGATTTCAATGAGCAATTGTGAATGATATTTTAATGATAGAATTTGATTTTAGTGTATTTGAGGTTTTTCATTTTTCAAATGGTTTTCCATAGAGATTTCAATAAGCAGTAATGTATGAAAATTTGATAAAATTTAGTTTTAATATATTTCAATTTTTTTTTTAATATGATTTTCAACAGAAATTTCAATGAGCAGTAATGTATAAACATTTGATGATAGCATTATTTGCTTTTAGTATATTTTGAAGTTTTTGTTTTTGTTTTTAAGATGGTTTTTAAATTTTTTTATAAATTCTTTGTAAATTTACTAATAATTTATAAAATTATATATATAAATGCAATAAAATAAATAAATGATACAAATGACTTATACAGCAGATAAACAGAACATAGAACAAGTTACTAGGTAAATATTAACACAGAACTACAACCTAAAGCCGTTTTATTTTAATATAATAGTAGTTAACAATTGCTAATCCATTAAATAAAAAAAGAACTAAGTTAGAACAAAATAACTTTCTAAAAATAACCAATTTGGTTAGTAAAAAAAAAACAATTTAAGAGCCATCTTCATTGTTCAATCTCTTCAATTTTTGATTATACGATAAAGAAAAGCAATAACATGCTTTTCTATTCACCAAAAAAATAACTCTAATAACAAACTTCATAACGTGAAAATTTGCCAAGACATTCTTTCGAGTATATTATTAACAGTCGATAGGTCAGCAAGGTCAATCCGTCGAAGGCAACCTTAAAAAAAAAAGGTAAATAAAATTATCTTCCAAAAATGATGTAAGACCTCTTTTTTTTTTCTTCTAATAGCTGTAAATGAAGGTTTTTAAGAATTCTATTGAGAAATTTCGTGATACTATGTTAAGATTGTTTTTTTTTTGTCTATCTCAGTGTTTGCTTTAATAATCAGTGAAGTGATGTAAAGATACGGAAAAATTGACAGTAAAAATTATTAATTTTGATTTTTCGACGTGGTTATTAATTTAATTAGTTTTCTTATCAATCTGAGAGATGAGCAGAATCTTTCGCTCAAAAGTTGAGAAACGATCTTGGTAATTTAATAGGTTGTTTTTTCCTGTTTGCTCAATGAGTTGATGCGCAACTGTTTCTTCGTTGTTTTTTCTTTTCGTTTGTGCCACACGCAAACTATACTGAATTGGGCAATATTTAGAAGAGTTATTTATTTCTAAATTAAGTATGCAGTAAAATATTTAAAAATCTTTTAGAACTAAAAATAATTAAAAATTGAATTGATGTTCAACTATTTCTTCATTTTCTTTTGTTTGTGACACACGCAAACTAAACTGAATTAGGCAATATTTAGTACAGTTATTTATTACATAGACTACATAGGCTACATAAACAATAAAATATTGAAAAAATCTTTCAGAACTCATAATAATTAAAAATTGAATTGATGATTTTTCGTTGTTTTTTGTTTGAGTACGTTGCATACGTTGATAATTAATAAATATTAATATAGAACTTCAACCCAAAACTGTGTATGTATAATATTATTTGGTTTATTATTAAATATTTTCCTTATGAATAATAAATTCTTATTATTATTTATTATAATTTTAAATATTGTTTACCAACATAACTAACTCAATTATCAAACATATGGCATATCTCAATTTTTCATTTTATTAAACTTACCAGCACACACACACACATACACACACATATAATTATCCTAGTATTATATGACAGTTAATACGAACTTTCTGCATATAATTACGTAGTCACCTTTTTTATTATTTCTATATATAAATTACATATGTGTTGATTTAATTTTATTCTACGCATCGCATCGTAGAAAGTATTATAACTGCGTTGTCGTATAATATGATTAAATTACCTCAAATCAATACTTGTCAATAATACATTATATTTTATTGATTATTAGCTACAAACATTCTAACAATCATTAAATAGATGTAAGCATGTCTTCTATACATTCACATATTAAGTATGTATATACAGTGTGATTACAAATAAAATTAATCTAATAATTGCCTCAATTTTTTCTCTATAGACTCTTGTAAAACTGAATGAAGTTAATTTGCTTAAGTGGTAACGAAAAAAGGTTGAGTGTTTTGTAAAGATTGAATTGAGCAAGTATTAGATTTGTTCTATTGTAATTCTGTTTTATTATTTTTTGAGTAAATAATTTGAAACAAATATTCATATTTTAATATCTTTTAATTGAAAAACTTCTCTCCATTATATTTGCAAAATTAACACAAAAAAATTAATATAGTAAATACTAAACTTATCGCTTGGTAACTGAATTCATTGATTCGTGTTACTATAATCCTAATTCGTGCTGTAAAAATCTCGATATGTCAAGTTTGGTATGATAAAATACCTCCCTTATCATATGTGATACGACAGTGAAAAAACTGTAACAAATTTTGTTTATAAATTATATTTTACAATAGTGGCAAAAATCTTGGTGTTATTTTAATATAGTGTCCTGCTGATAACACTAGCAAGTGTATTTTCTTCTGATGTAATTTTAACACGATTTTATTTTAAATTAACTTCCCGATGATTTGAAATTTTAAACAGAGCTACAAGAGACAATGCAATATTAATTAAATAACTAATTAATTAATAATGTCAGAAATATTAAATGAAAGTTAATTAGTTCATTAAATTAATTATAATTATTAAATTATAATTAATTAAATTAATTAAGTTAAAGTTTTAACAAAACTAAAGAACAAAAAATAATTATTTAAATATATTTTTTTTAATATACCATGTTTTTAAAAGTATAAAATAATTTGTCCTAGCTCCATAAAGATTTATACAGATAATAGTAAGGAGTGTAGGGAGTTAGCTGTCGTTGCCCCACGTTTTTCTGGTATGAAGTTATAAATCTGTATGGAGCTAGGAGAAATTATTTTATACTTTTTAGTCCGTGTTAAAAACGTGATATATTAATGTAGAAGGAGTCGAAAATAAAGGTGTTGTGTAATATTCAATTTATATTTGAATTTTTATTTTTGAGTTCTGGCTACTAGTTTCAGTATGGTTTTACCGTCATCAGGTCAACTACAAATAAATACAGACAAAAAAATATATGAGTAAAAATTATAAATAAATAAGTATGAAAGTATGATTATAATAAATTAATGTCGTACAAAGTAAAATAGCATTATTTAAAGAGATTTTCTTTATCTTTAAATTGATTACAGTAATACATAGAATTTCATAGAATTTCATATAGGTTAACATGTTTTTTTTTTTAAGTTGTTTTATTTATATATTAAAATTTTGTTTTTATTTAAATAATTTTACACTATTTTTGGAGTATTCGAAATGGAACACCGGCTAGTGTTAAATATGTTTCACTCTGTAATCTTACATAGGTATGTATACTTATTTCAAATGTGTTGTGTTTCTGATATCTTCTAGAGATGAACATATATTTTTTATGTTTCTCTTAGATTTACAGCAATTTTTAAGATACAAGAAAAAACATGCTAGAAGAAAACACAGCAGTGTTGTGTAGTAAGCGTAGACTTTATTGTCGAGCTTGTGATAAAAATCTTATAGCGGCCAAGAAAGTTGAGATATATTTGTTAAAGACGTGCTAGAATTTGTTCCCTTTTAAAGCGGCACAAATTATTAGCGCTAAAAGCGATACATATTTATCATAAATATATATATACTGGTTCGTGTTTGCCCGATTTGGAGAATTCGAAAAGTAACGCGGCGCGGAATGGTAATGAGTTGCAGAAATTGTTGTTAAAATTCTTGCACATGTACACTTACTTGTTAATAACTTTATTTATTATTGGAAATTTTGTTTTTGATTTTTATTTTGCTCTACTAACATATACGAAAGTGTTGTTAGGAATAATTTTGTTTTGAACTTTGGTCTGTTATTTATACAAGATAGTTAAAAAGTATGGCATCAGTTAAATATTTTAGAAATAATTTGTTTAATGCTGGAATTCTGAACAGATTTGTAAGCGTTACAGAATATTTTGTCTTTTTCTATTAAATGGAATTTTTCTTTCGATAGAAAAACAAAACATTCTGTAACGTTATAGGTCTGTTTAGAATTCCAGCATAAATTTGGTTAAGTACACAGTTAAAATGGTTAAATTCTATCGTCTGGGATGCTTCTAAAATGTCTGCCGTTATTTAATTTTTTTTAAATAGTACGAGGCGTCAATTTTAAAATTTTGAGAAACAGCAATTTTTACCAATTTGACTGCAAGAAAAAAGTACTATAGTACTCGGTACGGTGTCTAGTAGTAGTCTAGTAGTCTAGTCTAGTAGTCTAGTACTCGGTACGGTTAAAAAATAAAAAAAAATATATAGAAATTTTTTATATAGCCTATAGATGACGAATCTGATCTTAGTTCAAGTGGATGTGCAAAACGGAAATGTGAAATAATTTTTTCCAATGTTGCTAACTTTTCTAGAACAAAATTACTAAAGTTTCTAAAAATTCATAATGGTTACATTATTTATCTAACTTTAATTAAATTTTCACAAAAGATTCTCCCAGTTCTCACATAAATTAAGTAATTTTAGTAAAACACAGTGTTGCAAACATTTTAAAAAATTTAAATTTATTATCGTTATATTATTTATCCATAACTAACCAATTAAAACTAACAAAAGTTTTTTTTTTAGTGTCCACATAAATTACATTATTTTAATAAAATTCAGGATTGCCGACTTTCTGTAAAAAAATTACTAAAATTAAAAAAAAAAAAATTATAATGGCTATATTATTTATCCGTAATTAACCAAATTTTCAAGAAAAGTATTTGATGCCCACATAAATAATATAATTTTACTAAAGTTCAGCGTCGCCAATTTTCAAAAAAAAAAATACTAAAACTTTTAAAAAATCAATTATGGCTACATTATTTATCCAAAATTAGTCAAATTTTTATAAAATATTCTTTTAGTACATTGTAAAAAATGTAATTTAAATTTATGTAATTTTACATAGTTTTTAAGAGAAAAATAGCAGAATTTTGTAATTTTTAGAATAATAATTTATGTAATATTATATATTTATTAAAAAATATACAGTCGTAGAATACGTAAATTTACATTCATTTTTTATAGTGTACTCACAAAAATTATATAATTTTATTGTTATACAATTTTACCAATTGATGATGTCAAAGTTGTCTTTATATGGGTTTACCCATATACTTCAAAGTTACGTTCGTAATTCGAGCCTACCACTGTATTTGCAATAATACATTCATTTTCTTTGCATTATTTCCCTATCTAAGCAAAACAGCAACAGCTTAAGATATAATTGTAAAAACCTATAGCCTGAACAGTTTCAGCCCGCAGTAGTAAGCAGTTTTCTCTCTACGCTATATCACGTGACTTCTAACCCGTCCGTTGGTAGAGTTGGCTGCGCCTCTAATAACAATAATTACGAGCAAATCGCGTACACACGTATGCGTGTGCCATGGTTGCACTATAACAGCGCTTTAGAGCTATAGGAAAACGTTAGTTTACTCAAATTGCATCTCTCTCGCATGAGTTATTTGAGCTATTATGCGACCGTGCGCACGGAAGAATTAAACACTGACTACTGCCGCAGAGATTTGCCCATTGCATTGACTTTTTGTTGCGCAGAGTGATATTATAAACAGATGCAAGTGTATTGTGGTGGTTGAGGTTAGAAATTTATAAGTACAGCGAGAAATGAATTATATGAATAATATTAAATATTGTTTTCTATGTATTTTTTAAGGGGCGATAGTACACCTCAAAAAGAGTCGATACATCCTAAAAAGCCTTAGTAAAAGCGAAATAATTCTTTTAGTTTTTACATTAAACGATTAATTTATTTTAAACATTAGTAATCTACTACTTAATCAGTATGCAAATTTTGTTTTATCTACATTCATAATATCTCTCACAAATTCCTTTTATTCATACAATTTGGAAACATTTGTTCATGCAAAACACTACTAATAATTTTTATGTTCACACTGTAAAAAAAATTCGATAATTTTACATAAAAACCCGGAGCAACTGATTTACACCAGTTTAATATGTAAATTTACAAACGTCAAAGGAAATTTTTTACATGATATGAATATAAAATACGTATATGTTATATAAGTTTACTTACTTTTTCGGTAAAAAACTGTATATTATGGTACATTAATTATTTTATTTAAAATTAGAAAATTGTATTATTTTTATAGAAAATTTATGTAAACCGTCGATTTTGCTGAAATAATATGTAATTTTTTTCTTCGTTTTTTATGTAAAAATAGCAACTTTTTGACAGTGCTCGAAAAGACGTATATATACAATATATTTATATTTATATATACAATAATTAAAATATATATCTTAATTTAATGATACGCGAAGATTATTATAATATAGAAATTTAAAAAAATAACTTTTTTTTTTCAATCTTTATTATTTAACTCAATGTTTAACTGCTCTGAATTCCTAGCACAACCATCTCATCTCATTTCATCCGGTTTTATATCCAAGCGATTCTATAATGGTTCAACCATCATCGACCATCAACCATAACGGTTTTATGGATCATCATAAATACATAAAGACATTTCAATTCAACGTGGAATGATATTGAGTTCATTTGAAAATCAAGAAGATGATTAGAAAAATATTCGAAAATACAATATGTGTTCTATGTAGAGTTAAAATGTTTGTTTAAGATTGAAGATTTTAAATGTTGAAATACGACAGAATAAATAAATAATTACAAATTTACATTATAATAGATTGTGTAAAAAATATTTTGAGTATTTGTAAATATAGATTATTTGGTAACGTGTATAAAAAAACATTGTAAAAAAATCTTTCAAAACTTATTATATTAAAATAAAGCTGTTTTAGGTTAAAGTTCTGTATTCATATTTATTTAAAATCGACGTTTCGACGAAACTCAACTTCCATCTTCATCGGGATAAATGACATAAATGATATAATGATGTAATGTCATTTATACCATTTATCCTGATGAAGACGGAGGTTAAGTTTCGTCGAAACGTCGATTTTAAATAAATATTAAAATACAACTTTAACCTAAAGCAGTTATATTTTTATGTATAAAATAAATTTGTAATAAAATAAAACGGCTTTAAGTTATAGTTCTGTATTAATATTTATTAATAATCCACGTTTTGACGTACATCTTCATCAAGAAAAATGATACAAATAACATTTTCAGTAAATAAACAGAAAACAGTAATAAGTTACTAGGTAACAAAATAAGTAACTAGATCATAAAATTTTATAAATGCGATAAGGTTTATGTTGAATAGATTGACAGAACAAAATATTTCAATAAGTCTAAACCATCCAAATAAATCTGCTATTGCACAATATACTACAATAATTGCATGATCCGTCAAATTAACAGTAGATTGATAACAGAAACAATAATTTATATAAAGAAAAAGATAATATAAATCAGTGTAAAGGGGCATAAATTTAAATAAAATTTGGTTTCCCTCAATAACAAATTTATAATATTTTATGTTCTAGTCACTTATTTTGTTTAGTAACTTGTTTCTATATTCGGTTTATTTACTGTATATGTCATTTGTATCATTTTTCCTGTTGAAGATGTACGATGAATACATCGATTATTAATAAATATTAATACAGAACTACAACATAATCCGTTTAATTTTAATATAATAAGTTCTAAATTTTTTTTTATTATGCTATTACAAGTATAACGAGATGTGAACCGATTTACAGCAATAATTGCACTAGAAAAATCTTCATCTTATTTTTGCAATTGACAAATAATAATTCTTTTTCTGAAATCCTTAACAACAATTTTATGTCAAAATTAGTGTGTGTGTGTAGCAAAATATGTGTGTAAGATGAAGACTTGCAACAGTTAAAACATAGAATAGAAGTTTGGCCTTTTATGATAGAGAAATTTACAAATCACTTTGGCCAGTCTATAGCATTTATCTTACCGTATTTGGATGTTTAGTTAATACGTTAAATAGATGCGGTTATAATAACATCTAATAAATTATTATTATATGCCGCGCCGGTCGGTGTGTCTAAGCGCATAAAGGAACCTCATAGTCTGTTTATACTCTTTCTTCTACTATACAGACGTATATATGTGTGTGTGTGTGTGTTTGTAGAAGAATTTTTGTCAACGACTTTGTCTAATATCATGTTATTGTTAGAAACGGTTTCGGATTATCAAAATATTTTTTCAAATGCGTCAATCAAAAGTGAATTTATTAATTTGTACAAAAAATATGACGTGGACAACACATGACTGGTTTACATATTTAAATAAATAGTATAAATAATAGTATAAATTTACAATATTATTTTATAATTTAATAGTGCTACACTGCAAAAAATCTATGTAAATTTACATGCACTGTAAAAAAAAAATGATTTCCATTTTACATAAAAACCATAGTAAAAAATTAGATATTATTTCAGGAAAACGATGGTTTACATAATTTATTTGTAAAAATAATAAAATTTTAAGTAAAATACATAATTTATCATATTTACATATGTTTTTTTTATCGAAAAAATTTAGTAATTATTTACATAAAATATACGTATTTTATATATATTTATATAGTGTAAAAATTTATAATGTACTAAAACTGATATAAATGATATTTAGTGTTGAAGATGAATGTTGAGTTCGTCGAAACGTCGATTATTAATAAATATTTATGCAGAACTGAAACCTAAAGTCGTTTTATTTTAAACTTACATAAAACATACGTTTTTTATATTATTTATATAAAGTAAAAATTTTTTTGTGATTTTAAATTTATATATGTATTAATTATGCTGGTGTAATTTATGTAGTTGGGTTTTTATGTAAAATTGCTGAATCTTTTTACAGTGTAGTACTATTAAATTGTAATTTTGTAAATTTTCAAATCGAATTTCTGCAGTAACAAAGCTTGTGAAATAATTCTTATTTATTGATTTAAATGCAGAATTTAAGTTCTACATCGTTTATTTGATACAGTTCCTTCTAAAATAATTTGTGGAGCAATACGCACAGAAACCCTATTGCATGTATGTATGCCTCACATCGCAAAAATATTAATAATTTACTATTATTATTTTTTTTGCAAAATTTCTAGATTTAGAGAATATTTTTTCATGTTTCTTTGTAAATGTAAAATATACCAATTCAAATCTCTATTGAGTCCGATAGAAATCTTCAAAATTCTAGTAATTTAACAAACAAAAAAAAATACAACAATTTCTTCAATATTCCTGCAATATACGCATATCGTTTTATATCAAATAGTATGTATAAAAACATGTTATGCATTCTAAATGAAATCAATAAAAACCAATCGTCCATTGAAATAGAAATTTTCAATTTATTACAAATCAATGCAGAATCAATAAATCGATTTACATAATTACGCACTTGCGTACTGTATTTTAAAACTACGCATGCGTACACATACATCCTCAACGCAAAACACACACATATCGTTACATTTAAATAGTTTCCGTTGTTGATTGACAGTTCGGTTTTGTGAATTTAGTTTTTCTTTTTCTCTGATTAATTGCGGTTTCAGTTTACAATTCTCCCGGTTTTTGAGCTAACGCATACTGCGTAATGAACGGATGTGTGTATGTGTGTGTGTGCGCTTTCTAGATCAAACTATCATTTGTTTCAGGTTTATCGGTATCTCGCTCTAACACTGTGTGCAATGCGTATTAGGTAGGTATATGCGTGTCTTTTTCTAAAAGATTTTCTTTTTAGTCGCCTGCTGATCTGTTTTTTTTTTGTTTCTACAAGATAGTGTTTTGTTTTCTTTTTTTATTGTTGTTGTTGTATGTTTTTGTTTAGCGATGGAGAAAATGGTTTTGAATTGATGTGTGTAAAATTGATGATTAAATTAGTATTTTTTTAATATAGTAAAGAAAAATTTCAGAACTCATTATATTAAAATAAAACGGCTTTAGGTTATAGTTCTGTTCTAATATTTATTAATAATTGACGTCCTTAACGTACGTTTTCAAAAGGAGAAATTATACAAATAACATTTACAGTAAATAACATAAATTTAGTTACTTATTTTGTTACTTAGTAACTTGCTTCTATGTTCTGTTATTTACTGTAAATATCATTTGTATCATTTTTTCTAATAAAGACGGACGCTAAGTTCATCGGAACGTCAATTATTAATAAATATTAATACAGAACTATAACCTAAAACCGTTTATTTTAATTTAGATTTTTTTTTGTTACTTTATAAATAAATTAATTTAGACTTTTATAGAAATTTTCTAAAAAAATAAAAACAATAAATACGAAAAACGAATATTATACGATGCTAAATTTAGGATTATATAAAACGATAATAATTTAAAATATTGAATTATTACAAAAGTATGTAGCTAACAATTAAAATAAAAAAGCTTTAAAAATAAATTCTGTATACCTATATTTTATTTCAAAATTGACGTTTCGATATATCATTATCATCAAGAAAAATATATAAATGACATAAATAAAATATAGAGACAAATTACTAGATGACAATAAGTAACTAGATTAAACTAATTAAAAATTATTGTTAAAAAAAAATTATAAAAATAAATTATTAATGCCAAATTTTATTTAAGTCAGTACCTTCACATTGATTGATTTTATATTTTTCTCTGTAAATTTCTATTACTATTAGAGAATACTGTGCTCGTATATTAAAACTAAAATTAAATATAAATTTAACTAATTTCACATCACAAATTATAACGCATGTCAATATAATCTAGCACATATATATCAATCGATTTTCCTAATAAGCGTAGGCACTCAAATTAATCTATATATATATATATATATATATATATATATATATATATATATATATATATATATATATATATATATATATATATATATATTATTTATGACAAGTGATATAACTAATTTATTCATTTTTAATTGCATTTTACTCAGGTAAATCGTAAACAAGTACGAATAAAAATCGAAAAATTAATTATATCAAATAACGACATGCAATACAACAACCAATAGATTTGGTACGGAATGTGCTCGCAAAAACTCTCATTATATAATTTTAATTAATAGCCACACACACGTTCTAAGTCGCCGTGATAGAAAAAAATTGTCAATCACTTTTTTATTATAATTATGACAACACTTTTAATAAAACACTTCTTAATTTCCTTTCGCTTGCTTTCACTTATCCTATGTGTGTATCGAAGTCATTTAAAATAAATTAAGTAACATCATTGTATTAATTTTCAATAATATTGGAATAATAACAGCTTTGAAATGTCGTTAGATACTTAGTTTTCCTTCAATCTAATTTCATATAATGTTTTTTTACTAGATAGATTGCTAATTGAAAATTTATTGAATTATTTCTCTGAGTTAATACGTGATTCTGTTCAGTTTTGTTTGATTAATTTAACAAATACTATATCAAATTTGTTATATAATATTAATTTTGACAAATATTTAAATCGATTATTAATAAATATTAATACAGAATTTAAACCTAAAGCCGTTTTATTTTATATAATAAGTTGTAAAAGATTTTTACTATGTTAAACCAATGTTTTTTAGTCGACTTATAGTCGATGCTATTTAAAGTGTTTATTATAAAATCGAACGTAAATCTAATATTAATCAAATAAAGCTTAACGTGTTTTTACAAATCATTTGTTTCATTCAGCAATTAAATATATCAGATCAAATAAAAACATTCACATTATACTATCTAATTCAAAACTAGTATAAACAAATCTTTACATAAGCATTTTCATTCTATCTTATGGCTATAAAACTCGTCGTAGAAATTCCCTCAAAATGCTTGTTTTACGACCGCGCACCAATCTTTCATTCAACCTTCCAAACAGGAACAGAAAACCATTGAACAAACGATTCGTTCAGCTGAAAACCATATTTGGTTATATAGTTCTGTTTTTCTCTGCCGAAGAGCAATTGATTAAAGATGCTTTCTAAATCACTAAAAGAAAACTATCTCAAATGCTACCTGTGAGGTTTTAAAAACCTGCTAATACAATTCTTTTTTACCTTCTTCTACTACTTTTTAAAGTTGGCAGCAATGATAGTAGCGTACTAAACTAGCTAGTTGATGGATTAAAATCGTGTTTAAAAGTCTTTATTTATGTATTTATACATACAGTGTCACTGTTTAAGATGGGTTAGTTTTTCTTTCAACTAATACAAATTTTTTCTTTTTCTGTTGCTTTTTAAAGTTGGCAGCAATGATAGTAGCGTACTAAACTAGCTAGTTAATGGATTTAAATCGTGTTTAAGAATCTTTATTTATACATACAGTGTCACTGTTAAAGATGGGTTAGTTTTTCTTTTAACTGAAACAAATTTTTTCTTTTTCTGTTGCTTTTTAAAGTTGGTAATAATGATAGTAGTGTACTAAACTACTTAGTTAATGGTTTAGAATTGTGTTTAAAAGTCTTTATTATGTATTTATACAAACAGTGTTACTGTTAAAGATGGGTTTAGTTTTTATTTAAGCACGTACAAAGGATGTAATTGATTTTTTTATATATATATTTTTTTGTTTTTGTTTAAATAGATTAAATTGAATTGCTTCTCGTTATTGTGTTAATTTACCTACAACAGCTACGCAATTAAGAATTTGTCGTTCAAACGTTTTTTTTTTTTAATTATCTTAAAGTTTAACATTATGAATAGTTAACTTGATTCCATGTTCTGTTTATTTACTGTAAATGTTATTTCTATTTTTTTAGTTTTTCTATAAAAGATGGGCGTTGAGTTCGTAGAAACGTCGACTATTAATAAATATTAATATATAATTACAATCTAAAGCCGTTTTGTTTTAATATAATGGGTTCCAAAAGATTTTTTTGCAGTTAATTGAAGTTAATTTTAATTCATTAATATTTAATAACTGCTGAGTATGTGTTTTAATTTTTTTTTACAGATTCATTTACTTTTAATTAATTAATTAGTTATTTTAATAATTGCAATCAAAAATATTTTTGTTATTATCTAAGAACAATTTTATAAGTTCTGTATTATGTAAAATTAGAATTAAAAAATAAAATTTTAAAATTAATATATGAAGAAAAATATTTTAATAAACTGTATTATTTTTACCTGTCTCATTATTGATGGTTCTCAAGAATTGAATTATTTCTCACCTGTAACAAAAACAATAATTGTAATAAAATAATATAAAGTATTGAAAAAGATTGTTACACTTGTGAAATATATTATTCTATTGTAAATATTTTTGATGGTAATATTTATTGTAAAAAACTAAAAAATATGTTTAATCTAAAACATTAATAATAATAAAATAAATACCAATTAATCACTTTTCACGCCATTTTCTTAAGTAAAAATTTTACTTTAAAAAAAATACTGCTCGAAAATACACTTTCTAACGGTATAATTGTAGTTTACTATATTTATTGAAAAAGTTCCCAAAAAAATGTTGAAAAACACCTAAAAATCGTTGCTACAGACAGGACTACCCCCTTAATTTAACTGCACTATTATTGTTTTTTTAAAAGCTTAGTCAACTTTAATAAAATATTTTGTAGTTATTTTCATAACTACAACACATAATATACATTTTACATTAAAATATTTGTACGTTGTATTAACTAGTTCTACACATGTACAAAACATTTTATTCTAATTTAAACAACAAACACATTATCATGCAAATTTTTCTTGATACATAAAACAAAATCCAATGTGTTGTTTTGCTAGTAGATAAACATCTATATATTATGCCACCTGCCAAAAGACATACACGTGTTCTTCAATCATTCAGTGGACAAAACCTCTAAACTTACTATCTCATTGTTCGAGTGATCAATGAAATCACTCAAAAATGACTCTAACATTACACACGTTAATCAGATCAGATCACATTAACAAGTGTAAATCAAGAAATTTATTTGATGCACACACAGAAAAAATCTTTAGATGATTTGGCCAGCCAGAATCGGCCAATGGCGTATCCTGTAAAGGATGGTGGGGTACAGGTATATATATATATATAAATATATATATATATATATATATATATATCAGCCCAGAAAATGCTCTAAATGAAATGTATATCGGCCGCGAAAGTCTAAATCAATTCTGGTCACTAATTTAAGTGTGAAATCTTTAATTTAAATTTTCTTAAATTTAAATGACATGTATGTTTAGAATTGGTTTATTTAAACTTATTTAAGTCATCAAGTTAAAGTCTCATTAAAGCTAAAGATCTTTAAATTTAAACATTGTGATCAGAATAGTAGCATAAGTTTTTAATGGATCTTTTTGTTCTGTTAATTTGCTTCTAAAAACTTATAAATTTTATTATCTAGTTACTTATTTTGTTACCTAGCAAGTGTCATTTGTATAATTGTTTCCTGATGATGATGTACGTAGAGTACGTTGAAACGTACGTAATAAAAATTAATACACTATATCCCATTTTGAAATAGACACATTTTATGACAAGAGATTTTCACGTATTTGTGTAAATGTGGTCCACACACACATAAGTATGAGTGAATTGTGTGTGCGTGTCAAGTTTCTCTTTCGGTAGAAAATGCGAGCAGAATTGGCTGGGCTCAAAGTTGTTGAGTATGTGTGTGCGGCATCTGAAAGTGGAGCATTTCAATGGCTAGATATTGGACACGCATCTCGTACTAAGGCTGCTGCACACTCAACAGATTTAATGGATGAAAATTGGTTGCCTTTGCGATGAAAGATAGATAATAATCTTATTAAAATTAATTATTTTGTGTTTACTTTTAGCGATTTTAATTTATTTTCTTTTGGAATGTATCCGGTGATTATAAATGGGAAAAGTTTTATATATATAAGTGTATAAATTAAATATATTGAACTGTTTGTACAATAGGTTTATAAAGTTTGCAAACTACAAGATAATTATTTGACAGATTTTATTCTAATTTTGAGATTTTTCCCAAAAAATTCACAAGTTACTCAATCATTGAATCGGTTTGTTATGCTATGTGAATTAATGTCCGGCCAGTTAACCATAGACACGTGTTTCGCTCTTTAGGAGCTCGTCAGTATGGTGATTTGATCAATATCGGAAAAAATCTCAACATTCGAATATTATTATATTAATTTCAGAAATACACTTATAAACTTTTGTTCAATGTTATTATTGGTAGATAATATTTTTTTATATACCGTGTGTTGACTTGGACCGTCGTACATAAGGATTTAGCATGTAAAATCAGACATGTGCGATTTCCTGCTTCTCAAATTATTTTACAAAAAAAACTTTATGATAAATGTTTTAGGGCATACTTTTCTGCATGTAAATCAATTACTAAAATTTTTTTGGAACCTTCCTATCGTCAAGAATTTGGTCTAAAGTTGTTAAGAAAATGGCAGTAGCCGTAAAATAGCACATAGCATTTAGCATTTGTTTTATTTTTGTTCCAATTTCACGGCTAATGCCAATTTCAGTCAATTTCTTGACAACTTGTTTCTACTAGATTGTAAGAACATAAAAGGTCAATACGTCTAAACCATCCCAATAAATTTCCTATGCTCAACATGCGTTAGAAAATATTCATGATGTAAAGTTCGAATAATTGTAAGATCCATTAATATTAATAGAAGATTGATAAGGAAGTAATATAAATTTATAGAAAAAAAGATAACATTAATCAGCGTGAAGGGGCACCGATTTAAATAAAATTTGGTTTTCTTAAATTAAAAAATTATAAATTTTATAATCTAGTTAATTATTTTGTTACCTAATCACTTGTTTCTATGTTTTGCTTACTATAAATATCATTTGTATTATTTTTTCTGATGAAGACGTATGTTGAGTACGTCGAAACATCGATTATTAATAAATATTAATACAGAACTATAAACTAAAGCAGTTTTATTTCGATTTTTATTATAAATAGATATAAAAACTAGTTTCTTGTGTTTTGTAAGCTAGTAACTTGTTTCTATGTTTTGTTTATTTACTGTAAATGTCATTTGTATCATGTAGATGTACGTTGAGTTCGTCAATTATTAATAAAATAAATCATAATTACAAACTAAAGTCATTTTATTTTTAATATGAGTCGTATAGATGCAAAACTCACTATTTGCAAATTTTAAGTTCTGAAATATTTGTAAAAAACTGTTATAGCTAAGTGTAATTGTATTTTGATGATAAAATCTTGTTACTAGATGGCAATACTTATTTAAAATCGTGAATCATTGGTTTTATACATCATTAATTCATACAAAGTAACTGTTTGCTTTCCACCAATAAAATTTTTATTGGTGGAAAGCAAACAGTTACTTTTGCATCTAAACTATGAACGCAAGTAGTGAGTTTTGCATCCAACAGTAAACTTTAAAGAATGTTTCTCATATTAAATACTGAGTTTTTTTCTAACTAACCTAAATATCGTATTACTTGTAAAATTCTACGTCCAAATCGCGCAAAATCTTATTTTTCACTTTTTGTCGAATAGTGAGTTTTGCATCTATATACGCCTCATATATAGAATCCTGTCGGATGATTTCTCTCAATTGCGCAGCGGCCTTTATCGAGATGCGGGCACAGCCTAGGTTGGTCGAGCGGCTTCTATCACCTGGGAGGCTATATAGCGTGGAAGAACCGGAGCACTAACCGATCCGAAACCGGAAGCCATAAAGGCAAACGCGATCAACCAGCCATCTGTGCGCAGCGACCATTAGCTGCGACCAAATTTGAATGACACACACACGCACACACATACAAGACAGACTAGCTATTTTCACTTTTTTACGATGCCTGCGGATTCATTAATAAAAAGTTCAGAAGTGCTGATAGTGAGTTATAGAGATTGAGTAAACTGAAATAAAATTACTATGATATAGTAAAAATATTTTAAATTTGTTAATTTCATTCAATATACAGAATCACTAGATCATTTTAAAATAAAATAACTTTTCAGTTACAATGTTTATAAAATCGAATATACATAATTCCAAATAAATATCATTTATACTAACTAAACACTATGGACAAGTTGCATAAAATATTGTTAACTTAATCAATACGTTAACTAGATTGTCAACTGTTTTCAAAGCATGACATTCATTTGTCAATTGGCAAGTTAATGTTACAAAGTACGTATTCAATAATAATATTGTATGTAATCAGCCTTATCTAAACAAATATTCTGTACATACAAACAAATTGCATTTGAAATAAATCAAATTCTATACGTTAAATTACCAATGTATAAACATATTTTTATAATTTGATTTTCAAATGGTGTTAAATTATTTTTACCAGTAAACATCGACATTTTTAACTCTGACATAGCGCGCGTGAAATTTCGTATTAATCTCGCTGCCTAATTTGACGTACGAAAATTTAACTACGACACATTAGTATTTTTCTTCATTTCCGAAATGATTTATCGCCATTTTTATCATTTTTATATAAGGCAATCAATCATAACCAAAAATAGTCAATGTATCCCATAAGCCTAAATCGTTTAAATTAATAATAAAATGATAGAAATCTATTATTTCTCGTATTAAAGGTGAAATTTTTTTTTAATAAAACATGATATGTAAAATTGTTAAAAGCCGGCAGGGCTTAAGTAATTTGCGTGAATTATTTCGAATGAATTATGGGTAGTCGTAAAAATCTTTACGACTGGCTAACTAGTGAAAAATTATTTACTATCCCGGCTTATTGAGCAACTGTTACTTGAAAGATATTCATTTCAATTTTAGTAAAATTGATTTTTGATTTTGCATTTCAAATATGGCGCAGCAGAGTTATATAAAAGTATTTTAATACTGTACTTACTTTTTTTTATTTTAATACTATGTGTTCTGAAAATTTATTTACTATATTATATTTTTATGAAAAATTATAAAATAAATGCTACTACGAAATAAATCTTATCATTAAATGTAAACTTAATGTAGGTTTATAATCATAATTTTCATCAATTAATATTTATTGATCTGATACAGTTTCTGTTGGACAAAACTAGTTGATTACATTTGCCCACAGCCTAATAGCGACATCTGCCCACCACTAATTGTAACCATCAACTTAATTGCGTTTAATGTTATAATTACATTTAAGCACTCGCGTAATATCTATGCAAAAATCTATTCGTAAGTATTACAAAGTTACAGAGTATCAGAATATTCTTGTCTTTTTCTAATAAATAGAATATTTCAGTCGATAGAAAGAGACAAAATATTTTATTACGTTATTCCATCACATAGTATTTATACATAATATAAAATAATGACAGTAATAGCGCAAAGAGTATCGGAGAAAAAAATCCCATTTGCTTTTATGCAAATTATTTACCGGATTTTTTCATTTAGTATCCGGATTTATAATCCGGAGCGGCGGGTAGATTAAGGTTAACTATTACATAATTGAATCTGGAGGTTGACCAAGCAGTGTAGTACGTTGAAAGTAAATGAGTAAATGAGTAGAGTGAGTCAACTGTATTGAGTAATTTAGATTGGTATCGAATTTTAAGCGTATGCCGAAGTAACTAGACAATTATATCTTGTGATAATTTTTTTAACTCTTGATGGTCGAGATGATTGAAACATGGATAAGTGTATTTAGGCGGAGATTTGCATCCTACTTGTAGTTTGTTTAAATCGCAGATTAAATTAGTTTTAGGTGTGATTTTTATTTTTTTAATTGCAATGTAATTTTAATTGATATATAATGAGGAATTTTGTTGAATCAATTTTTTAAATTATGTTATAACATAGTGAAAATCTTTTAAAACGCACTATATTAAAAAAAAGGCTTTCGGTTTAAGTTTTGTATTAATATTTATTACATCTTCATCAGGAAAAATAATACAAAAAACATTTACAGTAAATAAACAGAACATAGACCAGTTACCATTTACTAGACGTAAAAAAATATAGGTAAATAACAAGATCATAAAATTTATAAATTTTTAATTAAGAGAAGCGAAATTTAAGAAAAAGATAACATCAATCAGTGTGAAGTACTGATTTAATCAAATTTAGCACCATTTAATTGAAAAAATTTATTAATTTTAAAATCTAGTTACTTATTTTGTTACCTAGTAATTTGTTTTTATTTTTTGATTATTTACTGTATATATATCATTTGTATCATTATGAATATATATGAATATATAAATATATGAATATATAAATATAATTTTGGAACCAGTGCCATAAAATTCTTTAAATCATATTTTACCGATAGGTTTCAATTTATAGAAAACAAGGGACGCAAATCAGACATAAAGCGATTAAATTTTGAGGTAATTCAGGGCTCCATATTAGGTCCTGTTTTATTTATAATATGACATATTTAATGCACTGCCCAGCGGTAAAATGATCTTCTATGCGGACGGCACAACTGTTCTAAATGCCGACTCTGACAGAGATTGTCTATTGGAACAATCAAATACATCTAAAAATAATCTGCAAAAGTGGTTTGACATAAATAAACTCAAACTAAATAAAACGAAAACGCAGCAGATTATATTCAGTAATCGTAATACTGTTACTGCTAATAATAATTTATCTAATGTCAAACTACTTGGTTTATCACTTGACACAAAACTGATGTAGTTCTCTCACTGTAAAAATATCGCAAGCAAATTAGGCTCCTTCATATTTTTATTCAAAAATCTAGTTAATACAGTCAATTTTAAGACCATCAAACAAGCCTATCACGGGCTGTTTGAATTAGTCATGAGCTACAAATTACTAATATGGGGACACTCCTCATCGTCCAAAAGAATCTTCAGATTACAGAGAAAAATTATATGTGTCATTTGCAAAAGAGGTTATCGTAAGAATACAAAACTCCTTTTTAAAGAGACCAAGATATTAACTCTGCCTGGTTTATACATTAATTTGACATGCATTAGACAATGTAGGATGTCTAATGCATGTCAAAAATAATATATATTCATATAATGAAGTAAAAAAATTACATGATCACAACACAAGAGGATCAGATAATTTATACAAACCTTTTTATCGTTTGAAAAAAACAAAAGGTGGTATAAATTGCTTTGGGATTAACTTATATAATGAATTATCTACAAAAATTAAAAACTTGAACATTAATCAATTTAAAACTCAAATAATTTTTTTTTTATCATAAATGCTCTATTTGACATAGAAGAATTCACTGATATTGTAAGAAATCTGTAATTGTTGGACGTTTGTCTATTCTATTTTTTGTATAATTTGACCTATGTAAAAGATTATAATATCATCTTAACATTAAAATAAATAAATAAATTAATTAATTAATTTTGTCTTGATATAGTAAATGACACAATTAATTAATAATCCAAATAATAATTATATTAAAACAACATCACATCACCAATTTATAATCGCTTCACTAATTTAAATTTGTAAACAATTTCCGGTTCGCTGTCTGTCATCCTAAATCAAAAACGATAAATCCGCTATCTTAAATATTCATATGAGATAGCCTAAAAGTCACTAGAACTAGATGATTTTAAAATGAAATAACTCTTTTATCTATTAATAAATCATCTGTATTCTTTTATAAACAGAAAACGCACTTCTTGGAAATAAATTTTATTTGGTTTTGAAAATTACATCCTTTAAAAAAACCACAGATAGACAAATAGCTTTTACTGCGGGAAGGGTGGTTATTTAAAGAATCTAATTTTCAAAACTGAATAAAATTAATTTCCAAGAAGTGTGTTTTCTCTTTATAAAAAAATAAATATGAATTATTAATAAATAAAAAAGTTATTTCGTTTTCAAAATGGTCTAAAAACTTTTGGGCCACTTTGTATATGTGAAGTATTTTCAACATATTTTGATATTTTTAAGAAAAAATCAAACATTAGTAAACAAAAAGTATTTCCTGCTTATAAAAAAATAAATTTGAATTATTAATAAATAAAAAAGTTATTTCATTTTAAAATCGTCTAGTGACTTTTGGTCCAGCCTGTATAAATCAAATCAAGTCACTCACATTAATTTCTATATTCATCTACATCTTCCTGACATTACATATCGGCAACAAAATAAAATATATTCCAAAGCAAGCTAAGCTATAACGGTTTCAGGAAAAAAATCTGCTCGACTGATTCTATAGCGCGTACTAGATTTTTCAGCGCACGGGTCTGTTATGTGACAAATGTGCATATCACGTTGACAGAAGAACAAGAATAAAACAAATGAACATCACGGGACTACGGGATAGGAAAAGGGGGGTGGTTGTGGGGAGAGGGGTAAAGCAGATTACAACGTAACCTTGTGACCTCTGCGAATAACTCACGTACTACACCTGCTCTATGGCTGTATGCTCTCGAAAGCTCTGACTGAATCGCGTAATGTAATTTTTCCGTCATTCTGGATGTATTACACGAGTGGAATGCGTTCTGTAGATCTTTAAAGTTTGTAACTGATTGGAATTGTTGATAGACCGATTTACGGTTAGAAATAACATTTGTTCTACTTATTTTTTTTGTTTTGTTCATGTGTGATTTATGTAAGATAATTTATAGTTGCAGATGTATAAGTTTTAGTAAACCAAGTATTTGAAATATATTTGAAATAATTATTAATATATATAATAATAATAAACATAATAAAAAAAAAATATGAATACAAAATTTCTGAATATTTTTTAAAATTATCACAATTATATAAGTATTTTATTTAAAAAAGCATAATTTTAATTAATACTTAAATTTCAAAAAAATTGAATAATTTTTCAGAACTCATTATATTAAAATAAAACGGCTTTAGGTTCTAGTTTTGTATTAATATTTATTAATAATCGACGTATTCTACGTACTCAACGTATATCTTCATTAGGAAAAATGATACAAATGACATTTACAGTAAATAAACAGAACATAGAATCAAGTTACTAGACATAACAAAATAAAAGTAACTAGATCATAAAATTTATGTATTTTTAATTAAAGAAAGCCAAATTTTATTTAAATTTGTGCCCCTTTACACTGATTTATATTACTTAGATTAAATTATACAGCTCTTTGTTTTTTAAAAAATATTTGTTGTAATAAATTAAATAGGTGTATATCTTATCGTCAAATAGATATTTATTTGCTACTATTGAAAAAATATTTCCTTGAATAAAAATGCAAAAGAATTTACTATTTTCTACGAGGTAAAATTCAAGTTTCGTTTCTTTCTTCAGCATTAAAATTTCCAATTTCCAACGTTATTGTCAACCATAAAATACGCGGTGCATATGTATGTGTGTGTGTGTTCATCTACAACCTGCATGTATCAATAATCCGAGCATGCAAACAAGTATATGCGTCTAAGTCAAAAGACGGAGACCAGCTCAGGCCTAATGGCGCATTTTCTCTTTCTTTAATAAATTGTATCTGGAGCAAGTCGCATATAAGATTTACATAAAAGCAGAATAATAAAGCAGGTTGTGTGTGTGTGTGTGTGTGTGTGTGTGTGTGTGTGTGTGTGTTTCGATAAACGCTTTTAATTTATTAACGCAACTTCCTGTTCTTGCAGCCCAGAGCTGGGAAACATCTAATTATTTCGTCGCTTATGCATTCATTCAAATTACAAGATGACGTTTTTCCAATATGTGGGGATTGTAATAGAACTGTTTTGGCGTTTGCCAATTTTGTGGCGAAATTACAGCAGATTTGATCGATTGGTTTTTTTGTTGCAAAATGTTATGTAAAATGATCTTAACATATAGCAAAAAAATCTTTCAAAGGTTATTATATTAAAATAAAACTGCTTTAGGTTTAAGTTCAGTATTATTATTATTTAAAATTGACGTTTCGACAAAACTCAACGTCCGTCTTCATCGAGATAAACGATATTATATTATATTATTATTATATTATATTATATTATTTTATTATATTAAGTTTCGTCGAAGCGTCGATTTTAAATAAATATTAATATAGAACTTTAACCTAAAACAGTTTTATTTTAAAAGAATCTTGTCAAATGTTTTATTATAAGTAATTAAATAAATATTTTAATTTTCACTTAATCGCAATTTTTATAACAATCTATTCAGCCGAAATTTGTCTACACGTGTCCACAGAACGACAGACGTACATTACGCTGAAACAGCTGATTCGCGTTACTGTATTCCTAATTTGTGTTTATCTATAAAAATATCAATATGTCAAATTTGGTATAAATACAATACTTCCCTTATCATATATGATATGACGGTCGGTAAAAATTTAATTTAAATTATATTTTTTGAATTATTTTTTAAACAATTTCTTTTCTTATATTTCAATTTTGCGTTGAAGTTAATTCAAAATATTTTTTCATTCTTTTTTTTTGCTTTAAATCATCTCTTGAAGAACATATTTATACATACATATATATATATATATATATATATATATATATATATATATGTATAAATATTGTATCAGCATGATAAATAGTCTCCCAACTTATTGATTTACAGTACAGTAAAATTTTTGTAGTTTCTGAAAAACGAAGAGAGTTCGTGCCACACTCTTATGAATACATATTGCGATTGTGTATGTAAAATTTCTTTAAATTAGTATAACTGACAATCAGTCTAAAAACAATATGATCTCGCAGAGACTCGCAAACCGCTGTTGTAACATTGCCTGCAGAGTGTTAACTTATTCTATAGGCACCCATGATTTGCATAGATCAGAGGGACGTACAGAGAGAGAAAGGCACGTGTCTATTCTCTACGGTAAGTGAATGTGTGTGTGTGTGTGTGTGTCGTCACATTGTGTCCAATCGGGGGAGTCACTGATTTACATGGAACAAATTTCAATACAATTCAAACACCGTTGAATTAATCAGCCCAAGCTACAATTTACCTGTGTGTAGGTTACAGGCATTAGTCAGAACCGGACTATTCATATATCTACTCTGCTCTAACCACTGGGCCCCCGTTAAGAAACACTAAAAATTGTCACCTTCAAAATTAAATACGAAAAATAAAACGGCTTTAGGTTGTAGTATATTAGTATTTATACAAATAATACAAATGACATAATCAGTAAATAAATCAGAACGTAAAAACAAGTTACTAAATGTAACGAAATGCAAGTAACTAGATCATAAAATTTATAAATTTTTAATTAAAGGAAGCCAAATTTTATTTAAGTCAGATTGCTTTCACAATAGTTTATAAATTACAGGAAGCCAAATTTTATTTAAATCAGTGCCTTGGCACTGATTTATGTTATCTTTTTCTTTATAAATTTCTATTACTTCTCTTATCAATCTATTTTTATTTTAGAAACATTTAAATATATATATAAAAAAAAATAAAGATACAATTTGTTCAGTCCCCCTCTGGTTTTATTCGTGGTGCATTACCGATGAAAAACCGAGAAGAAATCTTGCGTTGCTCGTATCGCCCACCAGTCACGGTGACATTATTGTCTTTATGTAATGTAATATTGTAATATGCCCCCTTCAATAAAATCGTATTGAATTATAATCTGCATATATATGTCGTACTTATATATGTGATCAAAAATTGGCTCTCGCATTTATAAAATTAATACTTGCGGGGCCATTCTTATTGTATTAAAAGTTCATCAATTGTTTTTATTATGTTTTTGCATTTCAATGCAAGGTTGGGAATGTGTTATTAACTATATACATGATTTTAATATTAATCAGTTTATAGATTTTTAAATTATTAGTTAGTGTATTGATTGAGTTTGTAATTTAATATAAGTATTTTATGGTGAGTTTGGGTGAAAAAGTATTAAAGGAAAATGACTGCTGTGGAAATAAGATTTTTCCGTGGTGTATGTAGTATAACTAGAAGGAATCGTGTGGGAAATAGATTACATATAATGTATGATGAGTGTGAAATTGTAAACAAAATGTTGCAAAAGTTGCGGTGCTAGTGAGATAAGATGATTAAAAGAATTTATACGAATGATTTTGAAGGTATACGTTTGCAATTGGACGTCTGATGAGTAAATGGAGTGATTTAATTAGGAGAGTGGCTTGCAAGAAAATAGAAAAGCATGTATAAAAGGTATCATGAATAGGGCTGGGAAAAAATTTTGATATATCGCTAATTGATATTAAAAATTAAAATTATAGATTATAGATATCAATATTATCGATACATCGATATTATCAATATTTTGATTTTAATATCTGAGCAAATTTAAGATTGATAAAATTCTAATTTAAGGTAAAGATATTTGAGATTTTTTCTCATATAGATGAGGCAAATAAAATCAGTTATTCTAGTTACTGTATTTCTTAACAAAACAAAAAACATACTATAGATATTTTTTAAAATAAAATATCTATTCTCTATATAAAAATTGAAACATTATTAAAATTTAATTTTTTAATTTTAATTAAACTATTAATGTAATGATACATTAATATATTGTTTTATTTACTTATTGATTGATATAAGTTAACTTTTTCATTGAATATATAAATATTTAAATTGTATCGGTATATATCGGAATATCGATATATCAATAATATTGATATATCGATATATGGGTATTTTTTTTATATATTAAATATATAGAGTTGTTTGTCTGAATAGAAATGTTTAGAAAAAATTTCGGGATAGTAAAAAGAGTTTGTGCCACATGCTTTTGGATGATGCATGGTGTAATTGTGTATATATATTATACAATTTTGTAGATCTATAAATTTATAGAAAAATACATAAAATATTTATCATAAATTTTGAAATATCTATTTTATTATAAATTATTAATGACTTATTTTCTATTTAAGACATTTATACTAAACGTTTACTACTAATATTAAATAGAAGCTCAAATTACGAAACATGAAAAAAAAGAGGCAAAACTAAAGCAGCCTTGATATAAATAACCATTTTCCTGTACAAGCGTACACATTAATAATTTATTGTATTTGTAAAAATTATTACCGTGATGTTTATAACAGTAAATAAGTTATTATTGTTTTTTTTCTCTCTTCATAATTGGTTTTCGTTAATGACATGAACAGCTAACCTAAAACTTGTAGGCGACTCATTAGTCTTATATGACACAATTTACTACCTAAAAAATATATTAATATTTGTCAAAATCCGAATCATATTTTTCTCTGCAATTTTTATAGGTGAATGTCAGAGCCATTGTTTTCTACCCACGATTACTAATATACAGGAGTGTCTTAAAATTAATTTTTTTTTTTTTGAGTGATTGAAACAAATATGAAGCAAGCAGATCATGGCCATCTTGATACTACTAAATTGGTAAGTTGTAGTACTGTAATTTTGAAAATTAATTATATATTATAATTATGGACATATTGGTTTTTATCTAATTAATAATAATTTTAGTTTCTGTCTAGGTTCAGTGATAAAATGAATTATGGCCTGATTGGAAACTGATAATGTCCATTAAATAACAAATAATAAATTGTATCATTAAAAGATTTGCATAAGTTGAATAAATAGAAATTAGCTCTTTCAATGTTACGTTAAACTACAAAATTTTTACTGTACTATAAATCAATAAGTTGGAAAACTATTTATCATACTGACACAAAAAAACAGTAAAACATATTTTTCAAGAGATGATTTAACGCAAAAAAAATTAAATAATATTTTGAATCAACTTCAGCGCAAAATTTAAATATAAGAATAAATTTTTTTTTAATTTAAATTAAACTTTTACTGACCGTCATATCACATATGATAAGGAAGGTATTGTAATCACACCAAAATTTGAGATATTAAGATTTTTACAGATAAGCACGAATTAGGCTTATACATTAACACGAATCAAATGTTTTTAGATTGTACATGTGTAGTAGAATATCTCAATTTAATAAACTTTTTGGTAAAGATCTGCCAACTGGAAGTGGTCATTTACAACAGCCGAGATATATTTCAGAACTCATATAAAATAAAAATCATGTTGTAAAATTTGAAAATACTAAAATAATTGCAAGACCCATTAATTTTAACAGTAGACTGATAAGAGAAGCAATAGAAATTTATAAAGATAACATCAATCAGTGTGAAGGCACTAATTGGAATATAATTTTTTTTTTTGAATAATATTTTTTCATTTAGTAACTTGTATGTATGTTTTGTTTGTTTATTATTTATGTCATTTGTAAATTTTTCCTGATGATAATATACGTAGAGTATATCGAAATGTCAAGTTTTAAATGAAATGACCGGTTTCATAAAACATATTTTAACTAAAATTGACTTTAAACCAGCAAAAAAGCATTGTTTTTAAATTCTACTTGCATAATTATTATCAATAAAACGTTTTTGTCAACTTTTCAAACATGTAATCGCAAAATAATTTGTTGTTGCCATATAAATAATTTCGTCGGCTTGAAATCAACTTTAGTAAAAGTGTTTATTATAAAACTGGTCATTAATAGTAATTAATTTCCAAAAATGTAAATAACAATCTCATAGATAACGACACATAAAATATGATTTGCAAAATAGAATGCGCATATATTACAATTGAAATATATTCATATAATATTAATTCTAGCCTTGTTTATCTGGGATGTTAAATGTTATATTATATGAAAACAATGCGAGCACAAACACAAATGTTTTCCAAATGCAATATCTATAGCGTAGGTTGTCATTAACTTCTATAAGACGCGTGTGGTCTCTCTAAACTCCACACGCTCGCCTCACAATTTGCATATATACTACTCGTACTCCTTCCACTATGATTCTAACTTGTATACTAAATCAGAGAACAGTGAAAAATCCTTCATTACACGAAAACAATGCATTGAAGATGAAACTTTTTCAAAGCCATGATAAAAATCTTCTTATTTCGTTTTATATTACTTTATGTAAATGTCTCTAATATGTAAAGAATGAATTTCATTTTCTATTCAATTGTTTCGTATTATTAAAAAATGTAAATTCTGTAATAAATTTATACATCTTATTTTTATTTGTTATTTTTGTAGAATAAATGGAATTTCTATGATTTTTTTTCTTAAAATAAAACGGCTATAGGTTGTAGTTCTGTATTAATTTTTTATTAATAATCGCCGTAATAAATGTACTCAATGTACATCTTTATAAATAAAAATAAAAATATAATCTTATTGTGGCAAAAAGTAAATAAAATAAAATAATTTTCCTTAAACCACAAATAAAATAAAAAATTTAAATAAATTTCTATTGCTTTTCTTATCTTAATATTGATGGGTTTTGCAATTATTACAGTATCTTTGAATTTTCGATTAAAATATTTTTTGTGGTATAAGGGAAATTATTTTATTTTATTAACGTACATCAGTAAAAAGTAACAGAACATAGAAAAAAAGTTACTAAACGTAACAAAATAAGTAACTAGATTATAAAATTTATAAATTTTTAATTAAAAAAAGTCAAATATTATTTAAATCAGCATGCCTTCACAATAGTTAATGTTATCTTTTTTTTTTATAAATTTCTATTACTTCTCTTTCAATCTATTGTTAATATTGATGGGTCTTGTAATTATTAAATAAAACTTCACTGAGTAAAAAATAACTACCTTTGTATAACATTATAGAGTTGTCTCAGAATTCCACCATAAGTATCTTTAACAATACATTAGAACCCATCTCCACTATCAAAAAAATCACCGATAAACCAAGAATTCCTTCTACTCAATCGTAGACCGATAAGATTTCCTCAACACGCGGTAACAGATACAGATTACAAATACAAGAAGTCATTCCACAATGAGCAGTGTTATCACTTCTTTTGCATCTGGTAATTCCAGCAGTGTAGTAATCCGAAACGCAAACGCAAGCCGGATAGATATAGTTTTTCTACCGTGCGCGTGTGTATAGCGTGCGTGAGTAAAATGCTACCCGCTTAAACTTTATAACTAATGTTATTGCGTAATTAAACTGTCAAACTGTTACTCGCAGAATGAGTAACCCGTGCCTAGATGAACATGTGGATGGCTAGGCAGATATTTGTCGGTTAACACAGAATTGGATTCGAAATATTTTAATTTTTGATTTAATTATAATGTTTATTATTTTTTATTTATAGCTGAGAATCTGTTATAAATAATAAATTTCATATATTTCTGTGTTTTTTATTTGATTTTTCATTGAATATATAAATATTTAAATTGTATCTGTATCGATATATCGATATTATCGATATTTAAATGACTGCTGTGGAAATGAGATATGTGGTGTAACTAGGAAGAATTGGGTATGAAATAGATTAGTGTATGATGGGTGTGAAATTGAAAAAAGTGTTGTTGCAAAAGCTTGGTGTTAGTCAGTTAAGATTCTTGAGCGAATGTTTAATAAACGTTTAACTAAAAATCTCGCAATTTTATTATCAACAAAAAGTTTCCTAAAATTTAAAAAAATATAATTACGGTCCTGTATAAATGCTTTTGCTTACACATTCGTGCACGCGTTCAAAGACCAAATAGTCAGTCATATAATTATAGTTAGATGCTAGCTTAGCTCGAGTCTAGTGTGATTAAAGTATTATTAGTTAAAAAAAATTGTGATTGGTGACCGAGAATTCGAAAAGCAATAGCAACCACAGGTAGCGTCCGTTACCTGTCCGTTCAATCTTCTGGCATAGGCTATGCCGCATATAGCCATTCATCAATTATGAAAGATATTGTCATTAATAGTATGATTATTTAAATATTCAAGTATACGATGTATCATTAAAAAACATATAGACAATCAAAGTATTATTATTATCAAAATTAAATTTTATTTAAATCAGAGTGTCTTCACACTGATTGATGATTGATTCCTTATATATTTCTATTAATTTTCTTATCAATTTTATGTAAAGTTTGCTTCCTTTAATTAAAAATTTATAAATTTTATGATCTAGTTACTTGTACACCTAGACCTCACTTTGCGTCGTGGTTACGTTCCAGAAAAACACGACGCAAATTGAAACGACGCAAAGTGAATTATGATTTTCTATAGCATTTTCTATAGCAAAAAAAATAGACTCGAACCCAAAACAACGCAACTTCGAAAATCTAACGACGCACAGTGAAAATTGGTACTAATTCAGCAGCGACGCAACTTCGAAAAAACGCAAAACGAAACGACGCAAAGCGAGGTCTAGGTGTATTTTGTTACGTCTAGTAACTTGTTTCTATGTCCTGTTCTAGATAAATTCGTTGAAACGTTGATTATTAATAAAAATTAACACAGAACTACAATTTGAAGCCGTTAAATTTTAGTATAATGAATTCTGAACGATTTTTAACTATGTTAAACTTTCATAGTTATCATAAATTTAACAAATATAAAAATAATATACTTCCCGTTAATACGAAATACACCGCCCAGCTACGTTTTGACCCGGGATTATTTATGCACAAACGTTCGTGATCAATAACTCACTCACTCGACTACATTACTGCATCCGGTTTTGCGCGCGCGCAAATAAAACCGGAAACTATCACTCCAGGTTTCAAAATATTATCCGGACACGCAATTTCTTTATATTTTATCTATATCTATTATACATAGTAAGAGAGTTTACGTATATTTTCTCTTTGAAAATTATCGCAATTATTCTTCATGCCCTTTACGTTTCAAATACTGGAGGCTATCCGATTTTGTTTTGTTCCTATTCATGGATGCTTGCACTTGCCTAATATTCAAATCAAATGATTAATGTTCATCTGATATGCGAATGACGGAGTAAAATGTTGGCGCACAAATATATTTGTTGTAATTTTTTTTTACTGAAGTATTTGTTTTATTGAAGATAAATTGAAGAAATACTTGTCTGGTGATTTTTAATCTTTGTTATATAAATGTTGGTGTTATTATATAAGCAGATAATTTTTATTTAAATAACTACGTTTTGTTTAAGGGGGACATCACCCCTGACAATTTCAAAAAATTGAATTTTCTTTGCATTTTTCAAAAGATTTAATCTGCAGAATAATGTGTTAAAACGGTTTTTCGAAATTTCAAATTTTGGTAGAGTTATAGTGACTAATACAAAGTTGTGTCAGAGCAGATAAAACGTACAGATGGGGCAGTAGAAATCTAACTGTAAATTTTTAAAGCGTTTTTCTCAAAACTATGTTTTCAAAACATCTTCCGTCCAAATCTTGGAAACTATTCATGCAATTTATTTCGCTTTAAAATATAATTATAAAGAATTCAATTCTGCTACCTACTTTTTAAATATTTTACATGATTTAAAAGTAGATTTTTTTTACACTAAAAAAAAGTTTTTTTTTTTAACAGTCTCCATTTTCATAATTTTTTAAAATTCAAAATAATCCTATGTATTATGGTAGATTTTTTATTTTAGTTTTAGAATATTTTAAGGAAACTTTTGTATTATGTTTCAGAACATCTTTTAGATAATTAGCCATAATTTTTTTGAAAGGGTTTGGCAAATCCTTTATAAATATTTAAATAAAATTTGTCTCCCTTTAATTAAAAATTTATAAATTTTATGAACAAGTTACTTGCATTTTGCTGCTTAGTAACTTGTTCTGTTTATTTACTGTATCATAACATTGTATAATTTCTCCTGATAAAGATGTACGTTGCGTACATCAATTATTAATAAAAATTAATACAGAATTAAGATATATATTTTATTTTAATATAATGAGTTCTGAAAGATTTTTGTGACTTTATTTTATATGTTAAACATATTTTTATTTAAATTTTGCGCCAGAAATTTGTATATAGGTGTAAAATTGTATAATAAGCAACTTTTTTAAAAACATTTTTTGATATTCTAAGAAATAAAATTAAAATTGAACAAAGTATTTAGTCCTTGTAATATAATATTTACGATTCTGATAATATAAAATATGTTACATTCTTTATAAAAAAAAAAAATATAAACAGTTACATTTTTTTAAATAAAAAAAAAATACAGAAGCTAATACAAACAAAGAATGTATGTTACTGTATAAAAAATAACCGATTTTTTTTTCTTTGCAAAGCAAAAAAATAAAATATAGACAAACATTAACACCATAATTTATATTCCATAAATATACGTAATTCCTAGTATCATTAATTCATGTCGTCAGCGCTTCTAGTGTCGTATTTGTATACTATCAGGTCTCATAGCCTACTGCGTAACTGACACCCAGTTCACTGCACACACACACAAACGCACACAAACACACACGCACAGAAACACACATCCATATAAGAAAATAAATGTTTCTATCTTTCCATCTAGTTGTGTCTTCAGTTTCACGTATCTTCTACCTTCATTTGTTTTTTTTTTTATATACACATCCAACTCTCTGCCGATTCTTTTTTGTTTCTCTTGCGGCCACATTACGAATCGAGGTCGGCTGTGTGAAATGATTATCGCTTGTTTGATTGATTGATTTTGATATGAATCTCGATGGGCCGTAACGCTGCGTTTTGAGTTACCGTAATGGAAGAATAAAAGAAGATGATCTTTTTTCGAAGAAGAAGTAAAAAAAAAACGAAAATGTTTTGGTATTTATTTAAACATGGCTACCGAAAGAATTTGTTTGGTAATGGTGTAAGACAGAGTTTCGAATGACGGAAAAAATGTGCATTATGTTTGATTAGTTTTTGTTCGGTTGTAAACCTTGATTTGGGTTGGTGTAAGTGTGGTTGAGGTGAGCTGGCGACCTCCATTGTAGAGGGTCAATTAGGTGAGATTGTTACGAGTTCAAAAATTTTTATAATTTTATAATTACATAGTTTTTTTTATTTTATTTTATAAATAATTAGTTTGTAAATGCACAGTTTAGTTTTTATAAAACAAGCGTACAATGTAAAAAATGTATGTAAATTTACATATTATATGAAAGCCCAGATTACTTTGGCTCGGCTTTGCCACAGCCACAAATTAATCATCGCTTTCTGTATAATACAAACAAAAAACTAGGAAAATATATACAATTAAATTAATCTAAAAAAATCAAATTAAATATTAATAATTTATTAATAAACTAAAACAACAATAACACCAACAACAATTTTACGGTGTTATTTAGAAAAATCACTTAAATAACCTGTGAAAGCAGTAGAAAATAAGGTGTCCATCAAACTAATTATGAAACATTTGAATATTTTTTTTTTGTAACTCATACCGGACGTGTTAATGTTACGCCAAACACCACTTCGAAAAACATACAGCAGCCAAAGCTTCTCGATAGACTTGAAAGGAGTGTTCGTAGTTTCACATTAGCGTGCTATGCCCAGCCGGATTAATTACAACTCATCAACGCGAGATGAAAAATTATCTTTAGCTTAAATGTGCTCGGATTCTTCGCTCGATCATTTTTCCAAGTAACAGATTCTTTCGAGAAAGAAGGAAGAAGGAAAAAAAATGAGTGCATTTTTTTGTTCTTTCTGCGTTGATGTTTACAAGTAGCAGTTTCAGGTTGTTAGAACTTTATATCTAATTGGTATTAACTGTCATTAATTAATTGTGATAAGTTTTTCTTTCATGGAGATTTCAAATTGCCGATAAAGATGATTACATTTTTTTTACAATTTCGTTGAAATTGGAACTAGATAACTGTTACTATAAAAAAAAAACGGTTTTAGGTTGAAGTTCTGTATTAATATTTGTTAATAATCAACTACGTACTCAATATACGTTAAGAAAAATGATAGAGATGTAAGTACGTTAAGTGCATACTATAGTCTAAAATCGTTCTATTTTAATATAATAAATTCTGAAAGATTTTTTACTATGTTAACTACAGGGTAAAAAATTCAGTAATTTTACATAAAAACTTACACCAGTTTAATATATAAATTAAAAACGTCATAGGGAAATTTTTACATAATATAAATATAAAATACGTATATTTTATATAAGTTTACTTACTTTTTCGGTAAAAAATAGTATGGTTAATTAATTATTTTACTTAAAATTACAAAATTATATTATTTTTATGGAAAATTTAGGTAAATCATCAATTTTACTAAAATAATAAGTAATTTTTTTATTATGGTTTTTATGTAAAATGGCAACTTTTTTTACAGTGTATTACTACAGTTTAGTGTCAACTTGCAGTAGAATTAGCCTATATCCATTTTGTTTGTCATATTGAAATATTTATTAAATAATTAATAATAAATGGAATTCTGTCTTTTATATATTTTTATTAACTACTAAGCCAACGTTTCGGCAATCATTATTGCTTTCTTCAAAATTTTACAATGGATACAAATATATACATTCAAATATACATATAATAAATAAATATAATTTACAATGTATATTTGAATATATTTATATGTATCTATACATATTTGTATTCATTGTGGAGACCTGAAGAAGGCAGTAGGGATTGCCGAAACGTTGGCTTAGTAGTTATTAAAAATATATAAAACACTGAGTTCTGTCTATTACTAATTAATATTTTTCCAATTTAATTGAAATATTCATGTTATAACAATTTTATTTCGTTACAAAAACTATAAATAGCAGCAAATTAAAGTTGCAACAATTTACACATAATTAATATAAAATATTGCTAATTAATACGAAAAGTTTTTGTCAATCTTACTGTCATAAATCATAAAATTTTTCTCTAATTTCTTTGAAATTATTACAGTTAATTGCATGTTCAAAATATTCTACGTTGTTTCCAATCATAAATCAAATTCCTTCGTTATAAAAACACACTAAATACCTTTTTTATATTAATTAATACTATAAACAAATAAAAATAAAAATTCAATATTAAAATATTAATAAACTGTGTCAAAAATACAACGATACAAATAAATAAAATATATATAATAAAATTTGCATAAATTATTTTCCAATACAAAGTTCTTACACATTCATTTATGAATGAATAGAATTTGCGAATAATTTTTATGAATATTTATAAGTTCGGTCTTGTCTTGGCTTTATAATGACTAGCTAATATTAGTTGGTATTTAGAATATTTTAGATAGCAGATGTTTTTATTTTTAATCGCATTTTTATGTAATGCGCCAACTTGATTTAAAGACTGAATTGACGTATGTACTCAACAATTAAATAAATAAGGAATTTAATTATATATCACGTGCGTTGCTTTTATTTTTAGCAAACGATGACAATAAATTCTCATTGTTTACAAATTGTTTTCTAACACATTGTGAATCAAATAGAACAATAATTTCAATTTCGAAGAATTGTGCATCTAATTAGTTTGTCTGATGATGTCATTTTTTTAGAACAAGTTGTTTATCGTAAATATTACCAAATGTAGTATTTCTATGATTTATATTTTTTGAAATATTTTTATTTGTAATAGAATTCTATGCATGTTCTATGAATTTATAGATCTATAAAATATTGTGTTAAATAAATGATAGTACTGCTTCTAAAAATCATCATTGTTTAGAAAATGATACGATATTTAATAAATTAAAAATAATAATGGATTAATGTATGACATTGAAAAAAAAAAGGTTGTAGCAAAAGTTTGGTTAAAACAATTTGTATGAATGATTTTAAAACTATACGTTTGTGTGGACGTCCGATGAGTAGTTGAAGTGGTATGATTGAGAGTATTTTGCGTGAAAGTTTCCAAGTAGTAGGAACAGAAGAGCATGTATAAGAGGAATTATGAATGTGGATGAAGCTAAAGTTGTAGGTTTGGATAGGGATGTTTAGAGGAAACAAATTTCGGGAAAATGGAAAGAGTTTGTGTCACACCCTTTTGGGTACATGGCGTGATTGTGCATGTATGTAAAAATAATAAAAAAATATTAAAATTAATAAATTTTTCTTAAAGCGTATTATAATATTGACATTAAGTTACTATATTGCTTATATAGAAAGGGGTTATTACGTTACTAGTACAATAATGTACATTATTATTAGTAGTTAGTTACTATATACAGCACTGGTGCTAGCACTTTGTTATTAGTACTATGATAATTGACGTAATATTAAATTTTTTCTGTAGAAATACATTCATAGAATATGTAAATTACATCAATTTTTTACACTATATATATATATGTATATATATATATATATATATATATATATATATATATATATATATATTATTACAATCTACAAATTTCACATAAGTAAATTAAATATTTTAAAATGTACATTTTACGAGTGTGTTGGTTGTATTGGAGAGAGAAATGAAAAAAGAAATGTATTGGGTAATAGTGTATCTCTATATCGGCATAGCATAGCATAGCATTTGAATAGTTTAACTATTATGGAATGCACTTAATAAACTAGATTAACATTAAGTATAAGTTTCCTCTTTTTATGAATACAATAGCATTAGCCATGCGCTAATGTTGTAACGATGCAACACACAGGCCACAAGATTATTTCACTTCGATTAATTTACAAAAGCAGCTGAATTAATTCTTGTTACAAGCAAAACCATTGTAGTTTGCCACACAGGACCGTACTGCTTATTATATTTCAACTTAATACTAATGTTATTACTATTAAAATTTATGTTGTTTAGGAACGATTGCACAAAGCATTGTTAACTTAATCAGTGTGTTAATTCAATTCAATATTTAAATAGAGCAATTTTGAGCAATACTATAAAAAATATATATTTTTAATTTTTTTAATTTTCTGACCAAGTAATGTATATTTGCGTTATATAATAACATAATAATATAATAACATAATAATATAATAACATCAACTAAAATATTCTGCTAGGCCCGAAGAAGGAAATAGTGATTGCCGAGACGTTGGTATAGAAAATAATAAAAATATATAACTGACTAAATTCCGTCTGTTGCTTATATTAGCTCACTCTGTTGTCACGGTCAAACTGTTGTCACGGTCAAATTTGTAACCAACTTTTAGACCACTTCCTATCATCTGATCTCACTAAAATTTTGCATGTAGTTTTATTCCAAGAAACAACACAATAAACTTTTAAAAAACCACGCTTATATTTAAATGCACTAAAAAAAGGAAAATAAATTTTTTCCTGGTTATCCAAAAATTGAAATAAATAAAAGCGTGGGGCGCTTAATCATCATTGCGAAATATATAGTTTCCTGGCGCTCCTCGCTTTTATTTTATTCAAAAATTTTTGGATAACCAGGAAAAAATTTATTTTCCTTTTTTAGTGCATTTAAATATAAGCGTACTTTCTAAAAAGTTTTTTTTTATATATTTTTTTATTAAATATTGTCAGTCAACTATTTTCCAATTTAATTCAAAAGTAGAAATACGTCAAAAATAAAATTTAATAATAATATAACTAAAAATAATTAGTCCGGTACTGTAAGGTCGTGATGTAAGAGCACGACAGTATATCGGGGTGTAATTTTTCGGTTTTCAAGTTGATTTTTTTACGCTATTCTATAATTCTATTGCGGTATATAGAAACCCAGTAATATATACGGTAAGTTACGTAATCGCAGCATCAAATTGTGCATTTTTGCTGACCGTTCTGTTCGTATGCCACAAGGGACACTATGCGGCTATTGTTAAATTTGAATTCAATTTGACTACATTATCTCTTTAGATTGTTATGTACATGCTTACTATTATACATTACCCGGTGTAGGCAATAGAATATTGTAAAATGTTATAGTATAATGTAGTTCACTTCAGATTGAATTTTCAATTATAATTTTAATTAATATCAGTTTTACTAAATAAAGTTTGTTATAAAAGAAATTACAGTTACTAATGTATGTTTCCCAATTCAAGATCTGAAATTTTAATTATTTTTTTTTTGTATTTTACGTAAAATAATTTGAAATTTTTACATTAAAAATAAATTCTGTATTAATATTTATTAATAATCGACTACTCAACGTACATCTTCATCAGGAAGAGTGATAAAAAGTAAAAAACATAAAAAATTAAAATGTACTTGAGGTATGTTGAGTACTTTGACTATTAATGAATATTAATCCAAAACTACAACGTGAAATAGATGAAAAAATTAATGTTTTTGAAAATATAATTTGATAAATTTAATCGAATTTATTAATAATCTGACGAAGAATAGCGAATATTCGGTCAAATTTCTAGCAAATATTTGGCCGAATACTGAACAGTAAAAATATAGCCAAATATTAATTATTGTTTGACTATGGTCCCATCTCTACTGTTTATCTAGTTTCTGAGTGGTTATTGTCAAATATAAAAAAAAATTGTTTCTAATTCGTTACCAGACTATACAACTATATTTTTATATATTTATAATAATTACTTTTAAATAAGAATATATTTCATTAAAAAATTTAATTATTTTTATTTATATCATTTAAATCATAAAACGTAAATTTAATTTACCTGCATTTGTAAATTCCAGCATGTAAATTGCAAATTCTTACCTGTAACAAAAAAAAATAATTAAAATTAACTGCTAAACAAATTAATTAAATACAATTATCAATTTCATTTCATAATAATTATACAGGGTGTAACAGAATAACTATTCCTAATTTTCAAAAATGATAGAGGGCACATAAAGAAACATTTTTTATTAATAAACTAGTGTCCGGAATTTTTTGTTTCGGCAGTTGATTGTACATCATTACAACTTGTGTATCGAAAATGATGGTCGTAATTTGAAACAATTTTTATAAAGTTTAATGCGCTATTATTTCTAATAAAATGTTCCTTAACTTAACTACTCTTTGATGTTTTGATTAAGATTGTTTTTAACGATATCTAGTGTATCTTGGCACCGAGAAATTTCCGGACACTAGTTTATTAATAAAAAATGTTTCTCTAAGTGCACTTTATCATTTCTGAAAATTAGAAATAGTTATTCTGTTACACCCTGTATATTATACGTCTCATAAAAATTCTAAAATAGTATAGAAATAGAAAACGATGATTATTGTGTTGAGTATAAATATTTGTAGTCGATTCCAAATAATTTGGGTAAAACACAAAAAGAGCTTTCTATTCTGAGTGACATATACGACTTTTTCTTCAAGCGTTCTAAAATAAAAACTAAACTAAAAATAAATAAAAATACATGCCAAGTAACCTTAACCAGGTACTAACAGGTGTAGAATAGTATGTATATGTAATATTAGTTATATTCGTTACCTGATTTGCAGGAATTAAACTTTATTTGGTCAAATATACAATTTTTGGCAAATTTGACTGTACACATTGCTTTTCTCCACACATTTGACTGTGTTTCTTTAGTCGAATATGCAGTTTTTGACCACCCTGAAAGATGTACACTGCATTTCTTCACACATTTTCAATAATCAAATTCAAATTCTAGCAAAAATAAACAATGCAATTATCAATTAACTTGATTTAAAAATATTTAGTATAGCCACCGAAGATATCAGATTAAATACACATTTGACATTGTAGTTATGTTTGGTGCTGCCACCAGTGATGTATATAACTAATTATTATACTAATATACTAATAACATAATAACCTCTTTCTACATAGGCGGAATGGTACCGTAATATTAATATTACAATACGCTTAAAAAAATAAATATATATATATATCTAACGATAATAAATAAATTCAAGGCGGTCGTAGATGTCATTTGTTCTAAGTAAAATATTTTCTACTAGTAAAATAAGCGTAGAGGGCGTAGTCCAGCAACATCACAAATCAAACTATATAAATAACAAATAATCCAAGTAGCTTGTGAGTCCGATGCCAAGCCTATATTTTACAAGAATTAATCGACGGTGGCCTTGCTTCATCGCTCGCGACCCGATCACAAATTGAAAACGCGATTCGACAAAAATTTATATCTATGTTTTCTCCATTTAATAAGATCAATTAAAAATATAAATTTTGTCCAATAAAGTAGTTCTGTTTAGCAGCAGGACGCAAAATTAAACTGTGTTGTAAGCTAATTGATTGGAAATTATTAGAGATATATTTTGCATAAAGACACGAAATATTAAAAAAATAGTGTTTTTTCTATCATTAATTAATATTTTATATTAATTCAATTATAGATTGTATAAATCAGATTATTGGATTAATAAAATGTTTCAGATATAGTTTATATTTTTACCGACATATGACATTATATCACATATGATAAAACAAGTATTATAATTATACTAAATTTGACATATTGAGATTTTACAGATATGCACGAATTGGGCCTGTAGTAGCTTAGTGATAAAATAGCAAATTCGGCAGAACGATTGTTATAAAATTTCATATTTAAGCTTTGGAAGTGAATATCTTAATATTTGATCGGTAAAGATCTGCCAACCGAAAGTGGTAATTTACTGATATCACTTCATGCAACTCGATTACAATTTTATTTTTTGTAATCTAGTTACTTATATTGTTGCCCAGTAAACTGTTTCTATGTCTTGTTTGTTAACTGTAGTCATTTGTATTTTTTTCCCCTGATAATGATGTACGTAAAGATCTTCGAAACGTCAATTATTAATAAAAACTAATACAGAACTACATCCTGAAACCGTTTTATTTTACTGCAATAAGTTCTGAAATTTTTTTTACTATATCTAATATAGTTATAAAAGGTACAATAATATAACTATCTTTTCGGTATACAGTAAATAACATTAAAAAATAAATAATTGGATAATTACATCATCACATCATTGTATCTTAGCAATGACTTTATTCTGCTGCTAAACTGATTTAACATTGTATAGTTAAAGTTTTAAAGAGTTATTGCTCAAAAACAATGAGTAAGAAATTATTATAACTCACTATTATGAGTTATAAATAATATAACTTAACAGAAATTACATATTTTACAAAAGTATTGTTCAGCAAAAGTAAAACAAATAATTTTCTTTTCTAATCATCATTAATTAAAAATCAAACTTCCGTAAGATAACAAGAATAAACTTAAATCATTTTCGTAACTATTTCTGGAAATTAATAAATATCAATATAATTAATAAAATAAATTTTACAAATAAAGACACCCTGTTGTTAAATTTAATTATAATTAACTGTAAAAAGCATGAGAAAACATAATCAGTTAATATATATTAAATATTATAACAACTATTAAAACAGCTAACAGATTGTATATATTTATGAAAAGCTAATAAATATTGATATAATTAATAAAAAATTAATTAATAGAATATTGATATAAATAAAATGATAATTAGATCAATATTAATTTTAATAAATCTTGCCAGACAAAGACACCCTGTTGTTAAATTTTGTTCTAATTAGTTACTAAATAGATCAGATAATATTTAGAACAAAAAATAATTAATAAAGTTATTAAAACAACTAATATTTGTAGTGATAAATGTAAATCTAGAACTTTATGTAGTTTTTTTTTTCAACATGTTTTTGCAACACGTTTGTCACAAAAAAATAAATAATATTAATTTGTTTATAATTAATCGAAATGTAATTAAAGAGAAATATGCACACTCACTTTTTTCTAGATTAATTTGATGGAGTAACAACCTTGACGTAAAAAATTCTGACAATTTTATATTTTAATATTTGATTGATATAACTATTAATATTAGAAGTTTAAATTTAAAGTTTTTATATAGAGTATGAAAAAAAATTAATATTGACATTATCTTATAGCTACTTAACATTTCGTAATGATTATGTAAAGTAAACTGACGTTTAGTTTATTTTAAAATGTAACAGACATTTTTTTCTATGAGGGTCAACCAAAAAATAATATCATCTTCCATGTTCTAGTTATTTATTAAAATAAAACTGCTTTAGTTTCAAATTTTGTATTAAAATTTATTTATAATCAATGTTTCGACAAAACTCATCGCCCGTATTCACAAGGAAAACTGATACAAAATTATTGTTATTACAGTAAATAATCATAAATTGTTGTAAAACAATTGCTGTTATTATAAAGAAGTGTTAAAGAGTTGTGTTTGTGCTATTGGTCAAAAACGTTACTTCACGATTGTAAGTTATGGACAGTATATCTTAACAAAATGCAAATATATATGTATATATATATATATATATATATATATATATATATGTATATATATATATATATATATATGTATATATATATATATATATATATATATATATATATATGTATATATATATATATATATATATATATATATATATATATATATAAAAATGTATGACAGATGTCATGAAGTTGATGAAGCCAAATATAATGAAATAGAATTGCTTGTAAGAATAGGAATGTTTGTCAAAAACTAATTTCAGGATAGTGCATAGAGTTTGTGCCACACGCTTTTAGGTACATAGAGTGATTTTATATGAATAAATTTAAACGCTTATTAATAAATATATTACATACATTTTTTTTGCTACATAATGTCACAATACATGTAATTAATATTTTCACAGATAACGTGCAATATTTTAGACATTTGAAATACAAATCTCTACATTTCTAATAATCGTGGTTATTCATGCATATTATTTGCTGTAATACGTATGATTTCACTTTACTTATTTTCAATCGTTTTTTGTTTATACTTTTTCAAAGTTTATATCTCCGACACTTACAATTAGCGATTGTGCTTTTTTTCTCATAAATTTTATTCATATTTGCCAATAAATCAAAATACCTTTGACAGATAATATGTAATTGTTTACACAAAGAAAACAAATTGAACAAAATTATATTGATTTGCAATATTATTGACACATTGATGAATCAATATAATTGTGAATGAATCGACTAGTATTTTGCAAAAACATTAGCGGTATTTTTGCTTTTATTTTGCCGTCAATTGATATTAAAATATAGAGTTATTGTATCCGCTATTATCAAACTTTCTATTTCGATATGAAATATGTATAATTTTGAAAATATATATATATTGAAATTGTTTTGTGTTTATTTAAGATAAATATATTATATAATTTAAATTACGTAAAATGTATTTACAGTTTTGGTCAAACAAATATATAGTACGTATATTTATAACGGTATTATGTCGGTATATATATATATATATATATATTAAGATGGCCTCACAAAAAATATCCAGTAAGGCTAAAATCGATAATTTTACATCGAAAAACATCAGAAATAATGTTTTTGCATGTTTTTAAAGAAGTAACAAGTTCCTCTATACAACAGGAAATTTTCGGAAAACAATGCCAAAACACGCGTTCTCAACAGGCAAAAAATGGGCGTTCAGTTTCATTAAAACTTAAAACTAAAGCAGTTTTATTTTATATAATGAGTTCTGAAAAATATTTTACTATATTATATATATATATATATATATATATATATATATATATATATTAAGGTTCAACTTATGCTAGATATATGTTATCTAGCAATAAGTTGAACCATAGTATATTTTTACGTATACGTTTATTATGTATAATTACTAATTTATCATATTGACTGTAATATGAACAAAAAAAAAACTATACATATCTTTAAACAATAAATAAATAAAAACTAAAATCTAATTAAATAAACTATCAAAAAACGAAACATGTATTCATGTAAGCATATATAGTAATAATTTGTAGATTTCTATAAGCGCATAATATTCACTTGCACTAATTATCAATAACATTTGTACAAAAACCAATCGCAAGGAATGTAACATAATCAACATCAAGAAATCTATAAAAGATCATAGTAGGCGCGGATTCTAACCAAACACACACACACACACACATACACAACAACAACAAAAAACCACGTAATCATTTGCTCTCTAAGCAAAACGCAAAAGCACTCTCTTTTACATTGAAAATTAGCTTTGCTTTCCGCTAATTGGATTTTTTTTTGTTGGTTACCTGTTCGTTTCGTGTTTGCTGTGACTCTGTTTTGTTTTTTTTTTTGTAGATCAGGTGCAGTGACGCAGTTAGGAGGGACGAATAATCGAAAGTTGTGAGTGAAGAAATGCGATCAAGTTACCTGACTTCCATTTGATGAAAAAAAAAAAAAAAAACTGTTTGATCGTTTTTTGTTTTATAGATCGTTTGTTGATGGATTCGAAATTGAAAGGTGTTTTCACGGCGTACTTGATTTGGTTTTATTACAAATAATAATAATATTTGTTGAATTGATTACACTTTTTACCTAATAAAAACGTATTTCAATTGTTCATTTTTCTTGCAAATTCGTTTCATTGATGTTGAATAGTGTTTATGTTCTATTTAGATTATTTTATATATATTTTAGAATTAAGAACAAAATTATAATATCAATATTTATTGTTTGTGTATTTTGTATTTGATTAGTTTTTAGATATTTAAAAATAATTATCTTTTCATAAATAAATAATACATTAGCATATGAATCGCCCAATATCTAAAAAGGTGTGCTCTAAGAATTTAAATAAAAGTAGATAATAAATTAAAATATATCGATAATATAAGTTTTAGTAAGTTTTGCTACATCCACATTCATGATACTTTTTTATATTTTGTTTTAGTAAAATATAGAAAAAAAGTAATATACACCCATTAACAATTCGATACTCTCATTAATTACATAATGTTAAATAAAATAAAAAATAACAGAAAACAGAAAATCAGTAAAATGATCACATTAATTTATTAATTTTAGTCAATTTGACAAAAAACCAATACCTATTCTATTTCAGTTTTTAACTAACAAAAATTCTTTCGACAAAATTATTTATCAGTATATAAAAAAAAACCTATTTTCCGTGTTGCAAAAGAATTTCACACGTTGTAACAAGAAAAGAAAAAAAAAACGATGTAAGAAAGAAATGAAGTGGCGCGTATAACATTTCCTCTTTCTAGTTAATAATACTACTAACCATTTCGACACGTTAGTCGCTAACCCGGGCTCTATTTGCGTCGTTATTTATAACGAGAAGCGATTACATGGCGAATTTGTTCAACCTAGTAATACAACTCTTTGTGAATTTTATTGTCCGTAACAATAAATATGTAATTGTGCGCATTTGGCGTGCAAGTGGGGTGTAACGAATTTGTCTTATTTCATATATGCGATATTTTAATGGTTGGCTGGAATTTGTAGTGTTTCATAAGATTATGTTTAACATAGTAAAAAATCTTTCAGAACTCATTCTATTAAAACTAAACGGCTATTAGTTGTAATTTTGTATTAATATTTATTAATAATCGACGTATTTAACATCATTATCAGGAAAAAAGATACAAATGATATTTACAGTAAATAAACAGAACATAGAAACAAGTTAGTAAGTAACCAAATAAGTAACTAGATTATAACAGTAGAATGATAAGAGAAGCAATAAAAATTTATGAAAAAAGATAATATCAATTATTGTAAAGGCACTATAATTTAAATAAAATTTAGCTTCTATTAATTAAAACTTCTAATTACTTGTTTTGTATTATTTTTTCTCATAAAGAAGATGTATGTTGAGTCTGGATGGCTCACCCTTTCCAATCAAATTGTATCTTTAGTTTTCGTTATAAGATACAGTCCGATTGGAAAGAGTGGATCATTTAAGATACAGGTATATATATACAGGGTGTTTGCAATCAAGGTATTTTATTTTTAAGGGGTGATACTACAGGTCAAAACAAGGCGATTAACGCCAAAACACCTTAGTAAAAGTTTTTTAATAAACGAGATATTCATTTTTTTTTAAGTAAAATGGTAGCATATGGTATAATTTTTATTATCCAGCTCACAAAAAAAATTATTCTTCATAATAGTTTTGGATTTGCTTGAAACGAATAAAAATGTAAAAATATTCCAGGTTTTAAATACAGGGTGACTCGGATTTGCTGATTTGTGTTTCAACTTTTAGGTAAAATACCCTTATTTAAAAAATTTGAATAATTTTATTTGAATATTATGTTTAGAATTACAATTTAAGTTTACATACAAAAATTTGTGCCGATCGTCGATTGTTAAAACACCTTAGCAAAAGTTTTCAAATAAACGAGATATTAGATACTTTATTTAAATATTTTTATTAATGACACAAATCAAGATAAGTATTTTATTTATAATATTCAAATAAAATTATTCAAATTTTTTAAATAAGGGTATTTTACCTAAAAGTTGAAACACAAATCAGCAAATCCGAGTCACCCTGTATTTAAAACCTGGAATATTTTTACATTTTTATTCGTTTCAAGCAAATCCAAAACTATTATGAAGAATAATTTTTTTTGTGAGCTGGATAATAAAAATTATACCATATGCTACCATTTTACTTAAAAAAAAATGAATATCTCGTTTATTAGAAAACTTTTACTAAGGTGTTTTGGCGTTAATCGCCTTGTTTTGACCTGTAGTATCACCCCTTAAAAATAAAATACCTTGATTGCAAACACCCTGTATATATATATATATATATATATATATATATATATATATATATATATATATATACCAGAATGCAAATCAGAAAACTATCATATAGTCAGCAAGCTCTGAGGATGCCATCGAAACTTGCGACGAAGATAGATCGACCATGGTGTATCAGCCCAGAAAATTCTATAAATTCATTGGATACCGGCCGTGAAAACTTAAAGATTACTATTAAAATAATATTGTCATTATCAGACAACATCTTCAAAATTTATTTCCACATACTGAAACAATATTTATATAACATATACAATGCATTAAATTTATTATTACATTATATACAATATATTAACTAAATATGACCTTTAACCTCATAAACCAAAGCCCTACCCATTTGATTATATATATATATATATATATATATATATATATATATATATATATATATACCATAAACCTACTTACATAACACGCGACACTCCAAATCGTAGGTGTACAAAAAAAAATACGTTACATTAAATAAAAAATATTCACGTTGACATTAATACTGAAAACACTTTTCAAATAACAAATGACTACCAATCAACCAAAAATTGTTTAAAATTATTTTTGCACACTCAAAAAAATCCTTGTACCAATGTAACATAGCGAATGGTAATGTCAAAAGAATATTATTTGTAATATTTAAAAAGCTATGTGTTCTATGTACAAATTGATGTCTCTTGCCCAGTCAAGGACATTAAAATCATTTTTCTAGTCAGCTGGTTACAAGAGTTCAATTTTTTTTTCGCACATTCTGTTCGCTGTATGAAAGTAATGTAGAAATGTCTAAGCGAACATATTTCTGTTAGTGATAATAAATGTACGAAAGACTGAAAAATGTAAAATAGAACATTTATGTTATAGAAAGTAAAATATGGATGTTTGACATTAAAATTTGCAAGAAATGTTACGAGAATTATATTATGTTTTTAATATTAGTTGATCTGATATGGTCAGCACGTGCCTTGCGCAAATAAATGTAAGATTATATATTGGCTGTATACTGTTACATATTTTATAGACAATATTTCATTATGAAAGCTATGCATATCAAATATCTTTTTGTCAAGTAAAAATATAATTAATTGTAGCATTAAATAATTTTTTAAAATTTCTTATATATAAATAAAAAAAACTTTAAGTTAAGTTTTGTATCATTTATAATTAAAATTTAACATTTTGATATACTACACAAATATAATCATCAAGAAAAAATATATAAATGAAAAACATAGCAACAAATTAGTTGGTGACAAAAAATAATAACTAAATTACAAAATTTATAAATGATTAATTAATAGAAGCCAGATTTTATTTAAATCAATGTTTTAAAATTAATAATTAGTTACAAAAGATTCTTTACTATAATTCTTATATAAATGTATTTATTTTCAAATATAAAAGAGAATATATGTGAATAATTTTGAAAGTGTACATTTGCGCGTGGACGTCCGATGAGTACTCGTAGATATAGTGGTATGATTGAAAGTTGCTTGCGTGAACGAATGTTTCCAATTAGTAGAAATAAAAGAGCATGTATGAGAAGTGTTATAAATGTGAATAAATTATAATTATTAGATCTTGCGAATATCTTCGTATCTTCCTAACACGTGCAGAATAAAACAGTTTTTGTTGTATTGTGTTTACTGTTTGTCAATATTTAATTCAAAATAAAAATAGCCAATTTTAAATCTTTCGATCCAAACTTTTCTATCGAAAAACCTAATTCCACGAACAAAAGTCTTAACTTAACACCTTCACATAAGTGTGTGTGTGTGCACGTGCGTAGAGGCCCATCATCAATGACAATAAATAATGGTGGTCTGCGACCCGATGACATGTCTTGATACGGTTTTCCCATAAGCATACAATGGAAGCCCCGTGTATTTGACTCGCACTAGGCGAAAGATAGTGGGATGAGACGCTGCACCTTTCTCTCGCACAAAAACTAAAAGAATGTGTCATCTAATGCGACACTAATTCGCTTGGCTGATAATCATTTGGAGCGATTTTATTTTGGGTGGACGCAAAAGGTTTGTTGACTTTCTCTAATTGTTTAAGTATAGATTTGGAAGACGTGTAAATATTAATGTCATTTATTTGATGCGTGCACTATAATTAGATATTAGAAAATATTTTTGTTCTCTCACCTCAATTTTTTAATTCTAAATAAATGTTTAGTTTTGTTCAAATATTATATGATAAACAAAATACAATTAACTAGTTTATAAAATTTATAAATTATTAATTAAACGAAGCTAAATTAAACACATTTTAATCCTAATATTTTGCTTTTCTTTTAATAAAGTGATTAATGTTATTAAATAATAAAAATTATGTGTGATATTTTGTAAACAATTTTAAATATTGATTAATATTATTTTTTTTTTTAACTGCTAGTAAAAGAAAACTTGTATATTATGTTACAAGGAGTACAAAGCGATTGAGCCCAAATATTTGTGGCCGAGACAAAGCCGAGAGAGCTTTCTATTCCGAGTGACATAAGATTTTTTCTTCAAGTATTCTAAACGAAACTAAACTAAAAATAACTCAAAATACATACCAAATAACCTTAACTTTACTAACAGTTGTAAAATAGTATGCATATATTATTTATATTTGTTAGATAATTTGTTAGAATTAATCTTTCTTTTTATTGAATATACAATTTCTGATCACCCTGGGTGGTATACATTGCATTTATGCACACATTTTCAATAATAGAATTAAAATTTATATGTTTTTACAGTATAGTTATGTTTAGTGTTTAGTAGTATATATAGTAACCAACAGCTGTATAATAATGCCATTATTGTACTAGTAACAAAATGACTTCTTTCTACATAGACAATATGGAATCATAATATTAATATTATAAAACATAATATAATTTACCGATTAAAACGATACTAAATTATAATCTATATATACATATATATATATATATATATATATATATATATATATATATATATGTTTAAGCTTGAGTAAAGCATTTAAATATCAATAAATAACATTTCATTCCGATGTAACCATATCGGAAACAAAAAACAAAAACAAAAAAACAAAAACTTGTTTGACTTATAGTAACATTAAAAACGTCAGAAATAAGTTATCGTTTTAGAACTGCTGTTTATAACAATGTCAAAACTTTAACGAAACTGTTGTATTTCACTCTAGTGCGATAAACAATTTATTTTTCCGTGTTTCTTATTCCACTCCCAAATTGAAAGCAAATATACCATAATGAAGTTGTTAAAACACCTCGAAAACGATAAATAAAGATGTCTCATTAAAGACAAATAATAAATTTAGAAAAAAGAAGAAGAGAGAAACAAAAAATAACCGTTAGAAATGTAACTTAACTTATAGACTTAAACTTCCAATCAGTTTGGGAACATAAGTCGGTTTTGTAATAAATAAAACTTTGTCATTATCAAATAAAATGTTCGAACGATAAAAAAAAATAAAAGAACAAAAAACAAGTGACTGCGTTGTTTGTTGTTTTCCAAGGCTTACTATGATGGATGAGTGGCGCGAAAACTTGTTAAATGTTTCAAAGTTATAAATCTAGCTGAGGCGCATCTTGTAACTCAACGAATAAGGAAACTTAGAACCATTTTAGTTTTCTAAAAAAAAAATAGTTGTTCGAATGAATGATATGTAGGTAGCTTTACGTTACCTCGAAAATTATAACTATTAAGATAAGAAATGTACATGTTTCTGTATAAGGTCCAATTTTATGTAAAATCTTAATATGTGTAACGTTTAGATGATTTTTGTATTTTCTTAACATTTGTCTAAAAAAGTTTTAAATGGATTTAAATGGCCTTTATCAGAGATTTTTATGATGAATCAGATTTTTATTTAATAAGATCTATTTTAGGTAAGTTAGGGTTGCTTGTTTAGATAGGAATGTGTAGAGGAGATTGATTTCGGGATAATGGAAAGAGTTTGTGCCACATCTTTTTGGGAATATGGCGTGATTGTGTATGTATGTACATTAGTATGTACATACCCTCAAAAAAAAACTCAAATACTTAAAAAATGAAAATTTAAATAAAATGTCACAGTTTTAGCAAGCACATATAATTTAAGCAGTATTATATTCTTTTTAGGAACTTATCTAAAACCGTATCAAGTTTAAAATGAATTTAAATAGTTCTTATCGTTTACATTTAACGATGAAGTAAATTTGTTTATATAAAGCAGCGCCGGAATATGGTTGGAGAGGACGTTCTTTAGACGGTAATTGTTACAAACGATCATTATTATCTGACATCAGATGAACAGTAGACATTATTTAAGTAAATATGGACCACCTACGCGCTGCACGAAGTAGCTATTTTATCTTCAAGTACTTAACTTGGCGATATTAACCCGCACTTAATCTAGTCATAAAGATGGACATTACTTTAATATCGGCGAAACTATCGCCGCTTTTACTATTCAATTTTTACTTAAACTAGCGACAGACGGTAAACAATTTACTCACCAAAATATTTTGCGTATTTTAAAATATGTGTATATATAACTAGGGATGGGGATGAGTAAAAAAGTATTTTTTTACGTTTACGTGTAAATAATGCGTAAAATATGTAAAATATGTAAAAATTTATAATTTTATTTCTTTATTACGCCTCTATGTAACTTTTTGTTTGCATTTTGACAAATTTGTTTTGAAATCAAGTGTTTTTATGAGTATTAACACAAACTTAAAATAACGGGATGTCCAAGATCAGTAAATTTTTAAAAACTTTTAGCATATTATAAATTTGTTCAATGTAAAAAAATAATGTGTAATACATGATATGTGGTCATCTTTGTACATAACGTAGTAAAAAATCTTTCAGAACTCACTATATTAAAAAAAAAAATTTAGTATTAAGATCTGTATATATTTTATTTAAATATAGTCATTTAGACATACTCTACGTATATCATCATATGTCAATTTTATAAATTTATAAAATAATAAAAATTCTATGTATCATTCAAATAAATTGAAAAACTTTATTTTTTATATATGAAAGTAAAACTGTTTCTACTTAAAAAAATTGTAAAATTGTAAATTATAATTTTTATTATAGTAATTTATGCAACAAGTACATAAAATAATAATATTTTTTTTCACTATGCCTATTTATGTGATTTGTAATTTTTGTTAAAATGCATGTAAGATTTTTATTTTACTAAGCATCATCAAAGTAGAGGAATCAGAAGTTATACATCTGGAAACAAATATTTTGCGAAAAATAATTTGGTTATGGTGGAAAGAGTTTGTGCCACACACTTTTAGATACATAGCGTGCTTGTGTGCGTATGTATTGATAAAAATGTAAAATTTTATGACCTAAAACTTTTATATTTTAATTATTAACCTAAAATAATTAAAGTAGCAAGAAATTATTTAAGTATGTATTTAAATAGAAGATAAATTTGTAAGTTAATCATTATAAAGAAAGTTAATTTTTCTTTTATTTGTAGATTTCAATTCTAACGTATAATTTACGCTATTTTTCGGAAAGAATGAACAAAACATTTTCTATTATTTACTATCTGAACTAGTTAATTAAGAAATAATAAATAAAATAATAATTTTCACTTTAGAAGACTTTTCTAAATCATTTTACTAGAAAATTGCTATTTCCGTTTTGTAACAATTTGATAACATAAAAATTAGCTTTGTTCAATTTTTTTTTTTTTGGAAGTATTTACACTCAGTACTTTAATGCATTTTGCGAAGTTAAAAATTAAAATGCTCAATTAAAAATAGGTGGAATTTTAATATAATTTTTTTTTATCTTTAGCTATTGTTATCGAGTCACGAAATCCGATTATATATATATATATATATATATATATATATATATATATATATATATAAATATTTGATAGACATAAAAATACCTATACAAATTAAGCTTTAAGACAGACGTATGCCATAATTTTTATATTTTAGTAATTTAACAAACATGTAAATTATATATACTTAGTATTTATTATATATTATCAAAGGTTTATTACATTTATAAAATATTTTTTTTAATCATCCATTTAAATAAATTAACAGAAAAATATAATTTGCAACGAGAATTTATAGATTTATTCGGTTCGCATCTGTAAGTTCTATAGTGTTACAGATTGTTTTGTTTTTTTTTTCTAGTAAATTGAATTCATCTGTTGATAGAGAAGAATAAAATATTCTGTAAAGTTACAGATCTTACAGATGTAAATTGAATAGATCCATTAATTTGTAACCATTTTAAAACTAATATATGTCTATTGTACAGTTGATGCATTCCGTTTTTTTTTTCTAAACACAAGCAAAAAGATAAATGCATGTTTATCAATGAAATAATTTATAAACTCTTTCCTTTTCTTAAATAACAATAAAATAATGTCATTAGTATGAACAGATGGACATAAAGAGAGACATTCACAATTGACTTTTCCTTTCCTTACTCTCAGTTGGTTGCATCCGTCGCTTCGTATTTGCGGTAGAAAATATGATTCATATTTTGAATTTATCATCGCTGTACAATCTTCTGTCATGACGTCAGTTCTTCATCAAAATGACATAAATAAATTATAATTGCATTTAAAGAAATGAAAAGCAGAAAAGTCAACTTATTAAATCAGTTTACTAGAACAAATAAATGTACAATTATATCATTCATCTGCCTTAATGTTTTACTGATAAGTACATTTGCGTCTATCAAATATATATATATATATATATATATATATATATATATATATATATATATAGTTAAGTTATATTTTATGGCTGGATTAATATACATTGGATGTTGTATAATGGGTGAAGCAGGCAATGTTAAAAAAAAACAATTTTTCTAATAAAGTTGGTGCATTTCAGACACACTTAAAAAAAGGTTCAAACTGTTGCCGAAAGCTTGTGAATATCAAATAAGTTTTTGATTTTTATAACATTGGCTGCTTCTCCCATTATACAACATCTAATCTATCTATATATATATATATACAAAACATTATAAAAATGGATAAATCAATAATTCTTCTTCTTACAATTAGCTAGAAACAATTTTTTTTGTGGCAATTTTTTTCGAAATTACTTTATTATATGTAGTTATACGTAATTTGTTTAGTATATTGTCTTTGTATTTGTGTAAATTATAATATTTATTATATGTTAATAAAAATATTAGTATTATTGGAAGTAAGTACTAGTTATATTACTGAGTAACTAATATAAAATTTGCAGAACAATAAGTAATAATTCATTATAAGTATACAATCCTTAAGCTACTGATCTCAAATCATGAAATATTCTGTATATAGAATATTCTAGTTTTTGGTCACTAACATAGTTGTGTTGTTGATTCTTATCATTTGAACGTTTCTAAAATTTTGCGAAAATTTCGTGCAACAACATTAAAATTATATTTGTCATAAATTATTATTGCAAAATAATTTTGAAATAGACTTGCAACAAAAGAATAATTGTTGATTTTACGTAATAGTGTATGTGCTCTTTTTCTAGTTTACTTAATAGGTCTTTTTTTATGTAATATTATTTCTATAAATTCTGTTTCACTATGAAGTTTGATATAAAAAAAGTTTGATATATTATATTGTAACATAGTAAAAAGTCTTTCAAAACTCATTATATTAAAATAAAATAAAAGCACTGATTTAAATAAAATTTGGCTTCCTTTAATTAAAAATTTATACATTTTATAATCTAGTTACTTATTTTGTTACCTAGTAACTCGTTTCTATGTTCTGTTTATTTACTGTAAATATCATTTATATCATTTTGAAAATGTACATTGAGTTCGTTGAAACGTCAATTGTTAATAAATATTAATATAGAACTACAATCTAAAGCCGTTTTATTATATTATATAAATAATATAAAAATACAGTAGTTAATTTTAGAAATGTAATATATATTTATTTTTTTGATCAAACTTTGTCATGGTAATTAAAGAAAAATAAATTAAAAACTTTCCCAAATAATTAATTCAAACATTTGAAACATTCACATCTCCAATTTTTTCTAATGAAAATTTCTCTAGTTTTTAAACTAAATTAAAACGACACTATATAAATCAAAGTCAATCGATTGTCTATAGTCATTTATATCAAATGACTCTTAATCAAAAAAAAAATCATGCAAAATATTTGTTTACTAATCATCAAACCAATTAACACTCATGTCATTAAAAATTCGTTTAGTTCGTGTTACTTAAGAAATAAAAATTCTTCACCTACTGCTTCGCAAAGATTACAAACGTGTTTCCTTAAATTTTTCAAATCGCTTCTGTTTGACTGAAGAAGAAGAAGAAGGAAAAACAAACATTTTATCGACAAGCTTACTCATTGGAAATATGAGTTATAAATTTTAAAATTGCAATTAAACTTGTATGTTTGCTGATTAACATTAGTTGTATCATTTGCCGTTAAAATAATTTGTTTTTTTTTTATTTATTGATATTTAATTGATCAGCTGAAATTGGAATTTTGAAGAAAATTTATAGATGTGATAAGCAAGAAGGACGATGGATTTTAATGTTCTCACGATTTTTTTCTACAAAAAAAAAAAGATTTTAAATGCGTGAATTAGAAGCAATATATTGTTTGTTTATTTTTGGATTTGTTGCAAATGTTAAGGTTATTATAATTGTTATATCAATGCAATTATCAATATTTATTATCTTTATTTATGTTCGAAGAATAATTTATTTCTTTGTATTTATTGATATTAGTTTTAATTAATAAATTACATTAATTATTAGTAGTAAAATACATAATATACAGTGTGTAAAGTGATGAGGTTTCCTATAGGAAAAAAAAATTTTAATTTTTTGCTTCTATCAAAACCCCTTATAGTCAAAAAAAAATCCAGTAATCACTTAAGATAAGATCAAAAACTTGATATTATGTCGAGTTGTTGATTTTAAATATGACTAATTGTAAGTCCAAATGTTACATCAGTATCGTGTTACCCATGGATTACTTGTTAATAATAATAATAATTATATTTTGGCAAATTAATAATAATAATAATAATAAAAAAGTAAGTCTCTTGTATGACAAATATTTTAAACTTTTTTCACCCGATACTGATGTAACATTCGGATTTAGTCATATTTAAAATCAACAACTCGACATAATATTAAGTTTTTGATCTTATCTTAAGTGATTACTGGATTTTTCTTTGACTATTAACGGTTTTGATAGAAGCAAAATTTTCTATAAAAAATAAGTTTTTCTCCTAAAATTCATATTAAAATTTTTTTCCCTATAGGAAACCTCATCACTTTACACACTGTATAATATATAATATAGTAAAAAAAATTTCAGAACTCATTATATTAAAATAAAAAATTTTAGATTAAAGTTCTGTATATATTTTGTTTAAATTTTGACCTACTTCATGTACATCTTTATCAGGAAAAAAGATACAAATGATATTTACAGTAACATGAAAACAACATACGTAAGAAAATCTTTATGATATAAAATTTACTATGATTTAAATAAAAATTTGCTTTCTTTAATTATAAAATATTTATAAATTTTATGATTTAGTTAATTATTTTATTACCTAGTAACTTGTTTCTATGTTTTGTTTATTTACTGAATTTGTCATTTGTATCATTTTTTCTGATGAAGACGTACGTTGAGTACTTCGATTATTACTAAATATTATTACAAAACAACAGCCTAAAGCGATTTTATTTTAATATAATTAGTTTTAATAGATTTTTTTACTACGTTACAACATATTTACTTTAAAAACGTATTTTTGTCTTTTAATATTATCAAACAACTAATTTAAATAACAATATAAAACAAATTTGATTACATTATTTAAATTTCTAAACTAATTTAATAAACAACAAGAAAAAACTGGAGAGAAAAATCTCGGAATATATCACATTATTACATCATATCGCCATCTGATTACCATCGAAACAATAGCCTTCAAAATGCAATAAATAAATAAATAGATCCGTCGTACCAAACTAGAACTGAAGATTATACGAAGAAGGCATCTGACAAAAAAAATATCACAACCTCCAAGTCGCTCGCACTCAATCCATAATCAAATGTTAATGGCCGTCATTCTTTTTCAAACTCTCTGAATGTGTGTGTGTGTGGAATCATAGTGTGCGTTGCAAACGTATATAATATTATATAGCTAGATTGAATTAGCATATAATATGTTATTATTCTTATTAAATAACAGTGACATATACACATAGAGAGAGAGAGAGAGAGAGAGAGAAAAAGAGATTTTGTGCGTACATATGTATAGGTGTGAATATCAGATATGGGTAGGCCTACGCGTAGATAGCAATTTCTTACTTTGCATATACTTGTGTAGACTGCGTTACTCGAGTGAGATTTTTTCTACTCTCTTGTAGGTTAGATTCGAATAAATCAGAAGACGGTTCATTCATAGATACACTTTACATTATTTTTAAATTTGTTTTACTAGGATTGAAACCTTGTCAAGTTTAGAATTTTATAAAATATTTTTCTTCAAACGTATTATATTATTTATATTACGTTACCATATTGCCTATGTAAAAAGAAATTATTATATTATTAATACAATAATGACAATATTATATATATATATATATATATATATATATATATATATATATATATATATATATATATATATATATATATATATATATATATATATATAGCTGTTTTTGAAATAAGTCATAAATAAATATTTAAAATAAATCATGATATTAAATATTTGTAATTGTTTTATTTTCATTAAATATTTGGAACAGATTAGTGAGGACATGTGTATTCATGTCATCTACCACTGCTACCAACTGTCAACAAATAGCCGCCATTGCTTTACTTTACCAGCTAGCTGCTACTGTCAGTTTTATTACCTAGTAATCTGTTTCTATGTTTTGTTTCTTTATTATTCGTTATTTGTATATTTTTTCTAATGATATACATGCAGAATATTGAACCGTCAAATTTTATTTAAAAAATTATACGAAAAAAATTAAATTTTAATATAATAAGTTCTGAAAGATTTTTTACTATGTTAATTACTTTATGTTATTAATTGAAGTATAAATAATGCAATGCGAAAAAGTTTAAATGCTAATTAAAATTATTCATTTATCATCAAAAAAGACACTTATTATTAAAATTATAGAATTATTAAAAGCAAACATTTAATCAAACCTTTTACGATATAAAAGTGGTTAAACAATAGGAATACATGCATTTCAGAAAATAATACAGCTCGATTATAAAAATGTCATCTTGGTATACAGGGTGTAACAGAATAACTATTCCTACTTTTCAGAAATGATAGAGTGCACTTAGAGAAAAATTTCTTATTAATAAACTAGTGTCCGGAAATTTTTCGGTGCCAAGATACACTAGTTATCGTTAAAAACAATCTTAATCAAAACATAAAAGAGTAGTTAAGTTAAAGAACATTTTATTAGAAATAATAGTGCATTAAACTTTATAAAAATTGTTCGAAGTTACGACCACCATTTTCGATACACAAGTTGTAACGATGTATAATCGACTGCCGAAAAAAAAAAAATTTCCGGACACTAGTTTATTAATAAAAAATGTTTCTTTATGTGCCCTCTATCATTTCTGAAAATTAGAAATAGTTATTCTGTTACACCCTGTATAAGTAGTGTGTATACAAATTTTTATATGTACAAAACAAATAGAATAATTTACAAAATAATAAGACTCGCATATAAAGTGAAAAATAAAAATAAATGCATTTCGCATTTATCTAAAACATTATGCATTTCCTGCTACATTAAATTACCTTTCTTCTTTAATAGAAGCATGTTTTACTTGGATGGCGTGTCCTAGTGCAAACCACGAAGGTGACTCTAAGAAACCGCGCCTCGCATCTCGGATTTATTTTTTTTCTTTTGCTTTTTTTTTTCTCTTTGACCACAATACAACACACTCATTGAAATTCCTTCCACATGTGTGTGACGTGGATTTGATACATGAGGTCAATCCGATGTGTGTTTATGTCTGTATACATATGTACGTATAGATTTGTGGGAAATTTGTTACATTTTTAACTAATTAGCGAATAGCGTTTGTAAATATTTCAGATAAAATTTTTAATTAATTATTTTAGGATGTTGTTTGAATTTTATTGTGTTTATTATTTAGACAATATTTTAATAACCTGCTTATTATAAATTGTTTTCGATAATTAAAAATATTTTCGTAATTACTTTTATTTCATTTTTATTTTTAAATTCAAACATCAAGCTTGCCTTGAACAATAATATCTGTATATATATATATATATATATATATATATATATATATATATATATAAAATTTTTGTTCTATAATGTTATATTAATTACTTGTATGCTATTCTAGCTCTCTGATTTTGATATAAAACTTGGATTTGTATTCCAGCCCTAACAGACTGCTTTTTGCTGCTATTCTAATCACATTTAAGTTTAGAGATCTTTAGCTTAAATTATTAGACCTTTAACTTGACGACTTAAATAAATTTAAATAGAGCAATTCTAAACATGCATGTTTAAATTTCAAAGAATTTAAGCTAAAGATTTCACATTTAAAGTAGTGACCAGATTTGAAACTTATTTAAGTTCTTTAAATTTTAAAATTTAATTTTAATTTTAATGATCAGAAATGCGCTATTTAACCCACGAAAATTTTCTTTTTAACTATTGTTATCCAGTCCCGATAACTAAACATATATATATATATATATATATATATATATATATATATATATATATATATAAACATAAAATATACGTAGTAAAAAATCTTTCAGAACTCATTATATTAAAATTGAACGGCTTTAGTTTGAAGTTAATTATTTTTCCTAGTAGTGTTACCATGTTTACGAGTATTTACTGTATATGTTTCCTGATGAAGATATACGCTGAGTACAATTAATAAATATTAATACAGAAATACAGCCTACAGCGGTTTTATTTTAATAAAATATACTCCTACAAATTAACCTTTTCATATAACCTATCTTGCATTGAATTCAACCGAATATTAGTAATTTTGCAAAAATACGAATTTTTCAATATTTCTACGACAAATATTATCGAACTTGATGTGTATTATAAAAATCCATATGCATTTCCGATATATTTCTATTAGTTATATTTCAAATTTCCCAAATATAAACTGTATCATATATTTTTTTACAAAATTACGCACAAATTAAACACCCGAATATTCCAAATATTCCTAGAATATAAATAAACAATTAAACTAATTAACAATCATTTATAACAATAGTTTCTATTCATAATAAAAATTAACAATTTAAAAATCAATTCGTGTGATTGTAACTTAATACTGAAACATTTTTTCTATCGGATTTCCTTGAGCCACTGCATATCAAAATCTAATCTTATAAAAGTTCAATCAATATATATTATATATATGTATATAGAAAGTACTCGATTAATAATATATTCATTTATTTATTATTTCGGTAACACACACACACACATAACATAGGCGAAGGGTGAAAATCCATTCGTGGGCTGCGCCTATCACCCACGTGTTCCACAACCATTTTGTGTTAAGTCATGTTTATCAGAAATACGAACACAGATGGGATACCTCGAACGGAAACAAATAACACTATATACCTCAAGGACGCGTGCAAAGACATAGGCGTGTTCACTTCACTTAATATACTCGTATCATAGTTTTCATTATATAGACTGATTGATTTAATTGGAAGGGCATACAGAAAAAGTTTGGATTATCGAGATGGTAGATCTAAATAGTTGAAGAAAACTCATGGCCAGTTTTGTAATAAAAAAAAACTAAAAACTTAAATGATCTTATTTTTATTTTGCTCCAAGATATAAATTAGTTTAATCTCTTTAGACTCGAATTAATTCTAATGCTGGATTTACACGATGCATTTTTCTATACAAAAAAATGTATAATTTTTTGTACAAAGTAAATGTTCTGTATCTGTATTACACGATCCAATATTCAACTCTATATAGAAATCTGTATAGAATTCTTTATACACGTAATATGGTGACTGTATGACAAAAAATTTTCAAAATATTTATTGTGTTAAAAACGATTCTCCAAATATTTATTTTTGTTTTAAATGAATTTTCCTAAGTTTTCTTTAGCTATATCGCTTTCCACACTTGACACAGAGGTTTATCAAATTTCATCAAAATCACTAAAATCGTTTTCAAGATAAAATTTACACATAAACAAATCAATAAATAAATATATAATTTTAGCACGTTTTAACATAAGAATATAAAAACAAAATTAATAATAAGTTTCTATTTGAATCAATCATTCTGTGTATGTAAACAAAGTTAGAAAAAAAAGTTAAAGCTTCTCTTTCAAACTATCGCGGAAAAAAAATAATTAAAATCGCTCTTTGAAAACATAAATTACCATTTACTGTTATTAATTCAAGTACAGAGTGTGGCAAAAAAAAATAGTACAAAACCACAGCGAGGCAAAACAAAACAAAAAAAAATTGTATATGAATTAGTTGATTTAATTTCTACATAATCATCTAATAATCGACTAAACGAAACATATCTGCTATAGAAACACAAATTTATGTATCCGCACACACAATCAATTTTTAACCATATATACCTATATAATTTTCTCATCATAATATCTTGACTCAATGACGTCACAGAATTCTGTTTGAAGAAGGTTCAGATCAAGGTAAACTGATTCGCAGTTGTTTTATTTTATTATATACAATTCATATATGTTATAGAAATATATAGACAACTTGGCTTGGCCTACATTTGTTTAACTTTTCTTTTGTTTGTCATTTTTTGCTTCTGCTCTCAGTTAAGTGAATCATTTAGTCGTAATTATTAATTAGTTTTTGTAAAAAAAAAGAAAAATAAATGCACTTTTCTTCTACGTATAGCTATATATAATTGTTTATATAAATTTACCGTTTATTATAATATGCAATAATAATGTTACAATATTTATGACCATTTATGATTTTATAATTACACGTTTGTTTTAAAAATAAAGATAAAAGTAATACAGTGTATCATAATGCATATATAAATAAGAATGTTTTCTTGAAAAAACAAAATTGAATTTAATACGACTAACGTTAATAGTTTATTGCGATAGGTTGGTAAGTGCACTTTAATTAAATTGAAGAATGGTTTGAAACAGTAAGATGAAATTAACATAACTTAATTCCTATAAAATTGTGTTATTAAAAAAATCATAGAACAAATATTTGTATTTAGTTTATTTTTGAAAAAGTCAATCAGAAATCATAATAAATATTGTATAATATTGCTTACCGTTGCTATAGATTTGTAATTTTTTACAGTAACATAAATAAATAATTGATTTGTTTATAAAGTAACAGAACGAAAGACAAATTTGAGTAACATTTATTAGAAAATTATTGATTTCAATAATTATAATATGAATTGTGAGCTAAATATAATTCCAAAATAGAAAAGGTTTGAAGAATCGGCTGTAATTCGTTCATATCTATGAAATTAAGTAAATTTATATATCATCAGAAAGAGAGTAGAAACTAAATTCATTTAATGAACAAAACATTTTAAAATGTAAACTATTATACGAAATATAATAATTAAAAAACTTATATTTTGTTACAAAATGTTTAAAGTGTATACATTTTGTAAAATCTTTTAAACCGAATATCTTAATCAAATACTAATATTATTATTTCTAAAACTATATAAGTTTTTTAAATGTTATGCTATAAATATTTTGTAAAATAGTTACCTTTTAAAATGTTTTGTTCATTAAACAAATTTAGTTTCTACTGTTTCTGCGAATTCGCCCTGATAATTATATAATCGAAAGTTTTGATTAGTATTTCAAGTGCAAATGAGTTTCATTTATCAAACGCCTTAACAGACTACTTTTAATACACGATTTTTTTTATCTTTATATATATATATATATATATATATATATATATATATATATATATAAATTTTAATAATGCTTTTATGTTATTGCATAATTTAACTGCAAAAAATTACACTAATAAATACATCAAATTAAAAATAAAACTTATATTCTTTTTTTCAAACTGTGTAAAATATGATCAGGTAATTTAATATCTTCTAATATAATTTGCAAAGGTCAAAATCTGCACTCCAGCAGTCTCAAATACAAAAAAAACCCAAAGAAATATATATATATTATATTCCAACACATAAAGTTCAACTTTCACGTTATAAAAATCAAAGATTTATTTCGTTTCCGTTACCAAAAAAAAATTTCTCATCATATATTATTGTGTCAGTTTTGTCACCAATTTAAATTTGAAAAAAAAATCAAACTAACTAGCAAAACACACAAACGTTCATCTAAAGCACAAGGTCGACTCTTCTAATAGACGCAAAGGTCGATAGATCTGTTTTCAATTCGTGTGAAAAAGCAATAAAAAATGGTAAAAAACTACTAGAATAAAATTGAAAAAAAAAAGATGACAAGGAATCTCCTATTTACATAATATTAGTCTTGTAAAATATGTTCCCGTATATCTTTGGTTAAATTTCTAGCTACTAGAGATATTCAGAATTTTTGAAAGTTTTATCACTCTTCTAACCTTTTTTTTATCGGCTTCGAGTTAGAATATCGTTATGGACTAAATTGTCAATGAATTCTATTTTTGTGTCGTAAATTTTATTGATTGGAACTAGACGTATTAATTAACAAAGGCGTTTATTGATTTTGATCAATATATATATATATATATATATATATATATATATATATAAAAGTGTGTGTGTGTGTCAAATTTGGATAAATAAAATTTCACATTTGAAATAAGCTATTTTCGAAGTTTTTATATTGAAATTAATGACTGAGATTAAAGTAATAAATATTGAGATTTAAGATTATAATTATTTTTTGTTTGAATCTGATAAAATACAATTTTATTATTTTAATTAAAATTTGAATAAAATTTGGAGTGATAAATAATAAATATTTTAATAACTATACTCTTTTGTTTATAAAAAAATGCTTTTATTTTTTGTTTTAAAACACATTTTTAATTTTTTGTTTTGTTTTAAAATAGTATTTCTATTTTTGATATATTCTCTTATATCCGATATTATAAAATTTAAATAAACTAATTAAAATTGCTTAATAAGTAATTTTAAGTAAACTTCAAAAGTACTTTTGACACAAACGACTTTTAAAAATGAGATGAGAATACGGACTTCTATTATTAAATTTTAAAAATTATTAACAGGAGTGTTTGGAGGCGACTGATTTCGGGATGATAAAAAGAGTTTGTGCCACATCCTTTTGGGTACATGGCGTGATTGTGTATGTATGTATGTATGTATTAACAGTAAAAGAAATTTTGCAAAACTAATTTTTTTTATTGGAAAAGAATTTAGGTTTCAGTTTTACTTATATATTTATTAAAAATCGAACGTTTTTACTACGTTTGAAGCTTTTTCAGGAAAATAAAAAATACAATTAATTATATAACAGATCTTAAACCTAAAGTCTTTTTTTAATAAAAATTAAAATGTTTTATGTTTAGTTAATTGAAGATCTTGACATGAATAATGGAAGAATAATAATTAAAAAAATAAAGTTATATATAATAAAACATTGATACATTGTTTCCGTATCTATCATTTTGTCCAGGCTTTTTTTTATTTGTTTGTTTTAAATTTATTATATAAATAATTTCATAAAAATAAATGACTAAAACATTGAATATTTTTGAAGTTAATACATTTCGTTACTAAATTTGAGAATTTATATTAAATTTAATTGTATATTATCGACCAACAAGTGTTAGTATATAAAAACATATCGCTATAATTACCAATAGCAACAAATTAACTTATATTATTATTTCATGCAATAAATAAAGTTCTATCTAAATCAATACAAATGCAAGAACTCTATAATGTGACAGATATTAGTGTAATATACAGATGTATTTAGGTGTAAATCACCACATACGTTATTTATAAGGTATGCATTGTGTTCTAGTAGACGAAGCAGAAAATTAGCCAAATACGGTTGAGTGGTGAGTGTGAATGCAAGGCGCAAATGGACACCTTAATGCGGCCTGAAAACAAAACATATAACCGCGCGTAATTAACGACCAGGCTTAATTAACACTATTAAAGGCGCGCGAATTAGATACGGTTTGTAGACTTGTGTGTGCTTCAAAGTGGAAAAATGCTCTATTACGATATAAGTATAGATGTCTTATTTGCTTTTTGTTATTATAATTTGTGTTATAAATGGAGTTTTGTATTTTGTAATTACTTGTATTATTCTAGTTTTTAAACTCAAACAATTATATGGTAATTTTGTTTATAATGGATGTAAGTATATAATAAATTAGGAATAAAGGTGTTAAAATATTTATTATTCAATTATTTATTGAGTTCTGGCGACTAGTTTCGGTTACAAACCGTCTTCAGACCAACTATAAAATGATAAAAAATACAATAATAAGAATATTGCATACATTTCAAACAAATTTTATGAAATTTATATATGTAAATGAATCAGATAAACAGATAAATTAGACGGTATATTTATCTAATAATATTTAATATATGTTTATCTGATTTATTTAAATATATAAATTTTATAAAAACTAGTCGCCAGAACCCAATAAATAATTCGATTATAAATTGAATAATAAATATTTTAACACTTTATTCCTAATTTATTATATAATTTCCATTGGTGTAACATGGATACTTTTTTCAAATAAGATATTAGTATATTAATTAAGTAAGTTTTACCTGAATATTCCAATATATATATTAATATATCTTACCTGTAACAAAAAATAAAAATATTTTAATATTTATTATTAGATATTATTACCTATTAATAAAAAAATAATTACATTGTTCCTTGGACCATAAGACGCACATCTTTTTACATAGCAAAATCGATTTAAAACTGATGTGCGTCTTATGGTCCAAAGGTAATATTAAAATACATAACTTTGTACTGTATTGAAGCTATTTGAGAAGTTCAATTACTAGAAGTACAAATAAAATAAAATAATTTTTCTCAAAACTACAAACAATAATATTTAAAAAAGCTGTATAGGTATTTTAAAAACGAAGCTTTTATCATCAGCAGTTACATACTTAACGTACCCAGTAGTAAAAGATTATGGCTTTAGCTTTATCTTTTGCTACAGATGATGAAAGCTTAGCTTTCATAATACGTATGTTGTTTGTGAGAAATTATTTTATTTTATTAACTTTTCTCCACAATAAAATCATATTTTAATATATTACAAGTATAAATAAAAAATATTCTAACAAAATATTCTTTTCTAAAAATCGTATCATAAATCTTATCGTCCGGTGTGTCTTATAGTAGCAAAAATACTTTTTTTTTCGAATAATATTTATAACCAAGCAATCTTATGCATATGACACATGATGTAAAATTTAATGATCTTTAAGCTACATTTACATTGTGAGTTTGGTAGCAGCAATATAGCTACCACTGTATTCCTACTCTACTTCTATTGCTGGAATCGTATTGTAAGAGTGTCTCTTCTACTTTACAATTAATACGGAAGCAGAAAAATGCAAAACTGAACATATGTAAATGATTGTAAATAAAAAGAAAAACAGGTAGATACAAATCATTTCTATTTGTATTGTCGAAAGAAGAATACATCTAAATACCTATAAAGTAAATGATGTACAAGTAGGTACATTTAGTATCAATTTAAGCGAGCGAGTGTGTGTGTGTGTGTGAGAGAGAGAGAGGGGCTGACAATGCCATCTCTTGGCGAAACTACTTAAAATGCATATACATGTTAACAGAAACATGCAAAAAGGAAACGGCTCAGAGAGACACAGCGACGTTTTTATCTTCTTCAACAACTCGTTGTGCTTTAGTTCAGTTTACCGAAGCAATGGGAAAAAGAGATGCGTTTTCTGTGTATTAACACGCAAACGTAAATACGTCTTATTTCTTTTCTTTCTTTCTTGCCTGATTTTATGTTAAGTTAGGTTAGGTCAGGGGTTCTCAAAGTATATGACACTGCTCTTACAATAATTGAAAGATATTGTAAAACTGGTAGATATTTTATATTTATCATTTTTTGGAAGTTAGTACTTTGACATATCCACGACTGTCGGGTGCACTGAATTTGTCAGTTTGTCAGCATTTTTAGTCGTGTTTCCTACTTTCGTTTAAGCTGCATTTTTACAAATCCAGTTTTATATATACAATATTACAATATATAGACTAATTCTAATAAATTAGGTGTTTTTATTTTGTACATTAATCCATAACTTACAATTTAATGTTGTTCTTCTGAATGTCCATCCGCAATTAACTTAAAATAATTCAGTTTCTGACTAAACTGGATTCGTAAAAATGCAGATTAAACACAAAAAATCAAATTTTGAACAACTAAAAATTCTGATAAACTGATAAAGTTCAATGCACCCGACAATCGTGGATATGTCAACGTACTAACTTTTGAAAAATACTAAATTTTAAATAACCACGACTGCTACACTATACTATCATGATAACTATTGACAATGTAATAAAAAAAAAACGAAATATTCTCTAATAAAGAATAATAATGTACAACTAAAGAATAAATTGTTTCAGACAAAAAATATTCTTAGCATTTCTTATTATCTTTGAAACGCTACTATGTATGAGTGCAACGATACAGATAATAAGAATATCAAATTTGAATTTGCTCATCGTGACGTAATAGTGTATCAGCAAGTATTCAGTGCCTCTTGCGGTAAAATCAAAACCACGTATTTTATTTGAAAATTATGTTCGTCTTTACAACGCGTAATTATATAATAATAATTGTTATAAAACAATACTTCACAACCATAATGTTTATCTTAATTTAAATATCAAAAAAAAAACATAGCATACGGTAACGCTGCCCGATAAACTGACAGATAATACGCACACATTTTGCTATTCGAAAAACACTATGTCGTCACTCACAGAAAGCAAAACGCGTCTTTGGCAAAAATCTTTATTTTCAGAAGTTTTTAATGAAAATAATGTAATATATTTTAAGTATTATTGTAACTCTGATATGTATATATGTATATATATATATATATATATATATATATATATATAAGCAGAATTTGTATTTTATTTTCATTATAACACTGACAATGGTGCGAGCCGAAACTTAAGTCTGTTGACGAAATAAATTGTAGTAAAATTTTACAAAAATGAGTATTATTAAAAACCTTTTATAAATAATACATATTATAATATTCTTTTCATATAGTTAATCTTTTAATATTTCGCATTAAAATAGTAAATTTTACTGATTGCAACGAGTTCATTATATTTTCCTTTCAAAGCAGTTGATTTTAAACAGAACTGAATAAGGACAAATGTATCAATATTGAAAAAGTTGAGAAACCCCTATTTTAGGTTGATGTTGTTGTTATGGAGAGTGTAAAAGCGACTACAAGAAGTTGATGATATCTGGACTATTTACACTTTTCTCACACGAGTGCTAAACGGTACTACTTTACGTTGGAGAGAATATCTCTGATTGTGTATATGTCTTCTTTTGGTTGCGACTCGGATCTATTTGCTGCAGAATAAATTATTAAGTTTCTGCTCTTTAGATGAAGCAGAGTTGTTTGCCTTTTTTTTCCCTTAAGAGATTATCGGAATGAATTGTATTGTATGTATATTGTAAACTGGAAAGAAATTGAAGATTAGACGTGTACTCGTATAAAAGTATATATATATATATATATATAATATATATATATATATATATATATACTGAAAAATTTATTTATAATCGACGTTTCAACGAAATTCAACGCTCGTTTTCATCAGGAGAAAACTGATAAAAATATAATTTTTATCAGGTTTTTCCTGATAAAAACGATTAAAGAACTTAAATCTATAGCAGTTTTATTATATAATTTATTTATTAACAGCTTATTTCCACATATTTATAGTTCATATAACTTATGTTTATATATTTTTTTTATATTATTATCAATCGGTTATTATTATTAAAAACCTAATTTCAATGTGTGTATTTGTTTAAAACAAAATTAATTAACAGAACAAAACTTTCATATTGTAACAATTTGCTATCTTAGTGCAACTTAAGATGACAAATTATACTTCTGAGTATATCCTTTATCTGGTTAGATAAAGTTGCACTTGGATCTTGGTTATTAAATAATTACGATAGACAAATATAATGAAATATATATGACTTTAATAAACAAATATAATAAGAACAATTACAAAATAATTACTTATAAATTTAGCGATAAAATATGAATCAAAAATGTAACTTAAACGGAGTCATTCTTACCGTGAATCGTAACACGACTCTGACCGTCACTCTGACCGTAACACTCCGTTGACCGTAACTCTCCGTTGACCGTAACTAACTTAGTCTTGAAGCTAACCCCTTTTTAAGTTACATTTTGGCCATCGAACTGGACTCTGCGGGGAGGCAACGTAAGCATAAATTAACTAGTTCACCGTGCAATCGAACTTTGAACGTTATTTCAATATATGTTGAAATTGCTGACACTAGCTCAAAGTTCGATGCACAATAATGCTTAACAAACATTTACGTTTGTTACAATATTATTCATTAATTATTAACAAATACAAAATAAACAAATTTAACAATGGTCAATTAATTTTATAGTAAAAGAAATATTATATATTCTATATAAATTATTTTATAGTAACATTTTCAGTTCAACTATATATTTTTTTTATTTGCATACAATTGTTAATAAATAAGTTATCTGATTAAAAACAATCCATTACTATTTATATAAATATAATATTTTTAATTTATAAACAATAACTTTCATCAATTAACAAACAATTTCCTTCATTTTGTTGAATAAAACAGAATTTACGATCGTCTAGCGAATGGAAATACGCCATCGGGCGTTTCAGGTCAGTTAATTAGACCTCTTTCCTATCAACACTAAACCATCTTAATCAGTGTCCTCTCTGGACACCACACGGAACTACACGGAAATTCATATAACGAGATAAGTTTAGTCACTCCGCTATGTTTATAATTAATTTATTACAGTAAACTGTAAAATTACAGAAATAGGACTTTTGAGTTTTAAAATTAATATTATTTTGTCAGTGTAATTTGTACCTTATTTTCTGGACCTAATCATGAAATATCTGGTCATTGTTCAACGAAATTTTGACAAGTTTCTCAACTTGTTAACGAATAACTGTTAAGTTTTTTTTTTGGGATATAATTAAGTGATAATGAGTAAAAAACAATATAATATTAGGTTATTACACTCATTAGATAAGATGTGAAGTTAGCTCATCAAAATTGTAAAATTGTAAGTGATAAAAATTTGTAATTTATTAAATAAGAATAAGATAATGAATATAATTTTTTATACTCGTTAGTGTTTTCACACTAGATATATTTTAGTTTTTTTGTTTTAACTATAAAATTATTGTCTGTATTTGTATATTATAGTAATAAGAAATTTAAGCTCGGTATTTAGTTAGACGAAAAGTAAATTTATAGGAAAGGAGAGCCAATACGAATCAATTTTTTTCTCTCCAATTTATTTAATCAGCATAAACACAAATTACATTAATTTTTAGATTAATATTAATAAATTGGATTTGTGACAAAAAAAAATATCTCTAAACTTTCAAATACACGTTTGGACTTAATTAGAAATCTCACAAATTGACAGCTATTAATGACAAATTAGAAAAACAATTTTATTAATTAATTCAATGAAATAAAAACACATTTTTTTATATTGTTATTCAGTTATTCTGTATTTAATTTCATACATACATACACAATTACGCCGTGAACCCTAAAAATGTAGCATAAACCATTATGTACCCATTATGGTGTGGAACACATTATTTTTACCATAACTTTTCCACAGTAACTTTTGATTCATCCACATTAGTTTATTTAGCAATTTATCTAAATTTTCATACACCTTACATAACTTACATATTTTCAAACAACAATAACAAAAAACAATTTGTATTCTTCGACACAAGCCATTCTCATGTTTCTGCAAAATAGTAAAACAACTCATGTATATTTTCGTGTTGTTTTTCAAAATCTGTGTCACACATCACATGCTAAACAAGCAACAGATCTTACAGAAGCACTGTAGCGGAAACTACTGCCATCATATATCAAACTAAAACCGGAAATTGTAAACAAATTTGACTATTTTTTTTTTTTAAGAAATCACATCGCCGAAGATTAGCACATGGTTACCCAACGATATTTCACTTTTTTCCTCCATACGACGTAGTGTGCAAGACGGGATATGTTAATTGCAGTCTTTCAAATGTATATCTTTTAGGAGAGATTTCAACACTAGAATACATGTTATTTTTTAGTAATAAGTAGATACGGGGCTGTCAAATGTAATGTGCAATTATTTTGTGTAGAAAGTATATGATTTTAAGGTAAAAATTTTGATTGTTGTTACAAGATTCTTTTTATGATCTTGTTTTATTTGTGGTATAGTATTACAGAAAGAGCGTTACAAATTCTTTACAAAACTGCTGGTTTTGAACGAAGTTATTGCAAAGTAAGATTTCAAAACGTATTATTTGCATACTTTTAACATTTGCAGATTTAACCTAATTTTTATTTAAAACGGATATAGAATTATGTAGATGTTATGACTAAAAACATCCATTTATTGTTAAAAATTTAATTGTTTTATTTAAATAAACAAAATACGTAATTAATTTATAAAAATTTAATTTGTAGGCTATAGATACTCGTATCTAAGCTATATACTATCATGTAGTAATTGTATATTTTCGACACTGTGTAATGCAATATATAATACCTATCAAATTTAAGTTAACATAAATTTTCGAAACTAAAAATGAAGTTAGCTCATTAATACAAAATCAAATAAAACTAAGTGATGCTACTTTATACAAAATGTATAATCATGTACATGAACATTTTTATATTCCAATAAATCAATAAATCGGAATGTGAAAATTATTTAGTCGATAACCAATTAGCTCGGCTGCTAGAAGATTATTAGATTTCTTGGAAATAACTGGCCGTTAACAACCCATTAATATTAGTTACATATAGAGAGATGTTTGTGTCCTTGAATGTACAGAAATTCACAGGCTTGTACCAGCTAATTTGCATTGGTAAAAAAAATATTCGACTACTGTTTTACTACGAAATTAAGAAATAATTACGGTTTAAATTAATACTATTTCTCGTAGAAATGTTGAGAAAAAATTCTTTAAATTTTATTTATAGTTTAAATTAAAAGTTTGTAAATTTTTTCGATATTAAAACAAACAAATCGTTAAAAATTATGTATAAATTAAAAATACTATAAATATTTATTTGATTATTATCATATTTTGGATTATATCATATAAAAAGAATTTAGGTTTTTTTTTCTACTCCTGTGAAATATTATATTGATATATATGTATATTTTACATTCTACTACGTTATATGTAGTGCCGTCTTAACACGTGGGCCCACTGGGTCTTTGTCCGGGGGCTCCACGAACATAAGGGCCCCATGCTATTCGGTGTATGTTAATTGACTTGCTATTAATAAAAATATAATTAAGTTAATACGATGTAATATAAAACCATTTACATTTTTTTCTTCTGATTTGTTATCGTAGGGGTCCCAGCATACTTGTTTGCTCATTGGCCTTTAATGTTGTTAACTCCATAATTCACAACCGATAATTAAAAAACTATAACTCACAGATATCGACCAATCACAAATATTTCATCTTTATTTTCATTTTCTTTTATTTCATTTACATAAAATGTGAAATTTTTAACTTTAATTTCCTAAAATTTAAAAAACAGAATTGCTCTATTGAAATTTATTTAAATCTTCAAGTCTCATTTAAGCTAAAGATCATTAAACTTTAATGTAATTACCAAAATAGCAGCATAGAACCGATTTTAGTAAAGTTTTATATTATAAAGATGGGTTAAATCGTTCATGAAACTATGTTTTGATTATAATTAGGACCGGGACAGCGCGTACGCAGTCCCGACTACCAAAAATTACGCGCCCGAGTTATCCGCATTAGGGATAATCGCAGGGTTCAGCCCAGCCTTAGTGCAATGGGAGAGCCTCATCCTGAGGAAACCGCCTTAGTGATCACGGTAGTCCCTACGCCAGGTAAGTATGCTTTACACCTCACACATCTGCCATTATAAACTTTCTTTCTCACCAAATACACATGAGAAATAAATACAATTTTAATTTTTTTGTTTATAATTTAAACGTTTATTTAGAAAATTATTAGTCAAATAGTTTGGTCTACCTAAAACAAAAGATATTGTAAAAGTATTTTTATTTATCTATATTTGTTCGTTGATTTATCTTATATTTTTCAATTATTTACAGTTAAACTTTATTTGAAATAACAATTTGATTTCAACTATTTTGTACATATACAGATTTATATTTTGTTTGTTTATTATAGTCAGTGTTGGGACAGATGAAGAAAAAAAAGCTGTTAAACTTATTTTATTATTTATTTTGGTACTATATTGAGAGTTGCATATAAACGAGTACTAATTTGAACATTTTTTTTTGTCAGTAGTTGTCATGCCAGTTTGTGTCAGTTCACAATAGTTTTGGAAATTTATAACTGTGATTTTTTAACGTTTGTTTTGTTTGTGTTTTTGTTTTTTAAATTTGTAGAATCATATAAATATATTTATATTTTTAAACAATTATAGAAAGATTTAAAATTGTTTGAGTACCACTCCAAGCGTTGACAAGTGAGCATCGTCAAGATTCAGTGAATGCTCAGTTGCATCAGTCATGCGGATACCGAGGAGATTTTAGAAATCTTCAAAGTCTTGCAACGCACGAACGAATTTTATGATTTTGTATAACGTTCCACTAGGCAAAATTATTGTCATCAACAACAACAAAAAAAAGGTCTGCAGTTTTACACTGGGAAAATTTTTGCTATAGATCAAAAGTTTGTACAGTAACTCAAACAGTAAACGTGTTTTTGAACTGTAAACTTACGTTTTTCTAATAGAAATAAATAATAATAATAAAAGTATAACTAAAATAAAATAACTTTAGATGGTAGTTCTGTATTAATATTTATTAATAATAAACGTACTCTACGTACTCAACGTACATCTTTATCAAGAAAAACGATACGTTGATTATTAATAAATATGAAGACCTAAAGCCGTTTTATTTTGATATAAAGAGTTTTGAAATAATTTTTACTATGTTAACAGTATAACTATTTTAAAATATTTGTATAAAATTATTTACTATTTAGTTTAAAAGCATAAGCTCGTTTTCCAACCGATTTTGTTCATAAAAAAGAGCTTTTATTTTATTGCTTTAAAATAAATTTTTACTTCTACCTCTTATATTAAATATGAATAGTACTTCTATTTTTGATATATGTTTTTATGTCTAATATTATAAAATTCACATAAACTGATTAAAAATGCTTAATAAGTAATTTTACGTAATTATTAATAATTTTCAGATCAACTGTAGTTTTATTTTTAAACTAGATATTGTCTAACATGGTAAATAGTCTTTTAGAATTCATTTTATTAAAAAAAAAGCTGTATTTTTTATCCTGATGAAGACGAACTTTGAGTTTGTCGAAACGACGATTCTAAATAAATATTTATACAGAACTTTAACCTAAAGCTATTTTATTTTTAAATATTAACTAATTTCATACAAAACTTCGAAAAGCTACAAAGCTACTGTTACTTATCATTATTTTTCTCTATTAAAATGTTTATTGTCATTAGAAAAAGTTAACAGTTCAAAAACACATTTACTTTTGAGATAAAAGTATAGATCTCAGATCTATAGCAACATTTTTTCTCAGTGTACATACAGAAACAAATACTTTGTTCTATGAGAAAAACTTTTCTTTGCAACTGCAAAACAAATGACATGCACAGAGAAAAACTTATTTGATCATCTGATTGACAATAGCCAATCCGAAATTGCGTAGCTATTCAAATGTCGACCGCCAACTGTTTTTCAACGCATTCTAGATTCAAATACATATATAAATAAATAATACATATCTAGGCTTAACTGCCTACATGCGATGCTAAAAATGATATATTCAAAGCTGAAGAAATTGAAATTTTGTTTTATGCATTTCGCTCTTTGATCTTGTGGGATTTGATTGGAAATTTTTTTCACTGATCCTCTGATGTTTTCAATTTGTTCATTTACATAAGTATTCAATGTAAATTGATAGATATTGATGCACATAATATTAGATAGTTTTAGATTCTTAACATATTTACATATTAGAAAATATAATACATGATCTAAATTTATTTTCTACTATTGGAAATAATTTTTACAAATTTTTAACTAATATGATTATTAGAATTTGTAGTTACGTACAGAAAAAAATAGTTACAGTTGTTTTATTTAAGTAAAATAGATAAATTTTAGTCATCAAATTATATTAGATGAAATATTTAATTCAAATATACATGACTAAGTTTGGTGTATTAATAATATTATTAAAATATAACTGTTGTAGTTCTGAATTAATAAATATTAATACAGAACTTAATATAATGAGTTCTAAAATTTTGAAAATTTTGTCAAATATATACTTTAGATTAATTTTTTATTTGTGGACAATTTTAATAGCTATTAGATTTAAAAAGATATATTTTTAAAATTATACTAAATATATTTACTTTTTATAACATAGTATGCTGTGCTTAGTAGTAGGACTAAAATTAATTTTTCAAAAAAATATGTAAAATTTTTTCTACATAAAAATAAAGTTATTATAAGTTTGTTTCAACCTACCATCAAATCAGTTTGGAATCAGTTCACAACTGTCTCAGGCATGCGCAATATGGAAATAGCTTGCAATTTATCATAATATTACATGCACACAATTTACAAATCAGTAACCTATTAGTATACAAACAAATTTTATAAAAACGTAATTCAATTTAAATAAAAATTAAATACCGATAAAAATTTGAAATTAATGTTTTCATCAAAATTGAAACGAACAACCTCAAAGTTGCCAATCAAACACGCTACCACTGTGCGGTAACTACCTATTAATAAATATCTCATAACAATAATCTCTTCATGTACTATAAGCATAATAAAAATTAAGTTACGTATTGTGTAACATTCCAAACTAAAAATAAAATAATAATAATAAAAAAAAGAATTTACGTTGTAAGTGGGTAATACTCGTTTGACGTATTGCTGATGTTATCATTCTGTTTCTTAGCTGGGGTCGGACTTCAGCAACGTCTGTGTAAAGTATGTCCACGTAACATAAACTCATTTAAAATCTTTTAAGTATTATGTGTTTATAAAATATCTTAGGTGCAAAATCCCTTCAAACATAAATACAATACAGTGATAATGGACAGAGTATACTGTATACATATGCTGGCTTGTTTATTAAAGTTAAAAGATCAGCAAAACATTAGCGCATTGCATCTTTGCCTGATTGTGAGTTTGAAAGAATAAAAACTGTACTCTCCGACTCAATATGTAATTTAGCTGTAATTATATCATAACCGGGCGGGGACCTACTATAGCCGAACCAACAACCTTGATCCATTAAAATGCTAGGCCCCGGTTGTGTTGAAGCATTCGCTACATTGCCACAGAACGGCATTGTTACTTTTACTTACAATTAATGTTTGTTTTTTTACTATAGCGTCAGTGTTAAATGGATATTAATTTTTAATTTAACGTTTTCAAATGTAAACAGTGAAACTAGGTTTCTTTCTTTAAGTGTATCGTAATATTAACATTATATTATCATATTTCCTATGTATAAAAAGGTTATTATATTATTAGTATAATAATAATATGTATTATTATACAACAGTTAGTTACTATATATACCAGAGTGTCCGTAATAACAAAAATTTTTTCTGTAAGGCTAAAATCGATAATTTTACATCGAAACAACATCAGAAATAATATTTTTTGCTTGTTTTTACGAAAGTAACAAGTTCTTCTACACAATTGAAATTTTCAGAAGACGCGTGTAAATACATATATAGTTTATATCGCGTATGTATTAACACGCGTTTTTCGAAAATTTCATTTGTGTAGAGAAACCTGTAACTTTCGTTAAAACAAGCAAAAAATATTATTTATGATGTTTTTTCGATGTAAAATTATCGATTCTAGACTTACTGGAAAATTATTTTTTTTACGGACACTCTAATATATACATATTCGGTGAAAACTATTACTTCAAGTTAAGTTAATTGATAATTGCATTGTTTATTTTTTTAAACCAGTGTGCTATAAATAGCTTTATATTATATAGAATTCATTTAAATGTCAAATATATTATTATTAATGGCAAGTAAATTAATTAGCATGGGGGTCCCTATGCTTGTGAGATCCACTGGGCAAGTGCCCAGTCGGCCCATGCATTAAGACGGCACTGATTGGAACAAACCTATTAATAAATATAAATTATCAGATCTATGATATTGATTAAGAATTTTTGAACTTTTGTTTATTAAACATATGAAATTATTTATGTTTGATCACTATAACAGTATTTCTCAATATGGCCACTGAAAATGTCAGATGAAATACACTTGACGTTGTAGTTATGTTTGGTGCTGCCACCAGTACGATATATATATATATATATATATATATATATATAGTAATTAATTGCTGTATAATAATGTCATTATTGTACTATAATAACCTCTTTCTACATAGGCAATTATGGTAACGTAATATTAATATTATGATACAAACAACTGACAATCTAGAAAACGTAGATACGCATCTGGCCCACTGGGTTCAAAGTGTTGTAGAGTCAACTTATATCGTCATTGTTGCCAACTTAAGAACTACTTAAGGCTGTTACGCAACTCTTGGCTATAACACAACAACATTTTTAAGAAAGATGCCCTGGGAATCGCCGTACAATTGTCTGTGTCGGAACGAAACATCAAGTCTTAAAAAAAAAAACAGAATAAAAGTAAAAATATAATGCACATCGTGGCTATAGAAGAATTACCACAATGCTGCTGTTGCTTGTTATGATATGGCATAACTTCTTTTCCAAACCTAGTCGGCCAGAAAAATAATCGAGATCACGTTGTTGTGGTTTTTTTTTTCTTTTTCTTTTTTTAAAAGTGTGCCTGAATAAGGTGTGTAACAAATATGGATGTTAATAGAGTATGATTAAGAATTTATAGTTGTGAAAAATGTTGTTTGATTGAAATTAATGTTGTTATTATTGTACAGGAGATTGTTAAAGGTAATCATCATTGAAGATATTTAGATTAAGATATAACAAGAATTTACGAAGAAATAATGCGAAAAAAGTAATTGGTTTAAATCAGAATTTTTCATGTTTTAATTATGTTTAATACAAAACTATTAATTTCAACATAAAATACTATATAATATAATTTAGAAAATATTTCAAAGCTTTTAGCTCAAAATTTTGCGAATAACCCCACAACTAAATTTTGAAAAATGCTTTTTTTTATTGATTTTTAACATTTAAGTACTACTAATAACCAGTTGCACCATCTTCACTTAAATTTTAAGTGTAGTTTAAATGAATAGACCAGCGTATTTTTAATAAATAACCGTGGTCATAATAATGAATACTAAACTGGGTAACTCATATAAATCACACTTAAAATTTAAGTATAGTCAATGTAACTGGCATTAAAAATTAACTGAAATGATTTTAATCGTCAAAGTTATTAAAGTACATTAAATATTTTTGAAATCGAGATAAAAGCATATATTTTTGATAAAAATTAATAAAGTTATAGCGTTTTGAAGTTACTTATTTAGTGACACAATAAATTAATTTTTTTTTTTTTGAGAATAAATAAAGGTTGAAATATATTATAACTGAATGAAGTTACGTCGACTTGAAATTTGGGAAAATTTAATAAAAATTAAACATTATACATTTAAGTAACTTCAAATTGCTATAACTTCATTATTTTTAATCAAAAATACATGATTTTTTAAAACGTTTTAAAGAAAATTTAATGTGTTTTAATAATTTGACGTTTCAATCAAGTTTTAAGTGTCCCAGGAGAGCTTAAATGCTATAAAATCAAAAAAATTCATTTTTCGAATTTCAATTGTCTTGGGGCAGAAGTTATTGACAAAATTTTGAACTAAAATTCTTCAAACATTGATCTTTGCACAATTTACACCAACTTAGGGTGTGTATTCCTTGAAATTAGAAATTTGCCAAAATAAGGAGCACCCTAATATATTAGGGTATATAATAATGATAGTAAAAAGATTTTTTTTCATAAATATCGCAATATTACAAAAAAATAGCGATATGCTAGTTCTGCTGCAAGCTGACAAATGTATATTAAAAATTAAAGAAAATTTTCAAATTTTTACAATAAGTAAACAACAATAATAGAATTTTATTATTTATAGTTACTCATACATGAACAGTGTCGAGCAACTACAAAATTTTCATTAAAATAAATTTTCGTTTAAATATTCAAACCTGCAAAACGAATATAGAAAATAAATCTAACAACAATAAAAGCTTAACAGAATAAAAACAAAAATAACTTTCATAAAATCGTAACAAAAGCAAAATTTACAATATATCACAGAGTAGCAAGAAATTGACAATGGCTAACCTAGATTTTTTTCGAAATTTGTAATGCAAGAATGAATTGTACAACTTAGCAGTAGCAACATGAAAAATAGATTAGCTAATAATATGAGAACTAGAGTGTATGTCTGGGCCATTGTTGTCTTCTTTATATATACATATATATGACAATCGCGTCAAGCAAAACTCGCGGCAATGGACATTGAAAAAGAAACGGAATCTTTTGTAATTTCGTTGTTATTGTTCTGTACGAACGAAGATATTACAATATTTCATGTCTCAAGATTAAAATCATCCGAAGAAATATATGATGAAGAAACATTGAAAATTATACATCAGCTTATAATATTGTAGAAGAATTTTCATTTCTTGTAAACATCCAGAATTAGGCTTATAAGTACGTATTTTGGTGCAGATGTATCATTTACTTATTTATTTTATTTTGCAATATTTTGCAAACTAATTCACATCATTTAAGTTCGGTTTCATAAACAACACAATAAATTTAGTTGGAAAGTAAGTACATACAAATATTCACAATCACGCTATGTATCCAAAAAAGAGTGTGGCGCAAACCCTTTTCAATATCCAGAAATCAGTTTTCTCCAAATATTTCTATCTAGACGAGCAACTTAACATCATCCACATCCATGATACCTAGAAATACATGCTCTTCTCATCAGACTCATCAGACGTTCACTTGCAAACGTATACCTTCAAAATCATTTATATAAATTCTTTTAACTAAACGTATATTAGACATTTGCCCAAGACGACCGAACTATCTCAAATAACTAACACGAACGTTTTACTATAGTAAAAAATCGTTTAGAACTCAACTTAGGTATCTAGTAAGTTGTTTCTATATTGTTTTTTTTCCCTAATGATAATATACATAGAGTATATCTAAACATCGATTTTTAATTAAAAATTGTACATAACTTAATCCTTATTAGTGTGCCATAAAGGAACTGATTTAAATAAAATTTAGCTTCTTTCACTCAAAAATTTATATATTTCATGATTTAGTTACTTATTTGTTACCTAGTAACTTGTTTCCATGTTCTGTTTATTCTATAAATGTCATTTCTATCTTTTTTTTCTTGATGAAGATGCACGCTCAGTTCATTAAAACTTTGATTTATTAAAAAATTATTGCAGAACTAAAACGTAAAACTGTTTTATTCTAATTTAAATTTTTTTTAAATTTTGTAATTTTTTTAACTCTTTTAAAAAAGAGTGCACCAGAAATGAGATAAATTTTTTGTAGTTTAATTAAATTAAATTTAAAATAATTGCATATTTTCTTCTACACACCTAAAAATATTTAACACGGTAACATTTCTTTTAAGTGCACATAATTTTTGAAGTCATATAATCTGGTCTTGTATTGCGTTGTAATAAAACAAAACACAAATTAAAACATACGCAAAAAGAGGGGAAAAACATAAACTTGTGAATAAGGTTTACTGTTTCCAAAACAAATTGATATTGCAAAATTTCTTGAAATGCATTTATATTTATATAATACAATAAATCCGCAGAAAGGTATTTTAACATTATAAATCCATATCACTAATAAATGTTTAATTACTGATAACTTTATTAGATCTTATTCACATATAATCGATTATTTTATATAATCATGCGTTAATGTGTAAAATGTAAAATTATAACCTAACAATTTAGTCACAGATATACACAACATTCTCTTCTCTCTATATTTCTTATGTTGGCGGATTAATACCAAAACAACTGAACGATGACGGAAAACATAATAAAATCATTCTTTTATTATTATAAATTTTTTTAACTTTATGCAAAAGGTTGTTTTTTTTTCTTCTGTCGATTCTTGTTCGTATTAATAAAAACTAATTACTTTCTTGGACTGTAAACATTAACGGTGAAAGCAGATGAAGAAATGGTAACAGAAAAAATAACGGATTCGTTTAAAGCGTGAAAATGAAATGGTGAACTTTAATAGCAAAAGTTTTAGATGTTTTTGATCGCTGAATTAAACGATAAAGATTGTTTTCTTTCTGAAATATAAACGCTTTATAAGCAAGATGAATTGATTAGGCACAGATATGATAATCAGTGCAATCCTTTACTTCGTTCTTTTCAAAAGTATTTTCTAGTTATTGATATATTAATAGATCAATTTCTATCATTTTATTGTTTTTTTTTTCAATATTTTTTTAGACTGAAATTTTATGATAAACATAATACATAAATTTTGTCATTTTCTATCAATAAAACAATCTACTATATTTACTAGAAAAACACAAAACATTTTTTAACACTATAGCTTTTACATATGTGAATCAATTAATTGCTGAAATATTGGTACAGTAGAACCTGTTTAAAGACATACTTCAAGTAAGTCACTTCGATGAAATTTCAATTTAGACATAGAAATACATATACTAAACAAATGTTTTTAATTTGACTAAAGAATTATACCACAAAATAATTTAAAGCTACATTTTAATACGAAAATATACAGCAATCAAAATTTCGCAAACAAAATTATAAATGATGTACGAAATATAACAATTACACAATAATAATAATATTTAATTAATGATCTATAAAATATAACATGATTGTAGTTTACTAACTGTATCTATTGGATATCTCTCTAAATACAATTTAATTGATTGACTGTCAAAAAATAAAGAGAAACTTTTAAATCTTATTAAAGTAAAAATCATCACTTTTAAAATAATTACAAGAAAGAATGAATGCTAAGATAGATTTGCACAGTAGTTAATTGTGCATAATTGAAATATAAAATGGAAATTTAGTCAGTTGTAAATGTGTCAAATCGGAAAAAATAAAAGAGAAATGAGGGAAGAGTTAGCGCGTCACTAAACAGATTTAATAGCGATTTATTTAGTTTTCCTGTCACCGTTAGATAATAATGAATCTTTCTTTATTTTTGCAACTAAATTTATAAGAAGTTACAGAAATTATTCATGTTTTTCTTTAGACAATTATATTATTAGTATTATTATAAATAATAATGCTAAAGTAAAAATTTTGATTCATTTTTTTTTAAAGAAACTTTATTACTTTTTATATATTTTTTAGACTAAATATTGCAACTAAATTTCTTACGAGATCCAAAAATTTTCATTTTAACGAACCGTTATTTAAAAAAAAAATGTTTCTGTACACGGAGATAAATTTATAAAAATTATGCACATTTAAAACTATAATTTCAAAACATCCTGACAGGTAAGAACAAAGTTACAAAATCTAAAATATATATATTCACCATTAAAATTAAGTAAGTATTTTAATCACATCATATCATATAATTTTAACGAACTTTAACATATAATAAACGTAATTTCTCGTACGATAATTATATTAATCTGCTTATACGGCAAAATAAAGGAAGACACACCGCAATTCTGCAAATTACTAAAGCGGATAATATAAAATTTACAGCCATCGTAAACAACGCTAAAGAAGTGCAATATCAGATTATTAAACATCGGATGCGCGCAGTTATAAATTAACGCAAACGAATTCAATATACTCGTACGGTTGAGATTAGAATTAAGTTTTTGCATTGGAAAATCTCGTTCCAATATGACTACGTTTATTTCGGTATTTGAAACCGTTTTAAATTAAAAAAATCTTAATAATAAAACGTAAACACAAGATTCTTGATTTTTGTTTCAAAATTTATTTAATTTATTATACAATGTACATTTCGGCTTGTTAGGCCATCCACAGGTGACGAATGTGACATTTTTCCTTGCAGTCAAAGTGGTAACAAAACAGAACTGACGTACGAAGCCACTGCAACTTATCGGAGATAAACACATTTCAGTTTCAAGCGGCTTTAAATGCCGAGATAAACGTAGTCTATGATATTTTAGCTGATCTTAATTCTTATTTTGCTTGAGTAACGTTACTCACTTCCGGTGCGATAACTCATTTTAACTGACCTTTATTGTTGGCGATTTCCTTTTAAAGTTCTGCAACCGTTCACTTAGAACTTTTAAACTTATTAAAAGATTTTTTTGTGTCTTGAAGCAAAATGCACTTAAATAGAATTATATTAATAATATTAATTTGTAATATTGACATTGTATGCTATTTTTAATTTCTGTCAAGTTTGTTACAGAGAATTAATTAAGGAAATACGAAATTTATTTGATCTGTTATGAATATAATATTGCAATTACTAATTTTGTACGTTATGTAAAGTATATTCAGATGTGAGAATGTATTAATTATAACAAATATCAAATTAATATATATATCAAATGTTGTTATAAATACCATAATAAATACAAATATGATCTTACTGTGGCTAAAAGTTAATAAAATTAAATAATTTTACTTGAACCATAAAAATTTATTTAAAAGAGCTAAATACGTATTTCGAAAGATAAGCTTTCATCACCAGTAGCAAAAGTTAAAACTAAAGTCCGAAGAATTTAGTTTTTACTGATGATGGAAGGTTAGCTTTTGAAATACGTATTTAGCTTTATTAAATAATTTTTTGTGGTTTAAGGAAAATTATTTTATTTTATGAATATAAGAGAAGCAATAGAAATTTATAAAGAAAACGATAATATCAACCACTGTAAAGGCACTGATTTAAATAAAATGTAGCCTTCTCTAATTTAAAATTTATAAATTTTTATGATCTAGTTACTTGTATTTTGTTACCCAGGAACTTGCTTCTATGTTCTGTTTATTTTCTGTAAATATTATTTGTATTTTTTTCCTGATAAAGATGTGCCTGGAGTACGTTGAGCAAGTCGATTATTAATAAATATTAATACAGAACTACAACCTGAAACCGTTTTATTTTAATTATAAAATATATTTGTATAGATAAAAATGTGAAAAATTTATATTGATCCTCGATAATATTTTATCTATACATTATTATTTATTTGATCCATTTATATTAATATAATAAAAAAAGGTAAACACACAATTTATTTAACTTATTATGCAATGTACATGAGACATTCGAGCCGAAATGTATATTGTATAATAAGTTAAATAAATTTTGAAACAAAAACCAAAAATTGTGTGTTTACTTTTTATTATATTAATAATGTTTCGACAAGTGCCTACAGCCGTGTCCATCCAAGTTACCATTTATATTAATTTGTATTTTTTTTTTTAATGTATCACATAGCTGAAGATGGCCATGATACAATGACCGAAACGTCCAAAAAATAAAGAAAATAATTAATCATATATTTTTTATCATTAAATAATCCATTTTTGCCTTGAAACCTTCCAAATTAATATATTTGTAAATGGTAAAAATATACCCTCGGTCCACGGGCAATCGTTCCAATCATTTGGTTCATCCACTCGTATCTATAGTTGCGGTTGAGCTTGCAGCTGCATCATCCGCGGACCATCTCAATTGCGAACATCTGGTGCACCGCGCATTCAACAACCGGGAAGTGCAATCCGCGGCCAATATCCAGGTGATGTGGCGCGCACACTGCACACCAGGGTGGCTGAGACGTAGACACGCGCAGCTGAGGAGGTAGAGGTCAAAGGTCGCCACGTGACCGACACGTGACTAATGAGGCGAATAGCACGCGCCCGGGCTCTGCACTACTCTTTTCTTCCATTCTACCGTTAGCGCATATAATATCGGATTGCGCCAGCGAGCCGCAGCTCAAGCAGTTTAAGCTGGGTTAGACTTGGTTCTCTCCAGAGCGAGCGCGCTGGAGAGTTGAATGCTGGCTAGGTGAAGGCACGTATTTAGTTATCGGTATCATGAACGTAATAGTACTAATAAAATGGGCTCTACGGATACACTCTATACAAGTTATTTATGGAGATGTCTTTACTAAATGCTTATTACGTAGATAGGGCAAACGTAAATGTATTTGTAAACTATATTGATGCTACTTTATTATCATGCTGATAAGATTTCTGACTTTTTTTTTTCTTCTTAAAATAAAACGACTCTAGGTTGTAATTCTGTATTAATATTTATGAATAAGCGACGTTTCGACGTACTGAACGTACATCTTCCCAATGAAGATGTACGTTGAGTACGTCAAATACGTCGATAATTAATACATATTAATACAGAACTACAACCTATAGCTCTTTTATTTTAAGATAATGAGTTTTGAAATTTTTTTTATTTAAGTAACAAATTTTGTTTAGCAAATTTAATACGAAAATATACGTTCTGTTTGTGATGGGTATCATATGTTATGTTATTTTGACAGATATGTAAAAATAAATCAAAATTAATTGATCACGTATATGATATTAAATATGTGGGAAAAAGATAAAGCACGTAACTTTATAATGATTCAATTATATGAAATTATCTAGCATATCAAAAGATTTAACAGCCGAAAATGATTCATCTCCAATTTGTATCTTCCGGTTCAAAATTATAATATCTTTATTGAACTTGTACATATGATACGCATCGTATATATGTAATTTTAAATTATTGCTTCAGCTTTCATTTCTAAAGTAACATTTTTTCGGCATGTTTAGAAAATAACAAAAAAATATAACCAACAAAATAGTAATTTCCAAGGTTGAGAAGACATTTTTATATAGTCGAGCTGTATTATTTTACGACAGTGCAACTCTATAATATTCTTCTCATCCGTGGTTTAGTTTTTTTTATTATTACCACATTTAGTAATATTATAATTATAAAGTAATAAGTTTAACATAAATATTTGGTTTTAACTCTCCACAAAATACAGATAATTTAAAAAAAATTATTTAAAAAACTAAAAAAATAATTTTAATTATTATATATAATAGCCAAGGCTCTTTAAAACACAAATTCTAAAGTACTGCTACACTATAAAATAAATTCCTTTAATAATAAAGTAAACATAAAAAATCTTTTGTGGCAACCACAGAACCGACTGATAGGTATTGTATTAAATAAATTTATGGAATAAAATAAAAGTTGTTAGTTATAACTTGTTTAGCGACTATTTTTTTTTGGAAATATACCTTGGGTGTTGTGAAATATTGTGACATCAGTAAATTATTACTTCTGGTTGACAGATCTTTACAAAAAGTTTACTAAATTGAAATTTTCATCTTCGTAACTTAATTATGAAATTTTGTAACAATCCGTTTAGCCGCTACACGTGTCCACAAACAGACGGACCGACGAACATCATGCTAAAAACAATTGATTCGTGTTAGTGTATAAACCTAATTCATGCTTATCTGTAAAAATCTCGATATGTCAAATTGGGTATGATTACAATACCTCCCTTATCATATGTGATATGACGGTCGGTAAAAATGATAAATCAAAATTCTGTCCTTGCGCAAAATAATTTATAACAACTTAAAATATAAAATATGTGTACATTTTGTTATTTCAAAATTTTCGCTACAAAATTCGTGATCTTAGTAAAGAATCTTGCCAATACAACTATTAATTACAGATCGAATAATATTACGTTAGCTTCGATTGTAAAAAAAAAGTTTTGGTATTTCTATAATGAGTCGTTTCTCAAACTTCTAAGGCAAACCAAACTAATAAGTATTATGAAATGAAAATAATTACTACTGTCTAGATTAATTATTTGTTTCTATGAAAAACAGATTGCTTACTTTACAATTACTTAAAGTTTTTCTTTGCACAAAGATTAAGTTATTTTTCCTTTGTGTAAATAAATGCGGTAACTGTTAAATATTGAATTTTTAAAATAGTTTGAGTTTTTTTTTATATATTTATGTAAGTTTTATGTTCAATTGCGCATAAACTATTTTAATTGTTTATTCCCAATCAATTAATGCATTTGTAATTAAAATGTATGAACTACTTTTAATTATGACTGTAATTTATTATTAGTTTTTTTTTTGTGCAAATAAAGGTAAAATTATAATATGTTTATTCCATTTTTTTGTCCTTTCTTATATCTGCATTATTGGGACACTGGAAACTATAAGAAATTTATTTTTAATAAAATAAAATCCATTTTGGTAATTTCTGCAATAAAAAATTACAGCTTTTTAACATTTTTATTCTAAATATTTGTTTAAAACTTTTTGCGTCACTACAAATTAAATAAAAAAAAATTAAAAACCAGATAGTTACAGATGTAAACAAATATTTGAAAATATTTAATAATTTTTTTTTAACAAAGCCAGTTGTATAAAACTTTGTTAAATATAAGAACTTTAGAATTAAGTTCTGTATATATTTTATTTAGAAAATCGAAGTTCAGTAATTGACACAAAATCTATATTTCAAATTATTATTATTATTATATATAATTATATTTAAAAATAATAATAATAATAATAATAATAATAAAAATAAGAAGACTTTAAGATTTAGTTCTGTACTAATTTAATTAATAACCGACGTTTTGACGTACTCTACGTACATCATCAAGAAAAATAATACAAATGACATATACAATAAATAACGAGAACATAGAAACAAGTTACTAAGTAAACAAAATATAAGTAACAAGATCAAAAAAATTTATAAATTTTTAATTAAAGAAAACCAAATTTTATTTATATCAGTGCCTCTTTATACAGAGAGATGTTATCTTTATAAATTTGTATTAGTTCTCTTACAATAATTATAATAATAATTTTTAAGAAACATGTATATTATTTGTGCATTTAGTATTAAGGCGTGTACCTTCTACCTCTCGTACCCATGTGAGCCCGGATTTAAATCCTTTAATAATTTTATATCATCTAAACTACTTTGAAAAATCAATAAAACAATCTGCTAGCTAAACGCTATGGCCAAAAAAATGAATGCAATTTTGTTTAGCAATTTAGATCTTAACGACAGTAAAACTTTAATTATTTTTAATTTGCATTATTTGATTAAGAGCATCTACGAAAAAGTAATTCAGTACCATTTACAAGCTGTCGATTTTTAATTAACTATTGGATAATCACTCAAATGAATATATGCAAAAAATTTGTTAATAAAATTTTATGATTCATAAATATTAAACACATAAATTACTATAAGTAATTTCAATTAAATATATTTTACAACTTAAATGCTCTATTTTTAAGAAAATATTAAATGCAAGTTAACTTTATTAGCAAAGAAAGTCGGACAAAGATGTATCAATTATTTAACTGTAATAAAACACAAACGTTTGCTAAGTTTTTGTCAGAAAGTTTTGAGTAATAAACGTACAGAACTACTTTGATTGGTCAAAAAGTGTTGGATAATACTGACGTTAGTAGTCATGACTACAGTAGTTGTTATACAAATTTCTCTATTCCATAAATTTATTTCCACGATGACGGTCGGTTCTGTGATGACCACATTAAAGTTAAGTTAATTAACAATTGCATTGTTTATTTTCGCTTGAATTTGAATTTGATCATTGGATATGTGTGAAGAAATGTAAGATATACAAAAGTAGAAGAAATATATCAAACAATAATGTAACATAACAGTTAAAAAAATAAAAACAAAACTTGAATAATAAAAAAACCACAAGAGGTTAATAGGTTGCCGCATGTTATACAACATAAATGGGTAGCAAAAATAAAAAAAAAATAAATAAAAAAAAAAACTGTTACGCTGAGAATTGGTACCTGGATACCTGTTTCACTATAGATAGCTCAACTTAACACACAACTCTGCGGTTTTTGTAATCTGCCGTCGGATAAACAAAAGATATCTTATACCTTATGGTAAACGTAACCACGCGAATCAACTAAATCAATCGCATATAGTTACACTGTAAAAAAAATATTATAAATTTACATTGATAATGATAGTACTTTTCCTATACTTTTGATTGAAAATTTATAAATTATTAATAAATTTACAAAAAATATATAAAATTACAACACAAAATATAGTAAATATTACTATGATTAAATTGTAAAAATAGTCGACTAGTAATATTTAATAAATAATACGTAATAGACGGCAAAATAAAAAATCTTTCAGAACTCATTATATTAAAATATATTTTTTTTAATTAAAGTTTTGTTATTAAATAATAAAAATTTGACGTTTCAATACACTAAAAATGTATCATTATTAGAAAAATAAATTTTCCTGATGATATCAAATATTTCATAATTTCTTTCTTTCTGATAAAGCTGTACGTTGAGTACGTTGATCAAGAAAAATGATGCAAATGACATTTACAGTTAAATATTTTTATTTTCTTTTGCTTTCTTCAGGGCTCTGCAATAGATAGATATTGTAGAACCCTGAAGAAGGCAATAGTGATTGCCGAAACGTTGACATAAAAGAAAATACAAATATTTAACGGACTGAATTCCGTCTACTACTTATTATTTATCACTAAAATTATTGTGTAAATTTACACGGATTTTTTACAGTGTACGTTTCATTCCGAAACGGTTTTGAGCAACGCGAATGCGAATGGTTTTGCTTGATTTGTTTAGGTTAACTACTGGGTTCTCGGTTTTAACCGATTGGTTACAGATTCACGTAATTTTTCAACCGATGAGTATTGTCTTATTAGTAATGGCTTAACCTAGATTTGATGGTATTGGCAATTTTCAACGATAATCTAAGAAAAAAAATCTATTTTAGTTTAAATTTTAATTAAACATGTATTAGTTATTTGACGAATAGTAATAATAACAAACATACCAATATTTAAAAATACTAAATAATAAAAATATGACCGAATAAATATTCTATTTCGTATATCCGATAATGAAAGTATTAAAATAGAATTCTAAATAAAATGTGAGACAAATAAGGTTTGCAATTAGATCCGAATCAGTTATAAACCGATAAATCTTAACAAATAAAAAAATCTTTAGAATTAAGTTTTGTATATATTTTATTTAAAAATTAAAGTTTCGATATATTCTGCGAATATCGTAACTTAGATATTAAAATAAAATATGTACAGAACTTAATTCTAAAGCGTTTTTATTTTAATGTATTGAGTTCTGAAAGATTTTCTACTATGTTAGCAAGTATAGTATTTAATTTATATTAAAGTAATAGCTTATTTATTTATAAATGTTAATTAAAAATTTTTAATTATTCTTTCAAATTATGTTTTAAATTCGAATGTATTTTACTTGCCTTGTAATATTTTTATAGTATATTAGCAAATCAAAATATTGATCTTGAAATATTAATAATACAATCTAGTTACTTGTGTTTTGTTATTTAGTAACTTCATTCTTTTTTGTTTGTTTATTATTTATGTTATTTGTAAAATTTTACAAAATTAAATTCCAAATTTTCTTATTTAACTAATAAATAATTAGAAATATACTTTAGGTAGTGTTTATAATTTGAAATTTTACAATTACAAAGAAACTTTTTGTTAGATTTATGATACTAATCATTGTTTATATTAAGTAATTATAATAGAATTACAATTAAGTGAAAATAATATTATTGACATAAAAATGAAATTGCCGGGTTTTTGCTAATATAGTAAACTTTTTAAATTACTATAATTTTAGATAAATAGTAACATCTTCTTGAATTTTTTTTTACTTTTTAAAAATTTTACATAGATATTTAAAAAAAGTGTATATAATTTCTCAATAGTTCATATAGGTATTATTTACTTGTTAAAATAACAAAAACCTTTGGGACTCAATATATTAAAATAAAAGCTTTAGCATTAAGTTCTGTATAATTTTTAAATAAATATGCAAGACTTAATCCTAAAGCTTTTTTTAAATTTTATTTGCTAAGATTAATCGGTAACTTATATTAAAATATTTAAATAAAATATAGTTTTTAATAGTTTAATTTTTGTAATAATGGCTGTGTCTAACTGGTTCGAATCTAATTGCAAACCTTATTTGTCTCACATTCTATTTTAAAAAATAATAAATATTGTATTTTTATAATTAATACAAATAAAATTTGATATTGTTTTTTTCTTTAATTAAAGTAACAATAAATAAACGTTAAACATAGAAATATAAACAATTATTAAATAAATAATTATATTTATAAATAGATTTTTGGGAAAATTTAAAATTTAATTTTAAGAATTTTATCGTTAAAAAAGCAAACATTTTTTTAGGAATTGCTATTAGATTAGAATTATATTAAATTATTTTTAAATATTTATATTTATTACTTAAAATATCATAAAAAAATCATTCTAAATTTACATTGATAATTATAGTAGTTTTATCATATTTTTCGCTGTAATTTTTATAAATTTACCAAAAAATTCTAAAATTATAATAAAACATATAGTAAAATTACTATGATTATTGATATAAATTTACATTGATTCTTTACAGTGTACATAAACTAAGCTACCAAAGAATGACTTAAAAGCTAACTTCAATTAAATCCTACATACTTAAAATTAACAGTTGGCCTAATTAGATTTTAATTACAACTTGAAATAGAATACTTGTTACTCAAAACGTCTCTATTTGTTCAATTTTTAACAATATTAAGCACAAAAATTAATAAATAAAATAACGATTTATCAAAATTCGTTTCTATCTACTTTAATTACATATTTACTTGAGATTTTGTTTTCAGAGCCTGCTATTACATTTGCTACGGTATCTAAAATTAAATTATAGATTATCTAGTTTAAAGGTAAGATTTAATTAATCTTAACATCTTGTAGTTAGATACTTAATCAGGTATAATCACATGATAAATGAGAATAAAATTCGTTTTTTTTTTGTTTTAAGTCGATTTTTTTGCGTGTTTAAATGAGAAATGTCAGTGCTACTGCTAAAATTATTTCAGATATTTCAACGATGTATTAAAAATTATATAACTGTAATTATTTTTGTTTTATTATTTTTATATATTTATTGATAAATTACAATATTCGGTTATTGAATATTTTAAATTAGTTAGCACATTCCAAAATAATAATTGCAATACTTATCAATATTAACAGTAGATTGATAAGAGAAGCAATAGAAATTTATAAAGAAAAATATAACATTAATCAGTAAAAGGAAACTGCTGATTTACATAAATAAAATTTGATTTTCTTTAATTAAAAATTTATAAATTTTATGATCTAGTTACTGCTATTTAATTACGTCTAGTAACTTGTTCCTATGTTTTTTTTTCTACTATAAATGTCATTTGTATTATTTTTCCTGATGAAGAATTAAAATAAGTATTAACTTATAATATAATTATAACTTTATATAAAAAAATAATATAAATTTGTAAAAAAAATAATTGAATATATTGTTTATTATTAGTAATTTAATGAAAGTAAAATGTAAGCACTATAATTATTTGTTTATTTTAGTAACAAATTTTATAAATTATTTTAAAATTCAGGTTAATGTGCCACACAAATAAATTATTTAATATAATTTTGATCTATCTACATTGTATTATATGTTATTTAAATTAATAAAATTATTGCAAATTTCATTTTTTCTAATTGATAAATATTTTTTAAATACAAAAATATAGATCCGTATTCAAAGATAAATTTTAGTAATATTTTTAATTAAAAACGTTTTGATCGTTCATTTAATTTTATTTTAGTTTAAAATTTTTTTTTAAATACATCAAAAAGTTTTGAATATAAACATTTTATTAAATTTCATAAAAAAATGCGAAAAAAAATTATAATTATTTTGTAATCTAGTTATTTGCATATTAGCATAGTAAAAAAATATTTCAGAACTCATTATATTAAAATAAAACTGCTTTACATTTAAGTTCTATATTAATATTTATTTAAAATCGACGTTCCGACGAAATTCAACGTCCGTCTTCATCAGGATAAATGCTATAGGTAAATGTATATTGTTATCTATAATAACTTGTTTCTATGTTTTGTTTGTTTATTATTTATGTCATTTGTTTATTTATCGTAATGATGATATAAATGCAGTATATCGAAACGTCGATTTTTAAATTATATATATATATATATATATATATATATATATATATATATATATACAGAATCTAAATCTAAAGCTGTTTTTATTTTAATACAATGAGTTCTGAAAGATTCTTGATTATATTATTAAAAATTTAATATTTATTATAAAATAATTTTTAAATAATTTCCTGAATTACATAAATTTAATTGCAAATTTGATTTGTTTTAAACTTCAATCATATAAATTGTATTAACAAATTCAGTTTTCGTATGTTTTGTTCATTTGTTTAGTAATGACAGTTATATTGCCTTAAAACTTAAAATCAAAATTAAATCAACCATTTAGTTTAAAAAATGTACTAACTAGAGTAATTTCCAATAAATTAATAGCGCTAGTTAAATGGCGCATTAAAATTATAATTTTTAATATTTAGCATTATTATTTAATTATTTATTGCAAAATTAATAACAAGTTATAGGATTTGTTATAATTTAGTTACTTGTATTTTGTTATCTATAGTAATTTCTATGTTTTGTTTGTTTAATATTTATATCACTTGTATATATTTTTATCCTGATAATGATATACATTTAATATATTGAAACATCAAAGGTAATTCTAAAGCTTTTTATACAATAGTTATTATAGGTATAAAAATTTTAAAATAACTATTCCAAGTATTTGTATAACATAATAAAAGTGTGTCATCTAACATAGTTTGTTCGGATAAAATTGTTTTTTTTTTTATATATATATCTTGTTCTTTATTATTTTGTTTGGAAAAATATATATTAAAAAAAAAATACTGTACCAATTCACAAACTTACACTGTAAAAAATCAATGCAAATTTACATGAATAATCATAGTAATTTTACTATATTATTTATTGTAATTTTATAATTTTTTGATAAATTTATAAAAATATAGTAAAATTACTGTAATTACTAATTAAAATTTATAATAAATTTTCAAATTTTTATTCAATTAAAGACAGTATTTATTATATAAAAAAATAACTACATAATCCTGAAATAATCTTAATATCTGACAAATTATAACAGTCTTTTTGTTTTCAAAAAAACAGGACACAAATCCATAGCACATTAACATGAAACCAAAAAATCAAAAAGACTCACCTGTCAAAGTTCGCGCCGTACACAGCAAACAAAATAACTGAACTCAAAAATAGTCTGTCTTGTTGCAGGAAAAAGTAAAAAAAAAAAACTGCAAACTCAAAACCGTTCACTGATCACCAATTCCAATTCTTGCGTTTTAAATCCACTTAACAACCAAATCCAAAATCCATTGTTGCACAAACAGTCACTGTCACACCAAATCATCAACAACATGTAGAAAAAAAAGAAGCTTCAAATTACACCAGCCCGAACCAGCACGCGCTTCGAAGCCGAATACGCAGCAGGCCAGCAGCAATGTGAGGTTAGGTTTGTGCAGGAGCACGGGCGTCGTGAGTGTGTGTGTACGTTCGCTGCACGCTGCAAACGCCGACTGATACAGTTCCAGATTTGCGCCAGCGAGAAGGAAAGTTGCGGTACACGCGCGCCGTGTTAAAGATCTGCGCAGAAGACACACAGTATTGGTGTGTGTGTGTGTGCGTGCTTGGGCGCGGTGGAGCTTATACTTCTGGCTCGGTGGACCAGTGGACACGCCGGACTCTGCTTCCGCGGGTTGCTGATCCACTGCCTGCAAAATTAAAGAAGTTGCTCGTTAGTTTATATGCGGGTGACCCAAACGGTAGGTCAAGACAGGAATTTTTTTGTTTTTATTTATTTTAGTATTTAAAAAAATAAAATATCTAGATAATTTTATCTAGATGTTTCAACTAAAAATTCAACTTAAAATAAAAGCATTTATAAATTAAAATTTAATTAAAAAAGTTATTGATTAGTTATATGCGGGTGACTCAAACAGTAGGTCAAGACAGGATTTTTTTTGTTTTTATTGTTTTTTTTTAAAGTGTTGCGATTTATCTATGTAGATAATTTTATCTTGATGTTTTATCTAAAAATGCATTATAACATGATGATTTTTTAAATTGCAATTTAATTAAAGACGTTGTTGGTTTGTTATATGCGAGTGACTCAAACGGTAGGTCAAGAAAGGAAATTTGGTTTTTATTGATTTTAGTAAATTTTTATTAAAAAGTGTTGGGATATATCTAGAAAATTTAAAATGCAACATGATTTGCCTCCGAAGTATTTAAGTGGCAGTCTGAAGTTTAATAGTTGTGTTCATAATTATGATGTTAGAACTGTTGATAATTTTTATATTACTAAAAAAACTATAAATAGTAATACTAATAATATATTTCACAATGGATTACTTGAATATATTAAATTATCGAAATGTATTAAAGATTCAAAAAATTTAAAACTTTTTAAGTTAATGCAATAATTAAATAAATAATTTAATAAATTATATATGTCACCAATATTGTAGATATTATGCTACAGTAGTAATTTCCTATAATTTTGTAAATATGTATTACAATATATTTAATTAGCGAAAAGCTAAATAAAGTTTGACTCTATTCTATTTTAATTTTATCTAGATATTTCATCTAAAAATTCATCATAAAATAATGCATTTTTAATTGCCTTATTTAATAAACAATAAATTTTAATATGTGGGTATGTGAGTGTTGTTAATGATACCTCAAAACTGTAAATTTCAATTGAAAAATAAATAATTGCTCATTGTACTAAAATATTCTATCTTCTTAACCGTTTGAGTGCCAAGCAGCGATTTTGCACTCTTTTGTTATGCTAGAAAAGTGCCCGTGCTTTTAGCAAGCTCGGTTTCTGTCGATTTAAGTAAAAATAAAATTGGAGTAATATTACACTTTTAGGTGTACACCTCTTTATTCTTATAAACAACAATTACTATAATAATATAATGAACTAAATAATGTAGAATAGGAAATAATACAAGCGCAAAAGCGCTTTTTGGCACTTTTAGACGGGAAAACAGCAAAGACCCGTGGCAATCAAACGGTTAAATTAGATAATAAATATACAAATTTCAATCTAGGAATTAATAAATTAAGGTAATTTAGCGACTTTAATGATAGACAAAGATTGTAAATTTGCAATTGAATATTAAATAGTTTTTTATTATAATAATCTCAATAGGTTTAAATTTAGACGATAAATCTGATGTTAAATTCTAGGTTTAATAAATTTTGTTTGTGGTTAGAATAGTGACTTTAATGATACATCAACAGTGTAAATCTTCTTTTAATTAATTTGAAATAGTTTTTTTATATTCTGCAAATTTTTTATTTCTTTTTAAATTTTATATATTATAGATATATTTTAATTTATAAAATAATTATAATCAAATTCAATATTATAATATAATTGAATATTATAATATACCAATGCGTCGCAAAAAAATTGCTCCATATAAGAAACAAGTTATTATTTTTCTAAAAAAAAATTATTATTTGTTATAATATCAAAATTTTTATTTGGCACGAAATTTAAACAAAAGCAGATATTTTTCAACATCTTAAAAATTTAAATTGCAACTTAATTTTAAATGTTTACAATTTTATTAAATCAAAATTATATTGTTCAATAAAATCATAAACATAAAATATCCTAAAAATAATCAAAATGTTTGAACATGTGTCATATTTAATTGCAACACGGAATAAATATAATAAAATTTAACTGTAATTAAAAAAACATACAAATACAAAAGTATTAATAACAAAATAAAGAAGGTGTAAATAAATTCAATATCTATTTATTCCTGATTAACTTTTGTAGTAGAATTGTTCTGTATATAATGATAAATGCTTATTAAATACAGTGTCAACAAAAACCTCTTATTGTCATCTTATAATGTTAATTTTTTTTACGGCATTGTTATACGAGCCTGACCTAGTTTCTCGTCGCATTTAATTTTTGCACGTGAAATAATAATTACGATATTATTTAAGCGTTTAATTATGTATATAGTATATACAAGTGGGATATTGCTGCATGTTATAATAATTGAAATTAATTTCTCGCTTTGTTTGTTACAATAACATTGTTGTAATTTGCGCATTAACAAATTTATGCTAATAGACTGTAATTAACTGGAATTTATTCTAGCATCGTTGCGATTAAAGTTGTATTATAAATATTAAGAATTATATTAATTATTGTTGTTACGTTTAGTTTTTGTTAAGAATTGTTTTGAAGATTTCGAACCTAGTTGTATGGAATAGAATGTTGTTAATTTGATTAGCGGTTATCGAAATGATTGATAATTTAGTTACGTTGTTAGGTGACAATTTTATTAAATATTTTTATGTAACTGGCTATTAATGAGTGTTTAAATATAGTATAATTTTATGTAAAATTCAAAGGTAATAATTGAAAGGACCTATCAATATTAACAGTAGATAATTATAAAATTACAATCAAAATATAGTAATTTACATTAATTTTTTACAGTGTAGTACATATATATTTTTATAATGCTTTTTAGTACTATTTATTTATTTAAAATTTTTAATAATTTTTCTAAAATTTTTGTTATTTTATTTCAGGGGGAAATCATTTGTAAAATTTGGTGTACAAATTATATATATATAGAACTTAATCTTAAAGCTTTTTTATTTTAATTGAATAAATTCTGAAAATTTTTTTAATATTTTAAATAATTTATATCGTAATATTAGAAAAATAACCTTAAATTGAATTATTTAGAAAACTGCAAATTTTGTATTAAAAAATATAATATTTTATATTTTTAATTTATATATTATATTTAATAAACACTGTAAAAAATGTACGTAATTTTATATGTTCAATGAATGTAATTTTTTCATAAAATGCTTAATATTACTTACAAAATATTACGAAATATTGTTAGTTTACTGTTAGAAATTATGTAAAATTACATAAATTTACAGTGCAAATATAGATGATTGAAAATTATCCAAACATTAAAAAATATCATATCAATTTTTTTAGCTACACTGTTAGAAATAATATGTTTTGTTGGAATGTATTTTCATCTAATTTTACATAATGTAAATTTTAAATTATAAATTACTTAATTTAATTATTACATCTAATTTTATCAATAAAATAAATGAGATTTAAAAAAAATTTAAAAACTTTTAAGCAAGATTTAAAATGTTATGTTAAAATAACAGAATGTTTTATGTAATTTTACATTATTTCTAATAGTATAATATCAAATTTAATATAATAAACACTATCATAAATAAAGCAAAAATATAGAAATCAAAAATACCTTAATATTTATAATATCACACACACACAAAACAAGAAGTTTATCCACTTTTATACAATCACCACCAAATTAAACAATAACAGCAATATCCTTTTATTGCACCTTATACAATCATTGAAATCTCTTGATAAACTCACTGAACGACTGACCACCAAACCAAAACCAAACTAAAACCAAACCAGGCAACAATATCACTGAAGAAACGCGACGCGCGCAAACAACACACACAGGTTTAGGCGAAAGTTCGCGTCGTCGTCGTCGAGAGGTGCCTCGGCGCACGCAACACGTGCAAATAGTCCTCTTGCGACGGCGTCAACAGCAGGAATAAGACAGGGAGCAGGAACGAACGGCTCGCGTACCTGCCTGCGATACGCTCGCAACGTGTACCGAACATCTCAAAGAGAAAGAGAGAGAGAGAGAGAGAGAGAGAGGATTTGATCTGCACTAGTCTGCAGTGTATTGCGTGTGCTTGTTGTTGGAGAGGAGAATTAGTGCGGATTGTGTTTAAGAGAGAAGGGAGAGACAAAGAGAGAAAGAGAGAGAGATGGTGTGGCTGAAGAATTGATAGATTGTAAGAGTGTGCAGAATTTTTTAAAACAGTTGAAATAGATGCAGTAGCTCATATTTTGTTAAAGCAATTTTAGTTTAGTGTAATTAAAAAAAAAAGATGTTAAGTAGGATCTTATATAACCAGTGTTACAATAGATATATAGATAAAGCTACAGTATTTTTATATTATCAAATAAAAAAATTATCTATTCGTAGTTGATTAAATAACTGATATTAATTCAAAAATGTAATTTTTAAAATACATTTACATATTATTAAAAATAAAAGAAGATATACAAATTTTCTTTTTTCAATCATATCATAATATTAATATTATATTACCATATTGTCCATGTAGAAAGAGGTCATTATGATGCTAGTACAATAATGTATGTACATTATTATACAGCAGTTAGTTACAATATATACCACTGATGGCAGCATAAAAAATAACTACAATGTCAAGTGTATTTAACCTGATATTTTCGGCGGATATATTAAGAATGATTACATCAAGTTTTAAGATAAGTTTATTTTCGCATGAATTTTAATTTGATTATTGGAAATGTGTGAAGAAGTGCAACAAATGCAATGTGCACCGCCCAGGGTTGACAGAAACTGCATATTCGAACAAAAAACGCGGTTAAATGTATTTTATTTGGCATCTCCGATGGCTATAATAAAAATTATTAAGTCAAGTTAAGTTAATTGACAAATGTATTATTTATTTTTATTTGAATTTGAATATGATTATTGAAAATGCGTGAGAAAATGTATGAAATGCAATTGTATTAAGTTAATTTTTTCATCTTTTTATCTCAATATAGTGAGTACTATGTTTTTAATTTTATGTATATATTTCTACCTTGCACACATACACCAACAACCTTGACTCACATTAACAAACCGAAAATCTTAACCTAACAAAAAAACCCAATCAAAATCTAACTGTATTCGACTTTCCATCACCAGCATACAGCAGCAGCAGCAGCAGCAGCATATTTCCCCGCGATTTTCACCGTGCAGTGCGCCTCGAGGGCACGCGGGGTGTGGCAACACAGCCAGCGATCACCAGGTGCCCGCCCGTCGCGTAGACAGGCGTGGAGTTTGCAATTCTCCCCCCTCTCCCCCCTCCACCCACTTTTACTTTTACGCTCGCTCGCCCTGCGCCATCCGATAGATTACAACGATCGACTAGGAACGGAGCGCACGGCCGCGCGTTTGCTGCCTCACATAACGGCACTTTGAGCGATTTTTTTCCCCTACGGATTTTGTTTTTTGTAGCGAGATGTGGAGTTGTAGTACGTACGCCTGCCTGGGTGCTCTGCGCCCGTATGCGTTCTCTTTTCTTTTGCGCTATTATGCACGAGTGACGTAATACGAAGTTTTATTGAGTGGTTCTGTGGTTTGTTGTGGTTGATTTTACTAGATGTATGATGTGGATTAATATACGTGAATGGTAGGGAGTAATAGGTGATTTTAATAGCAGATTAACAAGCATATATTAATTGTGTGAGATGTTTATATTATTAACATGATACAAAAAATTCCGAACTCATTATATTAAAATATTACGGCTTTAGGTTGTAGTTCTGCATTAATTTTTATTAATAATATCGACGTTTTGACGTACTGAATGTACATTTTCAACAGGGAAAATGATACAGAGTATATTTACAGTAAATAAACAGAACATAGAAACAAGTTACTACGTAACAAAATACAAGTAAATTAAATTTTATTTAAATCAGAATGTCTTCACACTGATTGATGTTATCTTTTTCTTTATGAATTTCTATAGCTTCTCTTATCAATCTACTGTTATATTGCAATTATTACAATATCTTCAAATTTTTTTATTTAACATTTAAACTTTAATAGTATATTACTTTACGAGGAGTAGAAAACGATAATTATTAATAAGTCTAAACCATCCAAGTAAATCTGTTATTGCACAACTTGCGTTAGAAAATATTCATGATGTAAAATTCGATGATACTGTAATAATTGCAAGACCCATTAATATAACAACAAATTTTTATGAGAAACAATAGAAATTTATAAAGAAAGAGGTAACATCAATCACTATGAAGGGCCACTAATTTAATTAGAATTTAGTTACTAATTACCTAGTTACCTAGTAACTTGTACCTATATATGTTCTGTTTATTTACTGTAAATACTTTTGAAAACAAAAAACTTTTTTTCAAAGGTTGCCATTTTGTCCCGAAAAAATATTTGTAGAAAAAATTATTCAAAAAACAGATAATATATACTTCAACTGGGCAGGAGTTATCATTGTTACCGCTCAACCGTCCGGTTTTGCAAAGCTTCGAATTTTCTACGGAAGTAAAAATAATTTTTTTTTAAAAAAGTTCAAAGTCTATTCTTTCACCCTCAGTATATCTTTTATAGTTTAGCAGAAAAAAATTTATAAATTTAGTTGATTTTTTTTAGGTTGAGAAAGGTAGGTATATACCTCATTAAAATCAGTTTTAATTAATACCGGTTTTAAAACAAAGTAAACCTTATAAGAATAGGTCTAAACAAATAAACTGAAACACACAAAAACTGAGCTTGTGGTACAAGCCAATTATTTTAAACGTAATATCTATGCTAAAATATTATACAAATTTACATCAATTTCCGACAGTGCATATCAAATTATTCAAATTCATTCAAATGATATTGCACCTTGCAAAATGCAAAAATATTTTTTCATACAATTACAAAACTAGAAAATGTTACACATAATACAAGTACACTGTAAAAAAAGTTGCAATTTTACATAAAAACCACAGTAAACAAATTACATATTATTTCAGCAAAACGATGGTTTACATACATTTTCTGTAAAAATAATATGTTACTGTTAATAATTATGTAAAATTACACAAAAATTTATATTACATTTTTTACAGTGTAAACTGTAAAAAAAAATGCCATTTTATATAAAAACTATAATAAAAATTATATATTATTTTAGGAAACCAGTATACCTAAATTTTCTGTAAAAATTATATAATTCTGTAATTTTAAGTAAAATAATTAATTTATCATATTACTCGTATATATGTTTTTTTTTTACCAATAAAGTAAATAATTACTTACCAAAAAAGTAAATAATTACTTACATAAATGTACGTATTTTTTTTATTTATATAATAAAATAATTTTTCTGGTGTAAATCAGTTGCTCCAGGTTTTCATATAAAATTACTGATTTTTTTTACAGTGTATCCTTTAATAGATTCTGTAACATTTAACAATGTAATTTATAACATGAAGAATAAGTAAAAGTATCTAAACAACCTTGTTTTATATCTCTGACATATATTGTCAAACTAACAAAATTAGATATTAAAAAAAAAACAAACAAAACAGAAACACTGTCGAAACATGCAAGTCATTCCGTAACAAAATTCAACAAACAATATTTTGTATCACAACTTTTTACGAGGATATATAATGTAATTTTACGCTTAAATTAAATTGCCTTAGTGTTGGCTGTCCTTTTACTTATTTCCTCGACAAAAAATTACGAAAAAATTTGAAATTAATTATATTTGATTTGTACGAGTTCTAAATTGCTAGTCTACATCAAATAATTTAAAATAAAACGGTTGTAGGTTGTAGTTCTGTATTAATATTTATTAATAATGGACGTACTTAATTTAGGTACTCATGATTATTAATAAATATTAATACAGAACTACAACCTGAAGTCGTTTTATTTTAATAAATAAATTTTGAATTTTTTTTACAATGTTATTATTTTACTATATTGTTTATATAAAAAAATGTCATCATGTTACTAGTACAGTAATGAGAACATTATTATACAGTAATTACTGTATACACTACTGGTGACAGCACTAAACATGACTACTCGGCCAAATGTATTTAATCTCAGAACTGCAAAAAGAAGCTGTATTTTAGGTTACAGTGTTTTTGCTTAAATCGCCATTAATTTATTTTGAGGAACTAATTAAATTATTAGTTAATTTTTAAATGAAAAAAAATGCATTGACTTTGCTGGAGTTTGAATCCGGGACATTTTGCAACTGCGCCACAAGATTACAACGACAAAGTAAAACATTTACTATATTTTGACTGGTCATGATAAATTCAAGAATTAATCCAGTCAAGTACATCACATGATGTGTCTAAAAAGAAAATACTATATCCTAATATAATACGCCATGTGTAATTAAGAATGTTATAAAAAAGTTCTATTTTATTTTAATCGGACAAGCAATTAAAGTCGTTCTGTACAGTTTCTTTTTAATCAAACAAAATTGTTTTAATAATAATAATTGATGCGAATAATTTTTTCACGCCGAATTAAGTTAGGTTAGTATACTTTTCTTTCAAGATATCCGATACGTTATTTGTACGTCCGGTATGTTAAAAGGTTTAACTATGACGAGATGGAGAAAAAAATTATCTATAGCCAAGCAAAGAAGACCTACTTCTGTATTTGGTATACCGAATTTCGTAATATTATATTTAATAATTCGGTGCAAGAATTTTTGGAACTGTTAACTTGTGTGGTCCAGATTTTAATACGCTGCATCTAATTTTCGTTTTATTTTTTAAATTAAGTTTCGTTACGCTAATTTAAAATGAGCACGGAACAGATTTGTAAAAATACTAACACGGGTTTGTTATCGAAATGAATTTATTTATGTCATTCTGTTTTTGCTTATTATCAAAATTTGCATAAAAAAAACTTACTCGTACTACGATAATATTTGTAAATTGTTACTAAAAAAAACTATTAAAATGACAATAATTAGTAGTTTTATCTGTATATGTAAATACAGTTAAGTTTTTAATGACAGTAAAAACTAATTTTAAATTACAAATTTAAATTTGCACGTGTTGAAATGTCTATAATGTTGCAATTTTGTTTGCATCTTGTAAGTCTCTTAACAATACGAGATATTGTTTTTCTTTAAGCTTATCATAATAATAATATTATGTTATCATATGTTGAAAGAGGTCATGTTGCTAGTACTATAATGATATTATTATACAGCAGTTAGTTACTATATACAACACTGATGGCAGCACCAAACATAACTACTTCTTCAAGTGTATTTCATCTGACATCTTTGTCAACTCAACAGTCATGTTAAGTTAAATTAAGTTAATTGACAGTTGCATTGTTTATTTTCGCTTGAATTTAAATTTGGTTATTGAATATGTGTAAAGAAGTGCAAAAAATGCAATGTGCAACGTCCAATATGATCAGAAACTGCATATTCGACCAAAGAAACACGGTCAAGTGTATTTAATTTGACTTCTTCGACGGCTATGTTAAAACAAATGCATTGTTTATTTTCGCTTGAATTAGAAGAAGCATAAATGCAATGTGCACCGCCAGATTTGTCAGAAACTGCATATTCTATTTTATTTAATATGTCTGACGGTCATATTAAAAATTAAGTCAAATTAATTGACAGTTGCATTGTTTATTTTTGCTTGAATTTGGATTTGATTATTGAACATGTGTGAAAAAGTGCAAGAAATGTAATTTAGAAATAGGCTCACTTGCGTACGTGTCAGATGCGTTCAAACATTATTTAGTATCACTTGCGTACAAATAAAGGTCGGCTCAAGCCCAGGTAGTGAAGGTACTTAGGCCGAATGTCAGATGCGTACAGCGATTTTACAAATAATCAAATTAGTATACAATTTTAATATTGATCAAGTTTATATTTAGTGATTTAAATGGTCTCCCAAAATTAAAAGGTAACCTAACCTAACCTAGCCAATCATTTGCGCCAGTCGTCATTTGCGCCGATGAGATAAGCGCCTACATTGAATAATAACATAACTAAATCTTAAACCTTAACCTAACCTACACTAAGCCAACAGTGGCACAAATTATAGGGTTTCGTGGCGCAAATGATATACCACTGTTGACGCAAACGATAACTCGACATTTCCCGAACGTCTGTACGCATCTGACACTCGGGCTAAGTGTCTTCACTACCTGGATTTGAGCAGACCCTTATTTGTACGCAAGTGATACTAAATAATGTTTGTACGCATCTGACACGTACGCAAGTGACACGGCACTGTAATTTATAAAAAAAAAATACAAAAAAAAAGGATAAGTAATTGCCCATTTATGTGAGAAATTATTTGCCCTTACTTCTCGTTATTTTTTTGCTCTTCTATTAGTGTAAAACGTTACATATTTTAAAATAATGTTACTCTTTTACACATTAAAAAAAAGTTTACATTATACATAAAAAACCATAGAAAAAAATTACATATTATTTCAGTAAAACGATGGGTTAGATTAAATTTCTGTAAAAATAATATAATTTTGTAATTTTAAATAAAATAATTAATTTAACATATTATATATGTTTTTTTATTAAAACAATAAGTAATTGTTTACATAAAATATACCTATTTTATAATATATATAATATAATAATTATCTTCAAAATATCTGTAAATAATATTAGATACATTTTGTAAAAATACTGATGTTGTTTGTGTGTAAAACATATTAAATTGGTGTATATTAGTTGCCTCAGATTTTTATATAAAATTTCCGAATTCTTTTTACAGTGAACAATAAAATTTTGAACACTATATCTGCATATTACGTTTTTAAATAGTTTCATATTAAGTACGATTTAGTATCTACATAGATTAGTTGTCGGCGGCTTGGTTTCGTAAAAGGTGTGCAAAGTATAGAGAGGGGGGTGGGGGTTCCCCTCCTAATTGGTGATTTTAGCACATCCCACCTGCATTGCACGTCAGCCAATAGAGTCTACCTGTGGTAACACAGGCCTCGGATTCTAATCGTTATGCCAGAAAGGAAAAGTGTGTATGTGTGTGTTTGTGTTTATGTTTGGTGGGCGCAGTGCGTGAGTTCATATACCAACTAAACATTTTCTCTTTAACACTACTTAACTTATAGTAGTGTTGGGTAGTTGGAGTTATTTGATGTTGGCCAACCTCGCACGTGTTAAGAGAGAGTATTCTAAACGCAAACGAGCTAATAGGCTTTGTTTTGCCTCTTTACGTAAGAATATGCAAAGTGGAAGTGGAGAGAATTAATCTTGTACAATTAGATGATTGGGAGTTAATATTATTTAAAATAACAAAAAGCTTTAGGATTAAGTTCTGTAGATATTTTATTTAGAAATCGAATTTTTCCGATACACTTTACGTATTTTTTGTATATATTTTCTTGATGATATACTTAGGGTATACTTTAAAAAAATTCGATAATTTAGCGTAAATACCTGGTGCAACTGATTTACACCAGTTTAATATGTAAATTTAAAAACGTCACAGAATTTTTTTTACATTTTATTCATATAAAATACGTATACTATACCTTTACTTACTTTATATGACATAGTAAATTAATAATTCTATTTAAAATTACAAAATTATATTATTTTTAAATAAAATTTATCGTTTTGCTAAAATAATATGTAGGTAATATTTTTATTATGGTTTTTATGTAAAATAGCAACTTTGTCGGAACGACCGTCGATTTTTAAATAAAATATATGCAGAACTTTAATATAATGATAATAATTGAGTTGAAGGACCTTTGAATATATTAATTTAATTTCTTCTTAAACAGGGGTGTAGGTCACGTTGTTTTTTTAAATAAAACTACTTGAATTTTATTTTACATGCTACTAGTTTCGGTACTACCGAAGAAGGTACGCGGTAGTACCGAAACTAGTAGCATGTAAAATAAAATTCAAATAGTTTTATTTAAAAAAACAACTTGACCTACACCCCTGTTTAAGAAAAAATTAATTTAATATAATGAGTTCTGAAATTATTATTTTTTTGCTGTTAATATACTGTATTTGTAAATTAATGAATACTTATTGAATACTATACTAAAGTTACTTAATCTCGGATACTTGGTAAAGTCAGAATTAAATTTTAAAAACTTTAGTAATTTTTCTCTCGGAAAAAAATAAAATCACATGACCATCTTTAGCACTAAATAAACCTATTGTGAAAATTACATCAAATTCGATGGAGGAGTTGAGATAACAAAATTTTAACTGACTACCGAGCAAGCGAGCGAGCGAACAAGCTGACGACGCACCCACATGCACCCTCATAAGCTAATTGTAAGTTCAGATTCGTCATCATAGAAGCCTTATGAAGAATTTCTACATATTTTGTTTTAATTATTTACAATGTTAGAGACACTATACCGAACACTATACCCCTTTTCCTTTCAGTCAAAGTGGTAATAAAACAAAAATCTAAGATATTGATATAAAATCGATTCTAATAAAATCAAACATTCAAATATACAAAACAAATAACTAGCATATAATTTAATAATGTTGTAAGTATATGTACATTATAAATTTTATGTTTTCCGGTACATCTACAATGATTTTGTTTTTATTAATAATACATTCAGCGTTATTGTTTCTAATGTAATTAAAACGTGACATTTAGCAACTGACAATTTTTAGTAGGTATCACCAAGGCCAGAACGCTCTCTTAATTCAAAATTATCTAATAAAATTCGAAAGAATTTTAAACTTAATTAAATCAAAGATCAAATAAGATATAAAAATTTATTAACTCTAAAATAAATAAATCGTCTCAACAAAAATCGAAAAATAAAATTTTATTACTTTTCACCATTTATAGGTATTATCAAATAGCTTCTGCCGTTGATTAATATTTTATAAAATCACAAAAAAACTGGATTTTTTTCCTAATAAATGCTCTAGTTTAGTGAGCAAATTTGCATAATTTTATGTTGAAAAACTAGTTATTTAATCATTTAATTAGATGCGTATTATTAAATAAAGACATATAATATGCAAACAGTTATATTAATATATATATATATATATATATATATATATATATATATATATATCGATCTTAAGCATTTAATTTGTTTTTGAGTAAAATACGAGTATATATATTTAAAAAAACTGTTTATTAAGTTCGTAAAATATGTTTTAATTATTTCACATATTTGAGAATCCATTGATATATATGATAAGCATAATACTGTTTAATTTAGTTTGAAAAATTAATGTAAGTAATATTATATTATGTTACGAGGAGCAGAAAGCGAACTTTATTGTGTTGAGTTTAGATATTTATGGTCGAAGCAGAGCCTTTGCGAAATATAAGAAAAGCATTCTGCTCTGAGTAATAGTGCTAATTTTCTTCAAGCGTTCAAAACGAAACTAAGCTAAAAATAAATTAAAGTACCTACCAAGTACCTTTAACCTTACTAACAGTTCTTAAGTGATTTGTGAGAATTAATATTTCTTTTGTCAAACATAATTTCTGATAAATCTAGCGATGTATTGCATTTTTAATAATCAAATTCAATTCATAAAGCAATTTAATTTTAATATAATTAGTTCTGAAAGGTTTTTTTTACAATATTATTTTAGATTGAATTAATTAAATTAACTCAATTAAATTATATAATATTTTTATCTAAAATAAAATATGAATCATAAGCTATGATTAATAATTCTCTAAAACAAAGTGTTGAAATACATAAATAAAATTTATCATAAAATTTTCAATGTTTTTAAAAGACTTTTTATACTAAAATAAACATCCGAAAATATTCATAATAAAACAATAAAATAACCTTTTTCTTAATTTTAATAGCCAAAACTGCTGTTTTCACAGCCTACTATCCATTAAATTAAGTAATAATACTTAGTTGTTAAGGACGTAATAAAGATATATAAGAAAATTTAATATTCACTTAACCTAATATTAACAATAAACTACATTGACCTATATTAAGTTTAGATAATCAAAACAAAAAATCATTATAAATAAAAAAATTTATAGCAATTTTATGCAGAAATAATGCCAATTTTCCATATAAGTTTTTTTTGCTTGTTAAATTTTATGATCCGTTAGTTTCACGCAAGCGCAGGTGAAATGTAGTTGTCAGTTGTTTCTTGTTATTATTGCAATTTTAAACAAAGAAATAACGCAACTAATTCAAAACTAACTAGATCCTGTTTACTCAAATATCAACAAAGTTGCCGGTCGCGTTTGTTCAAAAGTATTATTTGAAATCTGATACGAAAACCATATGTGGAGTTTATGTTTTTCAATATGACTAGTTTGGAGATAAAATTTAGAATATTTTATACTTTTTTGGTAGTGTATGATAATAGAAATTTTTATGTTAATTTTTTAATTATTTTTATGATAACTAAATTGGTTTCTATTTCATTTTTATTATGCTATCAATAATTTTGAAGTAGATAAACAAGGTATTTTCATTGAGATGTTGAAGTTTTAATTTTTTTTTTGCCACTTTTAATCGCAAACAATAATTTATCCAACAAGTGTATAAAATAGTGCATTATTTCACGAATAGAAAATTTTATCATACAAGCCGCAGGCAAATATGGCAATCCCAGAATAGAAACAAGTTACTAGTAACTTGAAATAAAACAGCTTTAAGTTATAGTTTTGCACTAATATTCGTCGAAAAAAATAATACAAAACTTAAACCTAAAGCCGTTTTATTTTAATATAATGAGTTCTGAAAGAATTTTTACCATGTTACTAGTAATTTATTTTTTTGTTTTATTTATTTACTGTAACTAATATTTTGTATAATTTTCCTTGAAAAAGGTGTACATTGAGTACGTCAAAATGTGAAATATTAATAAATATTAATAGATAACTACAAACTAAAGCTGTTTTTTTAAATATAGTATTATATTTTATTAATTGAATACAATACATTTATTTTGTCTGTGTTTTTCAGTCAAATAATATACGTATTTTTTTCATATAAACTTCTGTTATGTTTGAGACTAGATTAGATATGAAAGATGGCAAAATAATTTAATTTCGATTCAAAAGCCCTTGTCAACGTACAAGTGAGTGTGATGTTACTTAAAATTTGGCAAAATGCTAAAATACATTACACATTTGAAAATTTGATGTAAAAAATTTCAATTTGTGAATATATAAACCAATATTTTAAACATAAAACTTTAATATACAACATGTTTCGTAAAAGCCTGAAGATTACTATAACAAACTTCATAGTTATAAACTCAAAACTGTTACAAAATGTTTGACGTGTAAATATTGTATAGAGACTTTTATACCAAATATTTTGATCAAACGCTAACTATATCATTTCTGGAACTGTATACATTTTTTGGTTTTTATGTTATAATTATTTTGTATAATGAAAAGAGTTTGTGCCACACTTTTTTGAGTACATGGCGTGATTGTGTATGTATGTATGTATGTATGTATGTATGTATAATGGTTACCTTTTAAAAGGTTTTTTTTATTTAACGAATACAGTTTTTACTGTTTTTCTGCGAATTGTAAAGTTAAACATTCTATTGTAGCTCTCTAATGATAATAAAACTTATATCGAAAGCTGGGATAGTATTTCAATTGAGTTTGACTTAGCAAATCCCTAACAGACTGTTTTTAACCCACAAATTTTTTTAATTTATATATATATATATATATATATATATATATATATATATATATATATATATATATATATATATATATATATATATATATATATCATATAAATGCTCTATTTACATTAAGGTTACAGATGCATAAACACATCAAAAAAACTGTTCAAGATTTTCAACTCAAGAGATTCGTCCTTCATGCTCGCGTCAAATGTCACAATATTAATTATTTACGAAACCTTAACCGACAGAGAGTATTTCCCTATGTATGTATGTATCTACGTGTAACTGACATGATATTTAAAAACGAAAAATTCTCACATACATATACGTTGCGCTGTTCGCATAAACTTGAAATGTAAAATTTTATAAAATATATCAGAAAAGCGTAGTGAAATAGTGACTAATACGACACATTACGCAGTTTTGAGAGCAGTTTTATATATATATATATATTATTTTGTATCAGGTTTCCTGATGAAGACGAGAGTTGAGTCTTGTCGAAATGTTAATTATAAATAAATTTCAATACAGAACTTAAACCTAAAGCAATTTTAATTTAATCTAGATTAGATAATAGATATTAAATTTTAAATTTATCTAAGCAAGATAAAACATTACAATTTTTAATCTAGATGAATTCTCTAGATATAAATCCCAATACTGACTGTGGCAAATAAAAAAAAATCTCAATTTTGATCAAGATGGCGTGTTCGTCACTGTTCTACTGTGATTCACATATATAAGTGTGGTAAGCTGAACTGACCATCTGTGAAAAAGAAAAACATACAGTTGACATTTCACTGCACTACGTAATAATCTACATTGAAGCTGGTGTCGGTAACTGCGTAACCTGTACTACCGGTACGAGTTTAAGTACGAGAAGAGTATTTTTTTAATTCTTAAATGTCATGCGGTTATGATTATTATTATGGGTGACAGAATTTTGATATGTTTATTTAACAGATTAATTTTTACTGGTCTGAATTGTTGATATTTTAAAGTGTGAAAATAGTAAATTATGTTACGAGGTGTAGAAAACAATGATTATTGTGTTGGTCAAAGATATTTGTGATCGACGCTGATAAATAATATAAGCATAATATATATTTTTAAATTTTGAGTATTTTCTCAAAAATTTGACAATAGTGTCAGATATTAAAAATTATATAATTTATATGGGCACTAATATAATCTTTGGTAAAAATTTGATTAATCTTGAACAAAAAGTAAAACTAGAATTAAATTTTAAAAATTTTAGTAATTTTTTCTTGAAAAGTTGATAATATTGTATATTAGTGAAATTATTTTATATATATATATATATATATATATATATATATATATATATATATATATATAATTCATGTTGGGACTAGAAGAATCTTTTGTGAAAATTTTATTAAAATCGGATAAACAATGTAGCCATAATAAATTTTTAAAAACTTTAGTAAGTTTTTTCTCAAAAAATTAGCATTACCGACCATGACCACATAACCATATTGGGTTCTAAATAAACCTATCCTGAAATTTTCATTAAAATCGGTTGAACTTTCTAGGAACAATTGAAGTTTAAAAATTTTGCCTGACAAGCGTGTGAGCGAGCAACTTGACAATTCACACTCATACACTCTTACAAACTAAGTTCAGATTCGTCATCTAGAAGCTATGAGAAGAATTTCTATATAATTCTTATAAATTTTTGAAAATGTTATGGACACCTTTTAGTCCTTTCAATCAAAGTGGTAAAAAAAAACTAAAAAACTTATCCATTTAGGTATTCATTTACACAGTAATAATCTTTATTAAATTAAAAATTGTTTTAGCTCAAATTTTGAAACAAATCAGATTTAACACTATTTTTTTTATAGAAGTTGATAATTTTTTGTAAATAATAATACCAATGTGTTTCGATTAACAACAGATTGATAAAAAAAGAAATTAAAATTTATAAGAAAATCACTATGAAGTTAAATACAATTTGGCTTCCATTATTTGAAAATCAAAATTTTTTTATGATCTAGTCACTTATTTGTTACCTAGTAACTTGTTTCTATGATCTGTTATTTATTGTTATGTTATTTAAATCAGTTTATCCTGATAAAGACGAACGTTAAGTTTCGTCGAAACTTTGATTATAAATTAATTTGAATACAGAACTTGAATCTAAATCAGTTTATTTTATAGAATGAGTTCTAAAAGATTTTTTACTATATTAATATGTTTTGAATTAAATGTTGTTAAATTTAAACAAGATTTAGGAAAAACTAAATTATTTACCTTTTAATAATAATACATGTTAAAATTAATGACAGTGGTATTAAACCATATCAAATCAAAATCATCCACATAACAACTAATAACTCAAAGTGGGCGATTATAAACAATTGTCAAGTTCAACTAATGTTGTTAATTCATTCAATATTCCGAATGTAGAATAAAGTTTGTCGTGCGCTGCATTACATAAACTTGTTCCGTTTTAACCTAACCTGATGTCAAAGTGATGAATGAGAGTTATATTTAAATTAAGCAACTTTTAGTAACGCTTTAATATATATGTATAATACGACCGAATAATATCCAATGTAAACAGATGTTGATTTGGAAATATAAATATTTTTTCATTGTCGGTCATAATATTATTATTATTATAGTATATGTACTGAAGATGTATGTGCAAACAGAGACAGTTAAATTTATTGAACAGAAAAAAAAACTGGTTATGCATTAAAAGAATACATTACAATGATTATTATTACATGTTTATGGATATTAAAATGATTTAAATGTGCTATAAATCTATAATTTCTTAGAGCTAAGTATTTTCAATTTTATTTATTCTTTAGATAAGTAATATTCATTTGTGAATGGTATAAAAGCAATCTTTTCTTCGATGACACTAAGAATTTTACAAATATTCTAATTTCGCAGTGAACTAATATATGACAGTAAAAAATCTTTCAGAAATCATTATATATAAAAAAAAGTACGTTGATTATTAATGAATATTTATATAGAACTTAAACCTAAAGTTTATTTTTTTTCATATTATTAATACATACATAATTATGTAAAATGGTAGTGTAGAACAAAATTTTTTCTATTTAAGTAGAAATTAATTTCCTCAAAACATTTCTGTCCAGACAAGCAACTTTTGTTTTATCTACATTTGTGATAATTCTTACATATACTCTTTTATTTTTAATAATTAATAATAATAACGATTTCAATGAAAAAAATATATAATTATAACATTAAAACCTGTATTTTTAAACATATGTATATCTATATTAAATATGTCATTTGAGTATTTATGATTTCGTAATATTTACATTAATATTCTGGTATTTTGCCTACATAATAAGTTATAATTTATAAAATCACATAAAAATGTTATATTATACATGAATAAATCATTAAAGCTACAAAATTATTGCAAAAAAAATCCGTGCAAAAAAAATTAATAAAGTTACTAATTAGAATATCTAATTATGCAATTGACAAATTAAAATTAGATAATTTATCAGTTTAATTAAGTATTTATATAAACTTTACTTTCTATATTATTTATTCATATATACGACTAATAATATTAAGATTTGATATCAATAATCTATAGAAAAATAATAAGGTTTTTTAAAGAATAACATTACTATAAGTTATCCTAGTATTCTGTATCATTCTATAAACTTTTTTAGTTCTATAGAATTCTTTGTCATTTTCTAACGTATATAATTTTCTAATTAAAATAGGACAAAAAGTTATATAGTACTATACCGTTTATATATATATTAGAATGTTCGTAAAAAAAAATTCCAGTAAGGCTAAAATCGATAATTTTACATCGAAAAATCATCAGAAATAATATTTTTTGCTTGATTTTACGAAAGTGACAGGTTCCTCTACGTCTACACAATTGAAATTTTCGAAAAACGCGTGTTAATACGTAAATCGTTTACATATATCGATAATTAGTTATCAAAGATTTTTAAAGACATCATTTTAAACATCTGAAACATCTATGCATTTTATAATATTTCTTTATAAAAAAATACAAAATTACTTCCTAAAATACAGACCAGCTCTTTCTGAACTAGTCTGTATTTATCACAGCCAACTCTAATCTTTATTCACGCTTGCTCGAATAATTTATCACACCAAATTTACGGTAAGAGCATAAATATTTTTTATCCGTCTGCAAATGCGTAAAACAAAAATTGTTTTTTTCAATTTGCATTTCAACAAATTTAATAGAAAACGCTATAAAACGTTATTTCTAACAATAACTCTACAAAAAACTCGATTTAAAATGTGGTTTTTGTTTATTTGGTAGAAAGTATCAGTTACTTCCATTATTTGGTTTCATAAAGATTTTTGAATTGTCTGCAAAGTTTTTTATTCTCGATTCAAGTGGCCGATGATAAAAACGAAAATAATGTGAAATCTAATTAAAAAAATTTCTGACGCTTTCATCGCTTAATGAGAATTTATAGATCTAGTTTGAAGAAATCATAACGTTTGTTTACTGATTAAAAAAATTTCGTTCTTTACTCCGGAATTTACGACTAGTTTTTTAGACAGTTACTATCGTAAGAACTAAACATCTTTTTTGATTAGTAAAATAACACATATAGGAAGTATTTTTGTATTATTTTTGTCTGGATAAATTTTAGTTTTTTAATTAAAAGTTATGGTATTTATTATATAAGTTATAAAGTTTAGAAAATTAAGAAATTATTGTTTTTGTAATTAATTTTTTACTGCAAATAAATATTATTTTTTTTACACTAATAATTAATATTTATAATATGCTATAAATAAAAATTTGTGGTTTTATTTGAAATAGGTGAAAAATAATTTGCTGTTTATAGTTTAGAAAAAATTATAGTAGTTAAAGTTTTGGGTGCTTTGTTTCTAGTAACTTGTTTCTATATTCTGTTAATTCACTATAAATGTGAATTGTATCAGTTTTTCTGATGAAGACTGACGTCGAGTTTGTTGATGATTAATAAATATTAATAAAGAACTTAAAACCTGAAGCTGTTTTATTTTGTAAATAGGTTTACTATTTAACCATTACACACTAAATAAAATTATGTAATTTTACCTACAAACCATAAGACACTATGATGCCTAGTATTTCTAGGTATAATTACTCAACTGCTGTAATTTTACATAATTGTTTAAAAATACATAATATCAGAACTATTACAAACATTATATGTAAAACAATATTACCAACGGAATGGAAAAATACATATATATGTAATATTACAGTTTTTTTAGTTAAATCTCTTCTAGTGAACTTACAGAAATTTGCGGTCAATAATTTTCCATAAATAGGTCAAATTTGTTTAGTTCTGTAATATTATTGTTGGAATAATTATACAGTCTGTTTCAGAGTAAGTGTCTTATTTTTTTTAGCCACACTATGTGTACTACTTTCAAAATATTTGGCAGTAATATGTTTTAGGACATTTTCTACACGATGGTGATATCAGAATTTCAATTGGACGAATTATTTCAAAATGGCGACTTTCAACTGTTTTTTTTTTTTTAATTGGATGCCATAATTTTTTTTTTATTATTGAGATCTTAAAAACATTTTTTTTACGATAGTATTTCGTTTTTTTTTAAAAATTATTTTTTTCCCTATTAAAAAGCAAACTAACATTTTAATCTAGTAGCGCATAAATGTGTTACACTCGATGTTATTTTTGTCCAAATATCAAGTAGCGGCAGATAAACTAGTAGTCAAACGTCAAACACGACCATTGGACGACGTTTCAATTTATGTATTGAAAAAGAAGAAAAACATTTCGAGCATTTTTTGTAAATACCTAATTATTATTTGATGTAAATTTTAATTTTCAGTTTAAAAAAATAGATGTTTATTACAAAATAAAGTTTAATTGTTTTTTTTTTGTGTCTACTGCTACTTGATATTCTAACAAAAATAACATCGAGTGTAACACATTCATGCGCTACTAGATTAAAATGTTAGTTTGCTTTTTGATAGGGAAAGAAATGAATTTTTAAGAAAAACTAAATACTATCGTGAAAAGAATGTTTTTAGGATCTCAATAATAAAAAAGAAATTATGGCATCCTATTTTAAAAAAAAGTTGAAAGTTGCCATTTTGAAATAATTTGTCCAATTAAAAATCTGATTTCATCATCGTGTAGAGAATGTCATGAAACATATTACTGCCAAATATTTTAAAAATAGTACCCATAGTGTGGCTAAAAAAAAAATGATGCCCTTATTCTGAAACAGGCTGTATACATTTGGAAATTTACATAAAGGATTTATTTTATAATTATTACAGATATTAATATGCAAGCTGTAATTTTACATAATTTAAGAAGTCATATCAACAATATGTAATTTTACATTAAGTATGTGATACAATTTGCAGAAAGTAAGCAATTTTACATACTTATTAAATCATTTTTACTTACTTTATATGATCATTATAAATTATGTAAAAATTATAAAATTTTGAGGTAGAAATACAGAATATTTATAGCAATTTATAGTTTTTTTACAGTGTAGATATAAAACCATCCTTTCTGCGCCCATCGTTAAAAATCTTCACAAACCAATCAATCGCAAATCGTAAATAAACTAGCATTATCCTTTTAAAATGCCAAACGATATAGTTGACCAGTACACGCTTGACTCTCTGCACTTCTCTTCAATACAACAACACATTTCCTACGGACACATCTAATCGCAATTCGCTTGCACAAGAAAAGGTTTTGTTCGGAAGACCTCGAGCGGAATAACGCTATACACTCTAGTCTAGCTGCTCTCTGGAGCCGCGCGCGTCTATAAATTTATCCATTGACCACGCCAACGGTACAGAGCTCGGCTGCAGCAAAAACATTTCGTACAATAGATGCCTCAAGGTTCTTTTCACTGATTTATGATACATTTTTAATCGACCGCCATTACATATACTAGTTCAATTTCATACTGGAAGCGATTAGCTGAAGTGATACTGTGGAAGATTTAGCTGAGTAACTGGAATAGTTTGTGTTGTGATTGTAAATATTTGTCGATTTACGTTATGTTGATATAGTTTTATTTTTTTGTATGATATTAACTATGTAAAATTTGATGTAAATGGATTAATAAAAAAATATTACATATTTTCTGCACGTGTTTAGTAACTAGAATATAATGATAATATAAATCAATGTTTTTATATTATTTCGTTTTTTGGAAAACGAGGAACTAATATATTTGATATATGCAAAATTTATTACCTGACTGTCACAGATAGAGAGGGAGGTATTGTAATCATACCAATTTCAACTATTTAAGATTTTTACAGATAAACACGAATAGGTTTTATAATAAATATAAACTATTTGTGTGGTGTCAATCTGTTTGTGGACATATATATGTTAAACAGATTTTTGATTCTTTTATATTTAAGTTTTGAAAGTTATTTTTATGCATTTTATGAATATTTTGCAACAAAATACTTAAGAAAAACAAATATTGTCCACTTTTATTTAACCGTTTGAAACCAAGCAGCGATTTTGCGCTCTTCTGTTACGCTCGAAATTTGCCAGCTCTCTAGCAAGCTCAGTTTCTGTCGATGTCCAACTTTACGGCTAGCGTTCCGTTTTAAGTAAAAATAAAATTGAAGTAATATTACATTTTGTAAGTGTAAACTTTTTATTCTTATGAACAACAATTACTATAATAATATAATTAACTAAATAATGTAGAATAGAATAGAAAATAAGACAAGCGCAAAAGCGCTCTTTGGCACTTTTGGATGGGGAAAAAGAAAAAGTATTTTTGATGCGAGTTAACAATTTTTTTTATAAAGTTTCATATTTTTCTATTTTAAGAATTTTGTAGCGATGAGGCTAAGATATATACAAATATTAATATGATTAATCAATCGCCATAAACTAATTTATAATTAGTTTATTTGGTAAATAAATCGGTAAAATTTTTCAAATTTGTTTAATAAATTAATTGTAATATCTATATAATATATAATTGTAAACTGTCAACGTAATATAATTTATGTTTTCATCAGTGTTGGTCACAATAAATTTTCTACCCATGATCTAGCTAAATATATATCCTGTATTGCACAAATTTTTATTACAAATTATATAAAAAAAAAAAATAAAAAAAATTAAAGTAATTATTTGAAATTGGCATGATAAAATATTTTTGTTAAAAAATTTTCAGAACTAAAATTTAGCTTTCTATAATTAAAAATTTATAAAATTTTGTGATCTAGTTCAGTGAGGGCAAACCTTTTGAGCTCGGTGTGTCAAAATTTTGAAAAATTGAAACATAATTTTCGTGGCGTGTCGGGTTTCAGAATTAAATTATTAATTATTATTAACGTAAGTAATAATATTATTATTAATAATCAACTTTGGCCGTTATGAGAGACAAATATTTAAATTATAAAATTTTTTATCTTTAAAGATACGTATCACCAAAAATGAGCTCGCGTGTCAGCACTGACACGCGTGTCATAGGTTCGCCATCACTGATCTAGTTACTTGTATTTTGTGTCGTTTAGTAACTTGTTTCCACGTTCTGTTTATTTACTATAAATGTCATTTGTATTATTGTTCCTGATGAAGATATACGTTGAGTATATCAATTATTAATAAATATTAATACAAAACAACCTAAAACCGTTTTATTTGAATATAATGAGTTTTGAAAGATTTTTTACTATGTTATAACCAAATATCTCTTTCCCAATAACATCACATTCCAAATCTTTTATCTAAACAAAAACTACACCAACAATTCGAATTTTTATCTACGAACAAGCGAACCAACTCAATCTCTCCGTTCGAACATTTCTATCAGTGTCCAATCCCCCGATATACCGATTGGGAATGGGTAGCACGTGGGCGCCTAAGATTATCTCCACTCGTCGCTGCCGTCCAGGAAGACGATTTCCATTTGTACACAGTAGGCGGAATATCGCCAGTCAAACGGACAAGAGAGTCCGATACTAGCTCGAGCTATAAATTTTCAAATCGTCTCAATCTATTTCTGCGCTGCTGCTGTTGCTTCGATGTCCTGGCCACTACGAGCGTAAATCATCGTCATTGTCGACGGGGGGATTACTAACTTGGCCGGTTTTAGTTCTTGTTTTGTACTGTTAGGCCACGATGAGGAAGGCACCCGGAGTTGATTGAAGAACGGGATTAGTTTGAGGTTGAGTAAGAAATATGAGTGAGGATGTAGTTTTTGGTTTGAAAGAAGTTATTTGTCATCTGACAAAAGAAGAATGTAAAACTGTTTTATAATTATTTTGTAATGATATTATTTAGTTTTGAATTGTAACTGTAATTCATACAATAACAAATATAAAAAAAATGTTTAAATATTACATTAATATAATAAGTTTACAACTAAAATAAATTAAAAATTAAATGTTTATATACTTTACAAATATTAGTTCCTTCTGTATGGTATATTTTATATTATACAAACACTGTAAAAAATTACATTATAATCATATTAATTTTACTATATTTATTTTTGTTATAATTTTAATTTTTTTTTTATAAATTTACTAATAATTTATAAAATGTCAATCAATAATGTAGTAAATTTACATTATTTTTTTACAGTGTACACAAGAACACACACGGTAAAAAAGTTGCCATTCTACATAAAAAACCATTGTAAAAAATTACATAATATTTCACCAAAACTGATGGTTTACAAAAATTGTCTGTGAAAATAATATAATTTTGTAACATAGTAAAAAATCTTGCAGAACTTATTATATTAAAATAAAACTGCTTTAGGTTAAAATTCTGCATTAATATTTATTTATAATAGACGTTTCGACGAACTGAATGTGCAAATACAGTAAATAAACAGAAGATAGAAACAAGTTACTAGACATAACAAAATAAGTAACTAGATTATAAAATTTATAAATTAAAGGAAGTCAAATTGTATTTAACTCAGTACCTTCACAGTAATTGATATAATTTTTGTTCTTTACAAATGCTCATTGCCAATTTGCAATATAATAACGATGACATTGTTTTGCAAAAGTTACAAATTTATAAAATCATGTAAAATACTTCAAATTTCAGAATTAATCTTGCACATTATCAATCACAATTTAATCTAAAAAGCATTACTAAGTATGCCTAGAAAAATTTCAAACATAATATCCGAAACCGTATAATAACGTTTCTTAAGTAGCGCCAGATAATTTTTACCTACGAAAATATTAAATTACAAAAAAAAAAAACAGCTCCTAAAACTTTACATTAAAAAATTTACTAACAATCAACGTATACCTGACTTATATTTCATATAATATTTTAAAACACTCTTCGCCTAAAGCATCTATCAAATTACCTTTGACAAAAAAAAAACCCATTCGTTTTTTCTTTCTGTAACATTTCAACAGTTTAAAATATATATAGAAAGAATCAGGCTTAGGGCATTCGTCAAAATACACTTGATAAATGATAATATATGTTTCCTATTTTAGTTCAGTGGTGTTTATAATGTTTTTTGTGAAGAAAGAAGTAGTAGCATTATTTTTTCTGTTCAATATACCTACTTTGTCTAGTGTTAATACATAAATCAAATATGGAGAATTTCTTTTCTCTTGAACAGAAGTAGCGCGCCTTAATAGAAATAATGATTATTCATTGAGTAATGACCATCGAAAAACCATAGATTCTAAAGTTAGGTTCAAATTAATATAAATTGTGCATTAGTAGTTTGACTTTCAAAAGTGCTAAATTGGTTTTTTCCTTTAAATATCGACAAAATTGTTTGGGATTTTAGCTGGTTTATTTATTTTTTGATGTAAGAGAATTTTATTGAAATAATTAAATCTAGATTACACTAGTAAGGCTAGCAGTAGAGTATAATGGTAGAGTACGTACTATACCATTACTAGTACAATGTAAACACTATGGGATAGTGAAAGATGAGTACTAAAGATAGTAGCGGGTAGAGTAGAGTGAATAGCACATGTGGAAAAATATAATCTATTTGCCCTTCTCCTACCACAATATTTACTTTACTCTACTGGTACATTACTACTGTGTTAACAGATTTATAACAGTAGAGTAGAATAATGATAGAATAGTCAAGACGTGTCAAATGCATGAAAAGATTGTCAAATAATTGGCATCGTAGTTGGAGTAGTATGATTGAGAGAGTGGCTTGTGTGAGGAAAAGTTTTCAAATAGTAGGAATAGAAGAGCATGTATAACAGAGTGTCAGTATGAATGTGGATGAAGCTAAAGTTGCTTGTCTGGATATATGGGATGTTTGGAGGAAACTGATTTCGATATAATAAAAAAAGTTTTTGTTACTCTCTTTGAATACATGGCGTGATTGTATATGTCTGTATGTATTTATGAATATACATAACTTAATCCTAAAGCTTTTTTATTTTAATATAATAAGTTTTGAAACAGTTTTGTTTTAGTTATAATAACTAGAGTAGTTGTTGTTATAGAAATTTTTCTATTCCATAAATTTATTTAATACAATGACGGTCGGTTCTGTGGTGGCCACAGAATTTTTTTTATATTTCTGATGAAGATTCACGTACAATGAATCGAAACGTCAAATTTCAAGAAAAATAATAAAAAAATTTAATTTAAAAATAATTTAAAGATTAAAAATCTAATATTACCTAATTAATTACAATTTTGTCTGAACATAATTTAGTTATTAAAAAATATCTAGCTAAATAATTTAGTTATTAATTAATATACATTCCAAACGTTTACAAATCACGCAATTAGCCATAAAGCTAATAAAATGATTTAAAAAAAATCTGTCATTTCCTTACTTTACACCAATAAAAACACATTTGAAAAATCTCAACAGTAATTTAGTAATTCTCACTCAAGAAGGTAATCACAATTAAATCGCTTGCTAGGCACGCGAAAGCCATCATTTCTATAGATAAAGAAGGAAACTGTAAAAATGATTAGCTTCCTGGCTCAACCACACACATACACACACACACACCAGTACATTCTAGTACGCATGCACTGAAATGAACTTGCTTTGGGAGTTAACACAATTGCATGTTTCGGATCGAGTGTGCTGTGGCAGAGCGATTGTTTTTTTTTTGTCCCGTTTCAAATTACGCTTTTAATCTTTGACTGAGCTTCCGTATTATTTTAAAAGCACTAATGCATTAACGAAGACGGCTATCAGAGAAAAACATAAATGAAACGGTGATGTTAAAATAAAAAATACAAGGTCAACATTTGGAAATTATTAAATGAATTAAGTTGATTAGATGACAGTTATGAATTTTAAAATGTTTTAGATATTTAGTGAAATACTTTACAGTAACATAATAATAAAATTTTGTCATAGTAAAAAAAACTTATTATATTAAAATCAAAAAAAACTGTTAGGATTAAGTTTTGAATATATTTTATTTATTTGATATACTCTACGTATATCATCATCAAGAAAAATTATACGCATGACATAATAAATAAACAAAACATAGAAACAAATTACTAGGTAACAAAGTAAATAAAGTATGTTTTTAAATAAATTATTATTTAAAAGAAGCCAAATTTTATTAAATCAGTACCTTCACATTGATTAATGATATCTTTTTCTTTTTTTAACTTCTTTTAATTAAACATTTATAAATTTTATGATATATTTACTTATTTTGTTACCTAGTAACTTTTTCATATGTTCTGTTTATTTACTATAAATATCATTTGTATTTTTTTTCTTGCTGAAGATGCAGTTTGAGTTTGTCTATTATTAATAATTATTAGTACAGAACTATGACCTAAAATCGTTTTATTTTAGTAGTAAACAATATTTCAGTACTCATTCTATTAAAATAAAACGGCTTTAGATTGTAGTTTTGTATTATTAATAAATATTAATACAGAACTACAACCAAAAGTTGTTATATTTTACTATAAGACTAATTTTAGCAATAAATCAAAATCTAATATAGCACAAACACATTATTAAGAATTAATAATTTCACGCAATTAATATATGTTGAATGTAAACAGCAGGAAATGTGCAAATTTTGCTGATAAATTGTCAAAACTAACGAAATTTCTGTTTGTAAAACAGATTAGCGAAATGACGACCAATGTAGTAGGTGAAATCTGATTTGACAATTTTGGTCAAAGACATGTTCTTTACATGCTCAACTAGACAGTGTAGGATTATTTGACAAATGTTTGGGATTAGTAGCCTGGTGAAATGTGTTAGGAAAGGAAGAAGAAGATAGAAAACACTAAATATTGATAGATTAAAGCTTTCTCGACATTTCGAAAAATTTATTTAGATGTAATTTTATATACAACTTCCTTTTGAATTTGGTCAAAGAACATTAAGTTTTCAAAGTTAATATATTATTATTCGGTATTATCGTTATTGTTATATCTTTACAAGTAATGTTTTTAATAAGAATAAGATTAGTATTCTTACATTTTAATCTTTTATAAAATAATTTTTCAACTGATATGATTGATACATTTTTATTTAATATATTTGTAAAAAGATATAATATAGAATATAGATATGGTATATAATAGAAAATTCACGACTAGAATATATTATAATGTATATAAAATTTTAATGTAAAGCTAGTCAAAATGTTGTGGTTCGAATCAGTAAAAATAATTACAATTTTTGTTATTATTTTATTGTAATTATTGAATTATTAAATCTTGAGATTCAATTTCTGTTTAATTTTACATTAAAATTTGACATATATCATCATTAAAAAAAATATATGAATGCTGTAAATAATAAACAAAAGAAACATAAAAACAAGTTACTACACTGTAAAAAAAGTTGTTATTTTACATTAAAACCATAGTAAAAAATTACATATTGTTTCAGCAAAACGATGGTTAATATACATTTTTAGTAAAAATAATATAATTTTGTAATTTTAAGAAAAATAATTAATTTACCATAATTATATGTTTTTTTTTTTTTTTTGGAAAAGTAAGTAATAAAATATACGTTGTTTATATTTATATAATGTAAAAATTTTCCGGTGACTTTCGTAAATTCACAAATTGAACTGCTGTAAAACAGTTGCTCCAGGTTTTTATGTAAAATTACCGATTTTTTACAGTGTAGATAACAAAATAAATAAACCTAAAGTTGTTTTTTATTTTAATAAAATAATATTTTAATAGAAAATTTTAATTCAAATTCTTTAGCTAACTAACTAAAGTTTACGTAATACTCAGGTAGTAAAAATTAGATGAACCTGTGTGTCTATATATATAGTGTCCGTATAGTTGATTGACCGGGTAGCGCGGGCGAACAGGTGACCGGGGCAGTGTAGCGGTCGCTGCCCGTCAACCAGATCAGGCGCGGGCCCCGCCTGTAAAATTTACGATCGTTTTGGTATATTGTCGCACTTTCTATATACTACCATACGTACTTGGTGGCTAGTGTGGCAATATTTAGAGATTGCAACTTTACAGATTATGTCACTTTCGTGCACGGACAATTCTACTCTACTTGTTTATATAATCAATTTGATTTATAGATTTGACGGCGGTTATATTTACAATAAAGTTGGGTACAGAAGAAATTGTTGTTTAATTTCGTTAGTCATAATTGAACAAAACACTATTAGACTCAGTTAGTCACAAAAATAATATATTTTCCAATGGATGTAAAACATATATTAGTTAAAATATAAACGGCTGTAGGTTGTAGTTCTCTATTAATATTTATTAATAATCTACGTATTCAACGTACATTTATATCAGGAAAAAAGGATACAAATAACATTTAGAGTAAATAAACAGAACATGGAAACAAAATAAGTAATTATATCATAAAATTTATGAAGTTTTAATTAAAAGGAAGCCGAATTTTATTTATGGACTAATTTTACTGATTTTAATAAATTTTACTAATTAATAATTTATAAACTAATAAAATATGTTTAACTAGATCATAAAATTTATAAATTTTAAAAGAAATTTGGCTGCTCTAAATTAAAAAAATTTAAATTCTATGATAGTTACTTATTTGCTCACATCCAGTAATCTGTTTCTATATTCCGTTTATTTACTGCAAATGTTATTTGTATCTTTTTTCTTGATAAATATTAATACAGAACTACAACTTAAAGTTGTGGGTTCAATTCACGTCATATGACTGATTTTTGCAATTAATATTTCGACTTTCAAAATATTAAATATATACTTGTAACATAAATAAAAAGTAACTTAAAAATAATTGACAATAAGCAAACTAGAATAATTATTGCAAAGTAAATTCAACAAACGATTATTTAAAGAAAGTAAATTAGTTTTTATTTTTGTTTTATTTTTGATTATTTACACGATAAAATCAATTTATTTAATTATTATATTAAATACAATTTATAAAATCAATATTTGAATATTATTCGTTTTTATTATCTTCTATATTTATTGGTAATTATTTAAATCTTGTTTTACTTTTTTATATATCTAATAGATTTGTTTATGATTGAGCAATTAGTATAGTAATTTTTGATTTTAACATTTTAAGTTATTTTATAAGCATATAATTGGCAGTTACTGATATTTCATATTAAAAATATATAAAACACTAAATTTTGTACAATTTTTTGTTAAATAAATAAATATATATGTTAAATATATATATATATATATATATATATATATATATATATATATATATATATATATATATATATATATATATATATACTTTTTGTATACTGAATCAAGTCCTTTGAAAGAATAGCAACAACATTTCTTAGACTATTTCAGAATTTTCATTTTAATGGATCATTATTTTCAACGGACTGCTTTCAGAATACACCCCCATATTAAGTTTATGTACAAATTTTTCTGAAAACGTTACACAACAAAATTTTCCATTAAACAAAGAAAAAAAAAACTCTACCAAATAAAAATCGATCTAACAAGAGAGGATTTGGCAATCGGGTACAATTTGTTACGCTACACTTTCCCGTTCTTTCTTTCTTATGCAAAGCAGTTTCAGTGCCTCATCGTATTCTTATGATAATCGGCGCTTGAGCACGTTTTCGGAATTCATGAATGATGAGATGCGCCGTCTGCCCGCGCGCGTTACATTTATTCTTTCTCGCCGTGTTTCGTTTTTTCTGCTGCAATGGGGCTTTTCACTAGCGGACATCACGATGTACGCGTGCGCGATCCCAATTGAATTTTATCTAGATTGTTTATGAGTCGTTTTGCATAACTATTGCCCATATATCATGGAAATTGTATAATGATGAAGTTGAATTGTATGCGGCTGTGCCCGGGCACTGTGCTGATTTCAATGATGCGATTATGATGTGCGTAGACGAAATTGCGTAAGAATGTTTTGAATATTCTTGTAATAAATTACAGATTTTGTTGATGTTTATGATTGAAGAATGTCGAATTGAAATTTACTCGTATATAAGTCTATTATCAGTTTAACACTTGAAGCAGAAATGGTACATAGAAAGAAAATATCTTGATTACTTTTTTAATGTTTTACTTGTTTCATCATATATGTATAATGAGGTAAGATTTATGTTGGACAAACATTAACAGTTTTCATAAAATATTGTAAAATGCTTGTCAGTTTGATAACAAAATTTTTTTTTTGACAAATAAAAGCTGACAATCTATTGATTAAAATAACAACTTTAATTTTCATGGCAGAATAATTTTTTAAAGTATTTATTTTGTCATATGTATATGATAAACAAATCTGTAATAAAATAAAATAAATAAATAATGAACAATTAAAAGGATAAATGTAGAATATTGTTTGTAAAGGCAATACTTTTTAAATTTTACTTCATATAAAGAGTAAAAGTAATTACAATAAATGTTGATTTTAAAGATTTATGAAGCGTATTTAATTTTCTTTTATGTTTGCAATAGAGACATATTACGAATAAATTTGATATAAATTAAATGTCGTACGAGAAATTAACATAAAACAATACGTTTATACAATATAAATAAAATGATTATTGTTTCTAAGTATTATAAAATAAATTTGAAACAATCTTTTGTAATAATAATTTCGTAAAATAGAAATAAATAAACGTTAAAATATCTACAAAACTTACATAAGCATATATGTGAAACGTCTCATCTTTTTTTCTAAAACAAAACTGAACATATCTAGTTATAAATACAGTAGGCGTTGGAAAACAAAACACATGCTCGGGGTATTGTCATTATTTATAGAGTATCAAACTATATAAATTCCATTCATTCGCTAAACATAATTCTTGTACCACCTATGCAAACTGAAAGTCCCTCTATAACCTTTTCAATTCCAGCGCTTAAATTGATTGTTCGGCTTGTACAATAAAATTTATTTCCACTTTACGAGAAAACTATATGATCATGCAACCGCGCCATAAGACCAAAAAGCTATTTCATTTTATATCAAGATTTTATTATTTATTATTACAATTCATTGTTTTAAGAAAAAGGCTAATTAGAACATTGTATTACCACAGGGCATTAGAATATTACTCATTTTACTATATAATCTAGCTTGTATCAGAATAATATCGTATATATTTTTCTTGTTTTTGTTAGAGTGATTGTAGAGCTGTTGAATGGAAAAATAAAAATTGTTATAGCTTCTTTGTGAATTTCATAATGTTGGACATGAAAATGATGTAGTATTTTTGTTATTTTCAATGTTGTTATTACTCATTTTAGATTAATTTTAAATAGTTATAATTTATTGCCAGAAGCTAGTGATTATAAAATGATGGATTGATTGAAAATTTGTATATTATTATTGTTTTTAACTATAATAGAAATTAATCATTTATCTTTATGACTAATTGTAAAAAAAATAATAAATTAATTACATATTTCTTTCAAAGTTATTTTTTTGTTAAAATTGGATATAGAATTTAGAATTTATTTGAAAAAATAATGACTGAATTTAATAAAAATATTTCGTTAATTTGCAGTTTAAATAACTTGTAATAAACATAATTGCAAAACAACTTGTAAAGTAAAACTTTAAAGCATTTCTTACATAATTTACAGATATCTGTTTGTATGACAAAATTAAGCAGTAAAATTGAAGTTGTGTTTTTTTTCCAGCCATAATATAACAATCTTCTCTATACAAACACTCGCATAATAAATGTCGTATTGACTTAACGCAACGTTAAGTAAACTGGTTAAGCACGTATATGTAAAGATTAAATTAAAGATAATGATCCATTGAAAATCCAAACGAGACGCAACATCTGACATTTGGGCCTCGTCTCATCAAAGCTACAACAATATCGAAGACGGTAAAATATTTTTGCAGATTGGTCACTGTGAGCAGAATTGCGGTCTTTGTTTTGGCAGACTGAGGTACCGCGGTATTTGGGCGTATTTTTTTTTAGGCCAACAAGGGCGGCCTTTTACTTAACGTGCGTATTTATAAGTACGTCTTTCACCTGGACAAAGGTCACTTGACTTGGTATGATGGCATCTTCGCGAAAACATATTACATACTCATCCTTGTGGGTGGTAATTCTTTAAACGTTCCAAAAAAAATTCTTTGTTTCGAACTTAAATATTAATTTTAAATATTGAATATATTTTCAATATTAAATGGAAAAATTTATTTTACCCATCCGGGATTTGAACCTGAAACTTTTTGATTGCTTTATATACAACTAGCTAAAAAGCCGAGAAAAAATTTAATATTTAATTAAATATTAATAATTGTTAGAAATTAATACTTAAATATCAGGTGTTTATTTTTAAATTTATTTAGTTAGAAAACTTTTGAACTGATTATATTAAAATAAAAGGCTTTAGGTTCAAGTATTTATTTCCTTGCTGATGATTCACGTGTAGTAAATCGAAACGTCAAATTTCTAATTTTAACAATATATAATTTTAATCTATATACATACAGCCATATACATATTACACAAACTTTTTCCACTATCCCCAAATTAATTTTCTCCAAACATTTCTATAGTAATCTTGAGACTTTCATGACCGGTATCCATTGAATTTATAGATTTTTCTGGACTGGTATAACGTGATCGATCTATTCTTATCGCAGACGTTTCGTCATACATTGTAGAAGGAATCTTTAGTCATCAAGCATCGGAATGCCATCTATGATGTATGGCAAAACGTTTGCGACGAAGATAGATTGACCCGCCATGCCAGCTCAAAAGTACACTGTAAAATTTTTATCTAATTTTAAATGTTTTATAAATGTAATTTTTTATAAAAAATTATTACAGTGAAATTACAAAATATTATTTTGACTGTTAAAAATCTTTGTAAAATTACATAAATTTAACATGTATTTTTTTCAGTGTATTTTAAAAATTTTGTATAAAATTATTTACTTTGGTTTGGAATCACTACTTTCTGGAAAAAATTTAAGTGAAATATTATTAATAATTTTCAATTTAAATATATATTAAAATAGAAAAAGCTTTAAAATTTAGTTCTGTATTAAGTTTATTTAAAATTCGACGTTTCGACGTATTCTACATATATCATCATCAGGAAAATTGATACAAATAATTTTTACGTCAAAACGTCAAATTTTAAACAAAAGTAATACAGAACTAAATCCTAGAGCTGTTTGTTTTAATATGTATAATGAGTTCTGAAAGATTTTTTTACTATGTTTTTTAAATTTAATAGCAAGAAAGTTTATAAAAAGGTTTCAAAATAGTTATATATTTATTTTTATTAAAAAAAATATTTCTATTATTAAAACCCAATTTTACAGATATACAGATATACAGATTTTGAATTAATTGGTTTTAAAGTAAAAAAATTTTCCAATGTTTTTTATAATTACTAATAAATTTACGTGCAAATGTGTTCAAGAATTGTATACTTACATATTACAGTTCTCATTTTACATGTTAACTGACACAATTCTCTTTTATTTTCATTCGTATTTTTCTAGTCGTCATGCTGATGGGACAGCAGACGGTCTGAGGTCTCTAGAGTGACCCTCAAGTATTTTTCGTATGCGTGCGGATCTTAAGTACGTGGCCAGGAATGACCTGTCAGAAGTCAAATGACCTTCATAACGGGAACATCAAATTACAGTTTTTTTGATGGTACGCGCCCTGCTTTGGACATTACGATAAAAGAAAAGAAAGTTATGACTTGTGCATTTTTTTTAAAATGCATGATAATGCCCCATTTCCCACAAACAAATGATGTGCCACTAAAACATGGTTGAAAACTAAATTTTTGAAGTATTATATTAACGTATGTACATCTTGGAGAAATGTCTAATAAATGTTTGGTTAAAAGAATATATGTGAATGATTTTAAAGGTATACGTTTTGCAAGTAGTCGTAACCGGAAGTTTTCAAGTAGTAGGAATAGAAAATCTTGTATAAAAGATATCATATGTTGATGAAAAGAGAGAGAGTTGCTTGTCTGGATAGGAATGTTTAAAGAAAATATGTATATACATAAAATATATATTTATGTAAAAATGCGAAATACGTATCTGTAATTTTAATATATATATATATATATATATATATATATATATATATATATATATATATATATATATATATATATATATGTAATATAATTCATATTATTGTCTATTATAATACAAGTTCTTTTCTATATCTATAACTTGAAGATTTCGTTTAATGGAACATTTCAATTTTATTTATTTTTAAGATACGTAAAGAAAAACTTGACTAAAATTGTATCCTTAGAATGAATGACAATAATTTAAAGATCAAATAAATATGAAACATTATATACATTAAATATCATTAGACATATTTTTTGTCAATATTTGAAAATTTTTAAAATAGGGGTTAATATTATTTTAAAGAATTATCGTGGCTGAGAACAAAGTGCCAATATGTACATTGAAAGGTTTAATAAAAAAAATCCGAGTCGAATAATTAACATGTATTAAATGTAAAAAAAAATTACTATATTTTAATGTAGCGCTAAATTTTGTAACTAAATTTATTAGTTGTGCCAATGTAAATTAAATTTCTAGTTACAGAATTCTTAAAAAAAAAAAACAGTATACTATTTTGCAGAATTTTTGTTATTATTATTATTATTTATTATTAATTAGAATAAAGTAATAATTCTCATTAGATGCTAATTAAACAACACATTATTATATATTTTTTTAAAAATAATACTACTTGATTTGAAGTAATTTGAAATATTTTCAATTAAAAAAAATTACAAAAATTTAAGTCACTTCTTAACCAAACATACATTTCTCAACAAGATGACTCATAAAATTAAACAACTTGAAAAACAAAAACGACATTTAAAATTTACAAGAAAATACTACATAAAAAAACAAAACACTGTGCAACAGAACCATCTGGATAAACTGTGAAAAATAAAAAAATGAGAACCTCAAAGTTAATAACCAGTTTAAATATCAACCTGATGTTACAAAACTTGATAAGACGACGTAAAAATTTCGTGTAATTACATTTTACACAAGACTCCGGTTGTAAATGTTGACTGAGGGCTCCCATCACTGACTTTCTGTGTATTATCGGACAAATACATCATCTGCCGGTAAGTGGGCGCCCCTCACTGCATTACCGACCGAACAAGTTTCGAATGCACTCAATCGGATATTCAGTGTATATCTGAATATTTTTCATTTATACTAATATTCTATATTATTCTATAAGCTTTGTGGCATTATAGAAATTTATTAATAAAGAACATAAGATTTTACAGTACTACAGAATAATGCAATCATTAACCAACATTGCATTTTTTATTAACATTGATAATAAGTTACAATAATTCAGATTACTCAATAGAATATATAACACAATTATTTATTTATATATTACATTAATAAGTAACTTATTGTAAGAAAAATCATATCATTGCGCATAATGAGCAAATATAAGCGAATATAAATAAAGTTATACGTAAGCCAATTCCAATTGGATTCGAGTTGAGTTGAAAGAAAGTAAGAGTGATCGACAAATTTGGACACAAAATACCGTTAAGAATTCATGCATGACTGGCTACAGACAGCATAAAACCACACACACACACACACACACAGCCACACAAACAGAAGAAGAATAATTTCAGTTTTTATCATTAACTTTCACTACCCTGCAAACAATTCAACCGAATTTTATTTGTCAATTATCGTCAAAAACTGACAGAAGAAAGAACGAAATTTCGAAAGACGAGATTTTTTTGACAGAATAAAAATGTAAAAAAATTTATAAATAATGGTAATGGTGTTTTTAATAATATTATATTACATTGTAAATTTTAGTATAAAAAATCTATAATTTTATTTTACAATAAATATTCGGTATTTCTACCTCAAAATTCTGTAACTTTTATATAATTTATAATAATCATACAAAGTAAGTAAAGATAACTTAATAAGTATGTAAAATTGTTTACTTTTTGCAAATTGCATCACATCTACTTAATGTAGAATTACGTATTGTTGATATAACTTCTTAAATTATGTAAAATTACATCTTGCATATTGATATTTGTAATAATTCATCAAAATAATGAGACCCAGTTCATATTTTGTGTAATAATACTAATATAATATTTTAAAAGTAATTCATTCATTTCAAAATACATTTTATATGTAAATTTAAAAATATATGTAATTATATCAACAATAATATTACAAAACTGAACAAATTTTACCTATTTATGGAAAATTCCTGATTTTAAATTTACTGAAGTTCTGCATATTTACTAACAGAGACTTTATTAAAAACTATAATATTGTACACATATGTACACTTCCAACTCGTTCTGATATGTATTTTTAAACAATTATGTTAAAATTACAGCAGTTGACTATAATTATATCTAGAAATACTGAATATCATAAAATCTCATGGTTTATAAATAAAATTACATAATTTTTTTTTAAGTGAAGTTAACGTAATAAAAAATCTTTCAGAACTCATTATATTAAAATGAAATGACTTCAGTTTGTAGTTCTGTAGTTCTACATAAATATTATTTAATAATCGACGTAAGTTTTATTTTAATTAAAAAGTATCTCAAAAGTACTTAAGTACTAAAGTACTTAATTAGTATTCATCTCTGTTCGTAACATACTATTTTGTAATTTTAGTTCAAATATAGATAATCTACTCTATTAACATAACATACAAGTAAATTTCAAACTAAATATTTACCATGAACACTTCTTGTGTTAATTTCAAACCATTCTACAATCTCAATACTTAACGTACATATTCTGACGTATCGTTCAAATCATCAAGTGCCTATTTGTAAGAATAGCAAAAGACAAACACTTCGATTTGCACAAAGATGAAAGCGCGCGCTTGTGTGCAGTTTGCAAGCTTTGTGTGCAATGTCATACTCGTTATGTGCAGTATTTAAATACGATGAGTTGCAACCGTCAACCACACCGACCGGCCGCGATTGACGCATATTAAGTGCTTCCATTGTACATGTTATTTCTAGTGATTTTAATGCTACACTATATTATAAACTTTTGACGTTTGTAGTTTACAATACGTACTATTACAGTTATTGCGCAATTAATTTGTTGTATAATAATTTTTAATAGATGGAAATTGTAAATTCTCTATGTATGTATTTGTATTTTAAAATGATATAATATAATATATGTAAATATCTATATTTTTCTTCAAGCCCCTCATAATATTAATATTACGTTACAATGTTGTCTATGTAGAAAGAGATCATTATGGTAGTAGTATAATAATGACATTATTATATAACAACTATACAGTGTGTCTCCGAATTGAGTTGACAAAATGAAAAAAAAAAATTATTGATTTTATGACAAAAAATCATTCTTTATAAAAAGTTTTGCTTGTTGAATAAATAAATTTACCATCAGAAAATCTAAGATTAAATATAAAGAATGTCTATAAATTGAGATAACATGAAAAGAGAAGTACCGTTTATTAATTTTCAATAATTTTTCCTGTCACTGAGTATTGAAGATGCCGTCTAGGATGTATGACAAAACGTCTGCGATAAGGATAGACCAATCACGGCATACCATCCCAAAAAATTTAATATATTTATTATACTGTGCTATATTAATTTTTCAGATTAATTTGGCAAATATTGTAAATTGAAGTTTTTCAATTGAGAGAAGATAGATTACAATTATTTGCTTTTAGTTATTAAATAATTGTTTACCCAAATTTTTAACATAGTAAATAGATCATTCAGAACTAATTATATTCCAATAAAACGGCTTTAGGTTATAGTTCTGTATTAATATTTATTTATAGAATATCTTTGTGTAAAATTTGAAGATACTGTAATAATTGTCAGACTCAGTAATATTAACAACGGATTAAAAAGGGTAGCAATAGAAATTTATAAAAGAAAAATAACATCAATTTACTGATTTAAATAAAATTTGATTTTCTTTTATTAAAAATTTATAAATTTTACGATCTAGTTACTTGTTTCGTTATGAAACTTGTTTCTACAGTCTGTTTATTTGCTGTAAATATCTTTTGTGTCTTTTTTTCTGATGAAGATGTACGTTGAGTACATGGAGTATGTTGAGTACGTCACTTATTAAAAAACATTAATACAAAACTATAACCTAAAGCCGTTTTATTTTAATATAAATTTTTCCTTAAGATTTGTAAATTTTTTATTTATAAAGAAAAGAACAAAATCTTTTTGTTTTAGTTAGAATTAACCAAAAATAATTTTACAGAATTAAAAATATTTAACTCCGTAATAATATTTTTCATTTTCCATTTAGTCTAAATGGCACTGAAGACAATTTTACACAAATAATATTTAAACTGCATCCATATAATTCAAGAAGAAATACAATGCAATAATTTCAGCCATCATAACTTCAACCGCACACTTTATATAATTTACACCGTACAATCAAATAACTCAAATTCTCGCCCGAACGGAAAAAAGAATCTCATCTCACATCATGATTCTCGCCAACAATAAAAGTCGCAAACTTACCGAGATGATAACTCATCAGCCCACTTAGAATCTCACCTTTCGCGCGAATCTCGATCCATAAACTTCGTATTCATATCGGACGAATACGTGTATATGTGTGTGTATGTGTGTGTGCACCCTTCAACATCAATATTAACCGCGCACGGCACCAGGACCGTACTCTGAAGATATTCGTGTGTGTGTGGAGTGCTGTGTCGCCGGCGGGCCAAAGTAATTGGATACGCCATAATGAAACAATGGAAAAATCCAAACGGATTTACGATCCGGGCTTTTGTTATTGTGCGGACTTGAAGTGGATTTTTATCAGGTGAGTTCAATGTTTCATTACATGGATGATTTGATTGTTGGTTGCAGTAGGTTGATAATTATAATATGCTGTTTTAATTAATTACAATAAATTGATGTAATTAATTACTTATTTTTATTAATATAATTATAATTTAATATTTATTCTACCATAAAGTTTAAAATAATTCAAATTTAATTATACTGTTAATACATAATAAAAAGTCTTTCAGAATTCATTATATTGAAATAAAAAGACGTTTTAGGATTTAGTTCTGTATATTGTTGATTATTTGAGTAATTATAAACATTTACAGTAATTTTCAGCTGCTGGCGTTAGTCAGTTAAGGTGGTTTATTCATCTTGAACGAATGTCTTTACGTTTGCACGTAGACGTCCGATGAGTAGTATGATTGAGTGAGTGACTTGCGTGAGCGAAAGTTTCCAAGTATTGTCAGACCAATATATTCAAAATTATTTAACTGCCGATTTCATAATAAATATTTTAGCTAAAATCAAATTTGATTCGACTTAAAGAATCTATTTTAATTCTACTATAATAATAAAACGATGCTATTTTGTCAACTTTTCACACTTCTAATCGTAAAATTATTTGTTGTTGTCAATAAAACAAAACTTTTTTGTCTGCTTAAAGCCGACTTTGGTTAAAGTGTTTATTATGAAATAAGCTGTAATTACATTTAAAGAAACCTTTTTTTTTAATTAAAACAAATAAATAAATCCCACATAGTAAAAAATCTTTCAGAACTTATTATATTAAAATAAAACGGCTTTTGGTTTAAGTTCTGTATTAATATTTATTAATAATAGTCAACTTACTAAATGTCCGTCTTCATCAGATAGCAAAATTAGTAACGAGATCAATTTTTTTTTTATAAATTTGTAATTTTTGTTTTTATGTTTTGTTTATTTATTGTCCATGTCATTTGTATCAATTTTTCTGATAAAGACGTACGTACGTCAATTATTAATAAATATTAATACAAAACTAGAATAAAACGTACATTATCACAATTTATTACAATTCTGATATAAATATTAAATCTATTGATAGACCTTCAGTTTATGGAAAATATTTTTCAAACATTTATAATATGGGAAAATATTGTAGAAATACAGAATCATATTTGGAGATATCCGGCTTATATCCTTTTCAGTATTATGTGATGTCAAAATTGTAAGAAAAACTGATTCAATAGACATACAATAATTTATTGTAGATTTATAATTTACTTAATTTACCTTTTAAGGTAAATGTCATAGCGTATAAGACGTAACTATAACAAAATTAATTGTTGTTTTATTCCATATACATAAGTGAATTATTATATTTATTCAAAAATGCAACACAATTATTAAATTAATTTAAGAGAGTTTGTAGTCGGTACTTGGTGGAACATTTTAAATTAAATAAAATAAAACAAAATAATTCGTTTTTCCACAATATTTATTATATATAGTGACGACCGTTTCGGCCTTTCGAACATCATCAGACTGCAATTATTAAATATTTTCATATAAATACAGTGTGTTTATTTTAAATATTTATATCTTAAAATTAAACATTAAATTATAGGAGTAATTATTATTTTTAATTATAAATTATAAAATAAATCGGCTTTAAGTTCCGCATTAATATTTATTAATACACAACTTAAACCTAAAGCCGTTTTATTTATATGAGTTCTGAAAGATGTTTTACTATATTAATTATAAATTAGTATTGATAAAGTATCTATCTATCTATCTATTACTTTACTCTTAATTTTAAAATCTGATATATATATATATATATATATATATATATATATATATATATATATATTAATTAACGAGTACGTAATGATAGTTCTTACAAAATGCGATGCTAAATTTTGAAATTTGGGAAATTTGGGTCTGAAAACTATTTTAAACATATGTTTAGTCTTTTCAAAATTAAGGCGTTCATGAAAAATGTAAAAAACTATTTTATATTCAGGTAAAGTTGTTCAGAATTTGAAATTATGACTCTATGCAAAATTTCAAATATATATTATAAAAATATTATAAAAATATTTAATCGGATAGAAAAATGTTTCAAATATGTATCATAATATTCATATTATATTTACCATATTGCCTACACTGTAAAAAAAATAACCATTTTACATAAAAACCATAGTAAAAATATTACATATTATTTTAGCAAAACTATAAATTTTTTTGTAAAAATATTATAATTTTGTAATTTTAAGTAAAATAAATTATATATATATAATATATTTTTACCGAAAAAGTACACGCTTTTATCGTGAGTCTCCCAGATTGTTTGGTCTCAACCACAAATGCTTTCTACTTCTCGTAACATGATATATTATTATTTCGTATTTTTACTATAAAACTTATTTAAAAACTGTTTTAATTTTCGTTAAAATCTTCAAGTAAACAACCACGATTGTGATCACTTATGTACATTTCCATCAAAACAACTTCATCTATACAACAAAATAAAAAAAAAACACTTTGAACTCGTTCATCATCAAACAAAAACAAAAACAAGCTAGAAAGAAAAAATGAGCATCTATTGAAACTAGTAATCGTGCCGTCAAACATCACGGTGTGCCGTGTAACATATAGAGCAAGGAAGCAAAGCAACATATACACAACCGATTTAAACAGAATGTCCATCGTGTGTTGCGCGCGAAGCCACGCCTGTAATTATACAAACTAGTCAGATGTGCTTAATTTAATTACATAGGCTCAATGATGCTGGCAATGGTTTCACTATTTTCCCCTCACCCCACATCCCGCTAGCTTTACTTGCGGAGATCTAGATGACAGATGAGACGGCAAACGCCCGTCTAGATTTGTATTAAAGTATATTCCTGTGGAATATATATATATATATATATATATATATATATATATATATATATATATATAGAAAGAAAGTCAAAGTTGATTAGGTACGTTTATGTCATTATGTCAAATAAACATGTGTATGGATCTATGTAGATGTCATAAAATTTATTTATATGAAGCAAAACGTATGTTTCTACCAGTGTGTGTGTGTGTGTGTGTGTGGAGATTATATCAGTTTTTGTTTGGTTGTTGTTTAAAAGGCTTGTGTAAAAGTTCTACAAAAAAAATTTGCTAGTACTCTTATATGAAGATATGAATAATATAATTTAATGTTTTGCATATTGCTGTATTAAAGCAGTATATGCAGTATTATATATAAAATATTGCACAAAATTTTGTAAAAAATAATGCGCAGAAAAATGTCTAATATTCTGTGCATTTCAATCTACATTATTTTGTTACTATATGTAAAAAAATGTAATAGCTAGTGACTGCTAGAAATATTTGTGTAAGTAAATAATAGGTGTAAGAGTCAATTCGGAAAAGAATGTTAAATCAAACTCATTTAAGTTTAATAAGCAAGCTTTCGATTTATTTGAAATCTTCTTCAAAAGCCTCTAAAACATATGGAAACAAAAAATTTACTTACACACACACACACACACACACACACACATATATATATATATATATTAGGTGTCCATAAAAAAAATTCCAGTAAGGTTAAAATCGATAATTTTACATCGAAAAAACATCAGAAATAATATTTATATAACAGGTCCCTCTACACAACTAAAATTTTCGAAAAACGCGTGTAAATACATATATTGTTTATATCGTGTATGTATTAACACGCGTTTTTCGAAAATTTTAGTTGTGTAGAGAAACCTGTTACTTTCGTAAAAACAAGCAAAAAATATTATTTCTGATGTTTTTCGATGTAAAATTATCGATTTTAGGCTTACTGAAAATTTTTTTTTACGGACACCCTAATATGTATATTTATAAAATTTTATACATTTTTGTTTTGTATTTTTATAATTAATTGTATTTAAAGGTATTTTCTATTAACGCAAGCTATAATAAATATTATTGTTATTATTATCACAAACTGCATAATTAAAATAAGCCGCACAACATATATATATATATATATATATATATATATATATATATTGAGAAAATTTATATAACGGGATACGGTATATGATTGACTAGGTTATTAAAATGCTAGCATTTAATATCTATCAATTTATTACAAATCCTATATTTCGCCACACATTTGTGGCTTCTTCAGGGAAGCACTGAAATAATTTTTTAGAAAAACAAAAAAATTATTACAATCGTTAAAACCAAAACAATACAGTTTAAATTAACATAGTATGTAAAAACTTACAAGTATGACCAGATATTTAATTGCTGTTGTAGTAAATGAATATTTTTAAAAATGGTATGCTTTTTCTGTTTTCATTCTCATTCAATGTAAAACTCTTTTTTGTAATCCAAGTTAACACAAAACGAACAAATTAAAATTTTTTTTAAAATTATACACAGATAATTAACACTTATACAAGTCAATTATTAAAATAATAAATAGAATAAATATAATAAATAGTTAAAAAACAATATAATAGTTATAAATTAAAACAAATGTAATTTTATACGTTATACAAACAAAAAAACTGAAAAATATAAATAAATTTTACTGTTTTTTCAAAAACCAATTAAAATTCAAAATTAACAAACAAGTCGAATCCTAAAAAACAAGAAGAAAAAATTGATTCATAATTGAAATTAAAAGTGTGCGCATGTCAAAACAAAAAAAAAATTTTTTTAAAAATTAAGTTGATAAAAACAATTAAAAATTTTGGCGCTGCTATGAAGTTGAACAGGTTACTAAGAAGAAAAAGTTTTTATCGACCGTATTGACGATTGATCAATGTTCATTATGTTGGCATATACGGAGATAGAGTTTCTGATATCAGATTTGTTATTAATTACATTCTGTCTGTTTTGAGTGATATGGTATGATTCAAGCCATAAACGCTTGAAATAATTGTTCTCCACATCCAGAATGTAAGGATTGTCATAATCAGGATGGTGTGATGAACTTCTTACATGTACTGCCAAAGCACATAACTTGTTAGTCTTATTTTGATCGCTTTTGTGCTGTGTCAGTCTGTTTTTTAGGTTCTGTAATGATGTGCCAATGTAAAATTTTTCACACGAACATTTAATAGCATAGATAGTGTTAATGGTGGCTAATTTGGACGTTTTATCCTTCACTTTTGTGTACAAGTTGCTTATAGTTTTACTGTTTTTATTAACAAATCTGATATTATCATCATCTTGAAACACTGATATGATTTTGCTCGATAATTGATTGATGTTTGTCAACGAAATATATGTTATTTTGTTGTTGCTATTTTCGTTATTGTTACTGATTGTAGTTGGTTGAGTATTGTTATTGTATAGCAAGGTATTTATCAAGCTTGCAGGGTAACCATTTTCAATAAAGAGTGTTTTGGCTATTTTTAAATTTTTATCCAATAACGACGTGTGGCTAATTTTAGTGATTCTAGTTTTCATGTTCAAAATTACATTCTTTTTTGTGTTAAAACTGTGATTGGATGCATAATGGATGTAGCGCCCTGAATGCAAAGATTTTCTATACCAATCTAAAGTAATAACTTGTTCGGTAGATCTAATCAACTTCGTATCCAGAAACGGTATTGATCTTTCAATCTCTTGTTCTATAGTAAATTGTATGTTAGTATTATAATTGTTGAATACTTGTAGAATTTCATCTAGTCCTGTTTTAGGTATAGCTGTTACAATATCGTCCACAAATTTGTAGATGAACGGCAAAGTAAAGGATAGATTTGAGACACAAGCATCTAAAACCATATCCATCACGTATTGTGCAATAATAGGACTAATTTTAGAACCCATAGCACACCCTAAAATCTGATGAAAATATTCTCCGTTGAACATGAATACATTAGATTGATAGATGAAAGTTAAAATGTCAATAAATTTTTCCAATGGTATGTTCGTGTGAAGCGTGATAACATCCCATTTATTTCTTATAGCCGTTATTGTGATTTGCAAGTCAATGTTGGTAAATAAGCTAATAACATCCAGACTGATTAGTACATAATTCTCCGGTATCTTTTTGTTTTGTACAAGATCAGCGAATTGAAACGAATCTTTGACGAAATAATCATTGTTGTGATTATATGATTGTGCTAAGATTCTTGAAACCATGTTACAAAGCGGTTCTGAAGGAGTGTTTATATTTGCTATGATCGGTCTTAGAGCCAAATCCTGTTTGTGAACTTTTGGTAGGGCATAAAATTTTGCAACAGTGCTATTATATGTTGTTAATGTCTTGGCTTCTGTATCTGTAATATATTTCTTGTCTTTTAGATCTTTGACAATTTTGTTGGCTTTGATTTGGGTGGAGTTGGTCATATCTGTTCTGACTTTTTTATAATATTTATGATCATTTAATAATGCTATGCTCATTTCGTTGTAAGTATCTCTGTTCATAGCTACTGTAACATTACCTTTATCCGATGTCGTAATTAATAATTCGGGATGTTCGTTTAGAAATTTTTTTGTTTTGTAATATAATTCATTTAAATAATTATAAGTATATTTATTATTGTTAAGATAATTAGTAATTAAATTGGTAGTTTTTGCGCGAATTACATCTGAATCCAAAGAGGTTTTTGATATGGCCAATTCTGTCTCAGCCAGCAAGTGTTTAACATTAATTTCGGATTTGTTGATGTCGATGCCAAATTTGCCACCTAAAGCCAAAAATTGTGCTATTTCATCCGGGATTTGAACGTGCGAAATATTTTTGAACCATTGTTTAGGAATTGTCATGAAGTTTTGTTTTTGTTCAAGTTTAAGTTTATTGAATTTTTTAATATTTGAATTTTTTATATTGCGAAATGTGTTATTATATGTTGCTTTTTGTCTTTTAATAAATTCCTTGAAAGTGTTAAGTTGTTCCGGATTGTTAAACATATTTATTGCATTAGTTGTTGTTGTTAATTTTGTTTCCAATTCTTGTATTACAGTGTTAGTAATTCTGATTTCCAAATTGAGTATCTGTTGTTTAATGTTATTGTTAAATTTAAGAATTTTTTTAATAGTTTTCTTATCCTCTATTCTCAATAAAGTCATAATTCCCTTAATGCCGTTTGTGATGTGATTCGGAAAAATGTTGTGTTTTTTACACTGAAGTAAAAATATCCTTCTGTTACGAAATGATGCTAATTTAGTTTGAATTGTTGCCCAGGTTTTATATAAAGTGCTGTATTCACTGCCATAGGTGTTGAGCAGTAAGTTGAAAAATCCCATGATTGAGTAAGTTAATTTAGAATAACTACCGTGAATATAAGTTGAGAAAATTTATATAACGGGATACGGTATATGATTGACTAGGTTATTAAAATGCTAGCATTTAATATCTATCAATTTATTACAAATCCTATATTTCGCCACACATTTGTGGCTTCTTCAGGGAAGCACTGAAATAATTTTTTAGAAAAACAAAAAAATTATTACAATCGTTAAAACCAAAACAATACAGTTTAAATTAACATAGTATGTAAAAACTTACAAGTATGACCAGATATTTAATTGCTGTTGTAGTAAATGAATATTTTTAAAAATGGTATGCTTTTTCTGTTTTCATTCTCATTCAATGTAAAACTCTTTTTTGTAATCCAAGTTAACACAAAACGAACAAATTAAAATTTTTTTTAAAATTATACACAGATAATTAACACTTATACAAGTCAATTATTAAAATAATAAATAGAATAAATATAATAAATAGTTAAAAAACAATATAATAGTTATAAATTAAAACAAATGTAATTTTATACGTTATACAAACAAAAAAACTGAAAAATATAAATAAATTTTACTGTTTTTTCAAAAACCAATTAAAATTCAAAATTAACAAACAAGTCGAATCCTAAAAAACAAGAAGAAAAAATTGATTCATAATTGAAATTAAAAGTGTGCGCATGTCAAAACAAAAAAAAAATTTTTTTAAAAATTAAGTTGATAAAAACAATTAAAAATTTTGGCGCTGCTATGAAGTTGAACAGGTTACTAAGAAGAAAAAGTTTTTATCGACCGTATTGACGATTGATCAATGTTCATTATGTTGGCATATACGGAGATAGAGTTTCTGATATCAGATTTGTTATTAATTACATTCTGTCTGTTTTGAGTGATATGGTATGATTCAAGCCATAAACGCTTGAAATAATTGTTCTCCACATCCAGAATGTAAGGATTGTCATAATCAGGATGGTGTGATGAACTTCTTACATGTACTGCCAAAGCACATAACTTGTTAGTCTTATTTTGATCGCTTTTGTGCTGTGTCAGTCTGTTTTTTAGGTTCTGTAATGATGTGCCAATGTAAAATTTTTCACACGAACATTTAATAGCATAGATAGTGTTAATGGTGGCTAATTTGGACGTTTTATCCTTCACTTTTGTGTACAAGTTGCTTATAGTTTTACTGTTTTTATTAACAAATCTGATATTATCATCATCTTGAAACACGTGTCTACGGTTAAAAATCTGGCCAGGCATTGATAAATAGCTTTATAGCTGAAGGCAATGGCTGATTATTATATGAAAGTTATTCTCATATTTTGATTATATATTTTTTCATTCTTTCATAAAAGACTATACGAACATTTATTTGTTCAAAAGTCAAAAAACACTGCATTTAAACGTAGGAGATATCCGATTAGCAAAACTGCATGCAGCTAGATGGCGTTAGTAGTATTTTACTTATCTCTCGCTACTAGTTG